>CP012819.1:2287500-2651701 GCA_001936135.1 Saccharomycopsis fibuligera x Saccharomycopsis cf. fibuligera | reverse complement strand
CCTCCTCCTCTTCTCTCTTCTCTCTTCTTTCTCCCCCATATCCTTACTTCCCTCTCTCTCTCTCTCTCTCTCTCTCTCCTCTTATTTCCCTTTCCAATTCCTTATTCCTCTCCTTCCTCTTCCTACCTTCCCTCTCTCTCCAAATCTCTTTATTCCCTCCACACTCCATCATATCTCAATCTCATTCTTCCCTCCTCTCTCTCTTTTCTTCTTCTATTTTATAACCTCATCCATAATCTCTTCAATTATATCCTCCTCCACTCCTCTTTCTCCCTTCTTATCTTCTCCTTCCTCCTCTCTTTCTCTCCACTCCCCTCCGTCAAATATTTTATTTTTCCTCAAAAATAAAAATCTCTTCAATAATTTTTACATCGCTCCCGCCTCACTCTCTACCCTTACCCGTCTTTCATATCCCTCTTACCCATCTTCAAATATATCTTATCTTCTTCTTCACTTCCAATACAATCTCTTGCTCTTTTATCTCCTTATCCCTCACCTTCCTAACATCTCTCTTTACATCTTCTTCGTTCTCTTCTCTTCTTCTCTTTTCTCCCCATCTTACACCTCTTCTCCTATCATATTTACCACTCTTCACTTTCCTCTTCTCTCCTTCTCTTTTCCTCCTCTCAAAATCAATTCGTCCCGCCGCCCTTGCCTACTTTCCCTGCTTCCATCTCATATATAATCAATCCTCCACTTATAACTCCAACTCTATCACTTACCTGCCTTCCACTTTTTTTCTTCTCCCTGTTTTCTTACCTTCCCAACCCCCTTCATTTCTATCTTGTATTATTCCCTCATATACCACCCTCCTGCAACTATATATTACCAATATATTACTTTTCTCTTCTTCCTTTCCACTATTTTCCTACTGTTTGCTTACTAAATTCCCGACACCCTTGCAAAATCTCCTCTATTATTTTCACATCTTGTATTGTTTTCTCATCTTCTATTATTTTCTCATCTTCTATTATTTTCTCATCTTGTATTGTTCTCTCACCAATACCTTCCTCCTGCTTCTCCCGTATTATTCTCACTTTTTTACTACTTCTCCTACAATCTTATATTACCAACAAATTACTCGTCTGTAACTTCTATTACTACTACTGCCGTACTTCTGCTCTCTTCCTACTGTTTCCTTACTACCTTCCCAACTCCCTCCCATTGTATCTTGTATTGTTCGCTCACTTCCCACCCTCCTGCCTTTCCAATCTTACCAATATAATATTTCTCTGTAATTTCTATTCTTTCCTCTACCCTTCCGCTGTTCTACTATCTCGACGCCCTTCTGTACTATCTTGTACCATTCTCTAACATACCACCCTCCTGCCTCTCCCTTATTACTAATATAATACTTTTCTGTCACTTCTATTCTTTCCATTATCTTCCTATTATTTTTACTACCGTCCCAACGCCCTTCCGTACTATCTTGTACCATTCTCGAATCTTACCTATATAATATTTTTCTGTCACTTCTTCTCTCTCCACTATCTATCCGCTGTTCTACTACTTCGACGCCCTTCTGTACTATCGTGTATCAATCTTTCTCACTTACCACCCTCCTGCCTCCCCAGTATTGCCAATATAATACCTGTCTGCTACTCCTATTATTTTTAATATCGTTTTCTTACTACCTTCCCGACGCTCTTCCGTTCTGTCGTGTATCAATCTTTCTCACTTACCACCCTCTTACTTCTCCATATATTACATTTATAATACTTTTTGTCACTTTCATTCTTTCCATTATTTTCCTATTATTTTTAACACCTTCCCGACACCCTTGCAAAATATCTTGTATCAATTTCTCTCACTTACCACCCTCCTACCTGCCCCGTATTGCCAATATAATACCTGTCTGCTACTCCTATTATCTTTTCTATCGTTCTAATACTACTGCAATATATCTTTTCTCTTCTCTCTGTTCTATTACCTCGACACCTTTGCTTACCATCATCATAACTACCCCATATTATCAATATAATACTTTTTGTCACTTTTATTCTTTTTCCATTATTTTCATATTATTTTTAATACCTTCCCGACGCACTTCCCGACGCCCTTGCATACGATCTTCTATTGTTACCTCACAAATACCGTTCTCCTGCGATATTATATTATCAACAAATTACTTCTCTGTTACTCCTATCCTTTCCACTACCTTCCTTTTTTTTTCTCTTACTACCTTCCCGACGCCTTTCTGTACTGTGTTGTATCACTTTCTCACATACCACCCGCTACTTTTCCCATATTATCTTTATAATACTTTTCTGTTATCATACTCTTTCCTCTATCTTTCCCCTCTTGTACTATCTCCACATCCTTCTGTACTGTATTGTACCGTTGTCTGTCGTAACACCCTTTTACGACTCTATATTACCGATATATTTTTTTGTCGCTACTTTATTCTTTCCATTGTTTTTCCTCTGTCTTTTCACTTCTTTCCCCACGCACTTTCATACTATCTTGTATCAATCTCTCACTTGCCACCCTTTTACAACTATATATAACCATTGTAATACTTGTCCGTCACTCATATTCCCTACTGTCTTTACTATCGTTCTACTGTTACTGCACTACGTCTTTTATTCTTTCTACACACTGTTTTATTATCTTCCCGACGCCTTTCCGTACTGTCATATCAATCTCTCTCGTACCACCCTCCTGCGATTTTATTACCATTATAATACTTTTCTGTAACTTCTATTTTTACTATCTTTTTACTACTACTTCATACTGTTTTCTCTTTCCCCTGTTCTATTATCTCGACGTTCTTTCATACTGTCGTATCATTCTCTCACTTACCACCATCCTACAACCATATATTACCAATACCATACCTTTCTGTCACTCGTACTCTTTCCACTATCTTCCTACTGCTACACTTACTACTGTTTTCTTACTACCTTCCTGACACTATCCATACTTCTTGTATTACTCTCTTTTACTTACCACCCTTACACCACACGTAAATTGCCAATATAATACCTTTTTGTAACTCGTACTCTTTCCACTGTCTGCCTACTGCTACTGCACTACACCATTTCGCTTAATACTGACTTCTTATCTTGTCGACGCTCTTCCTACTCTCTTGTATCAGTCATTATCATACCACCCTTACACCACATACATGTTACCAATACAATACCTTTCTTTGTCACTTGTTCTATATTTACTATCTTCCCTCCACCCTTACAATATCAAGCTATTTCTGCCTATTCTCTTTATACCCACTTCTGCCTGTTATCTCCACATTCTGCTCGTACTCTTCCTTTTGTATTTGCATATCCTCCGTTTGTTTCCCTTTGCCTTTGCTCCATCCTATTTTTTGACTCTCTGAAAGCTTTACATAAAATCACTGTTTTTTTTTTTCACTTTTTTCTCTGCTCTATTATCACTGCTGCACTAATATTACTGCTACAGTATTGTTCTTACTAATTCTCTCGTGTTTTTCTTTTTATACTTCTTCCTTATTTCCCCACACAACTTGCACCGCACTGTCCCACTTGTTTTCCAGCTGATGCTCTTTGCTTCTGACAAGCATAAATATTTTCTCAACTTATTACCTGAACGCTGCTCTTGCTCCACTTCATCGCTTTTTTTCTCATCTATCCGATATCCTAAACTCTATAAACGCATCGCGTTTTGTCTTGTCTTGCTCCCCAGCGACTCTTACACCCTGCCCTTAGCCGATATATACACTAGCTGCTGCCTTTTTCTCACCCTGAACTGTCTCCTTTCCATATTCCAATCGTTTTTATGTTTTTTCTTCTGTGATCTTGCCTGTTCTCAGCGCATATTCTTAACCTCCGCCAATATATTCGCTGCTTGTGTGTTGCTTTTTTTGTGTTCTCGTCATCGACATTGTCCTTGACAGCTTGATATTTACCGTTTTTTTTTTTTTTTTCATTTTCATTATATATTGCTTCTCAGCAACCATAAATTGTCCAACCCTAGCCATCACTCTAATAGCTTCTTACTTGAGAAGCGTGTTAACTAATTGACGTTGCACAGAATCTGTCTTCACACCGCTCTCTTGCCTGCTCCAATCTCAATTCCGACCATCTCCAATTGTATACAACCCTTTATTAATTACCTTTTGCGTGCTCGATGCAATTACTACTTCTGCCCCCTTGTCACCTACCATTTTAGTCTGTTACAATAACTTCCCCTTTCTTTACAACACCCATCCTTTTATACCTCCTGTGCGTCTTTGCAGTACTTGCTCACTACAATCCGTCCCACCCGCAGTATCGTGATTGTTTTTCATTATTGAGTGCTTGACCTTGATCCACACTTCTGACCCTTTGCTTTGTTTTTATATTGCGATTATTTAACTTTATTTTATTTTTACACCCGTGTTATATGTTACTAAAGTAAAGCTCATCATGTTATTTTGCTCCTGTTCACTACCTTTGTCTGTGCCCGCATTCCCACCATATTAGCTGCATACTACCTCGTTTTTCTTCCCCATGTTCTATCCATGATCTTCCCGACATGCATAATGCAATCCAGCCTCCTAGCTCTATCTCTCTCTGTGTGTGTCACTCACCACCCTCAAGCATCCGTTGTAGCAGCTCAAGTCTCTGATAATTTAACAGCCTCCCACTTGCCTGCTAAATTATGCTTTTCAAATATTACAAACTGTGAGTGCCTTGCATTTTTATTTCACCATTGTGTACCCGACCATAACAGCTCCTCCAAGAAGTATACTACTCTAGCACATTCTGCTAAAAAGTTTTTTTTTTTTTTTTTTTTTATTGTTTTTTTTTGACCGTTTAACTTGCTAATCTCTACGCATACTTTGACACTACACCATCTAAATCGTTTCACCTGTTATCATTTACTGTTTATAGCAAATGCAAAAATTACTTGAGTGTAAAGCAATGTTTTTTTTCGCCTTCTTGTCACATTTGAGCTACTCTCGGGAAGCTGAGATGCATTGTGTCATTCAAGCACGATGCACTTCACTAACTAGCACTTACTATTTCTGCCACTTCGATATCCAAGTAAGCAATATCAAACTGCATCTGTACTATTTTCTCTAGCTCTGCTGATCTGCCTCCACAGCAATGTACAAAACAACGCCGATAACAAAACCGTCACCCTTCGTCACCTTCCATCACCCATTTAGAATATCCCATCTTTGACTTTATACAAAACCAATCCAGTGCCTACTACCGTCCCAACATGCAACACATATGTGCCTCTTATAACTACCACATCAGCTGTATATTGCATTGTTTATTGTCCTTGTATTCTGACTTTGATCCTCCGATCGCCTTGTTTGTCTTCTTGCCACATCTAAAGCTGCTGCCACTACTTTTTCTAGATTAGCTGATACGAGCTGCCCACTAAACAGTATGCAGAGAAGATCACCGATATCAATGAGTAGTTGCCTACGCCCAAAGCACAGAAACAACACTGCACACGAGTTAAGCCATAGTATACGTTTTTTAGCCTCCTCTGTGCTACAACCCAATCTTAGTCCGGTGCTTTTTAATTTTATCTTTTTCACATATCCTACTGTGCTATCTATAGTATCTTGACACTTTCTCAGCCGATTCTTCAGCTGCTTCTTTCATACAAATGAAACTCAAATATCGCAAAATATGCCAACCAGCAGTGCCATCATCTAAACCAACCGTTTATTGCGAAACACTTGACTCCAACAAAAAACCAGAAGAACACAGACAAAGTTTGCCCATGCTCCAGCCTCTGCTTGAACTGCTTTATCTGACAATGCGCTACTTACAATCATCCAACTGACATCAAAGTCTAGCAATTCAACTAATATATGAACCACCGGCAAATATGTATGTGCTCTCAAACATAGTTATCCTTTTCCACAGACCGGTTCTGGCGTTGTTATTCATTCGGTGCATCATTATGTGACATCTTGTAGAGCATAGATACATTGTTCCCCCGGTATGTACAAGAGAAAAGCAATACATATGAATGCACTATGTAAGAACAGTCCACATGCATTTTCTGGCAGCCGCATGACAATTGAGACTATATCTTGACAGAAAAAACAGTCAATCAGGAACTAAATAATTCACAATTAGACAACATACTGCAAAACTAATGTTGGTTTGGTGTTTTGGTATGAGGTCTTCTGTGTAACCAAGATGAAAACAACGACCAATTGTTCAAGGACAAATTGTTTACTGAGCCCACGAAGTACAGCTAGTGGCCACTTGGAGAATATTTATACTTTATATAGAGGACAGTCCACCAGAAGACACAAAAAGCCAGTAGGCCGCGACACAGCGCAAACAGCTATACAACAAAGGAAAATTAAATACCAGATTATGTATGAAATCTGCAAGTGGATAAATAGGGAAACTGAGGGAGAAGATCCTGCATGGAGATAATCCGGTTGAGCGCGGAGAAAACATGCGGTTCGGCGCGACTAGTACAAAATGGAGAAAGTAACAGTGTTTCGGTTTGGCGAAATGTTAGGGAAAATGCTGCTCGCGTTCAATGCTTCTTTTTGTAAAACAATAAGCCACGATATTCTTTAGAATTGACTAATTAACCAGAAGTGATCGCTGTTTCTCTAGTTTTTTGTACTCGGTTAACACATTATCGCTTGATCCACCCATCAACAACACTACATGGAAGTCGTCTATACTGCACATTTAAATTCTTTAAATTCTCTTTAAGAGCTGTCATTGCTGTTGCTCTTCACACTTTTAATTCTACTTTAAAAGCTAGCAAGTCTTCTTTAGCGCCTTCAGTTCCTATTGTTGTTGTCACTGCAGTCCTGATTGCATCTGTTACTGAAATTGCAACTTTGTTGGCTCATTCACTGACCAGTCTTACCGTGTGTCCGCTACCACAACCACAACTGATTTCGCAGCAACCGGTGGAACCAATGCTCTATCCCTTACTCCGACCGCTATTGCACCAACTATACCATTGGTGGCTTTCTCCATTTCCAATTTATCTGTTCCTTACGCTGCGCTCACATGTTGATCTTCTAAATCTTGCTTTCATATTTGCCTCTCTATCTTTTAGGTAGGCTTGGTGAAGTTGGCCCCTAACATTCGATCATTTGCCCAAAAGGTTGAAAAAGAGCCTTCCCAACAAGCTTTTCACTCCCAGAATAGGCCTTCTTCTTCAGATAACGCGACCACAACTGACAAGATTAATTTCTCTCTAGCCAAGGTCCTTTATAATGATGCTCAACGCGCAGACCTTCCGTCCACCACTATTTCCTTTCTTAACGGAGTTAAAACCACAGTGATCTTAGATCAGACCAGCCAGTTGTCCATAATCGCTCGAAACCTATCCCTGCTGTTGCTGTCACCAATATTGACTAGCCTACCATCAACTTTGGGACTGTTTTCTCGGATCACTAACTACCTAACAATCATCAACCATACTACAACTCCCATGCAAGATTATGCCAATGGTTATGAGTCTAGTGTATTGTAAAAGTAAAAAGCAGCGCCCTCAATGTAAGGAGCGCACATATTTGAACTACTCTCAAGAAATTAAGAAGCGTGATTCGAGCACAATGAGTTCTACTTATTATAATATCCAAATAAGCAATATCAAACTATGCTTCTGCTATTTTCTCAATTTTAGCTGATCTGCCGTTTTAACAAAATATAGAGAACACTGGTATTAATGTGTATATTATATAAGCATTATAGAACCATCCTACACGTGAGTCTTGTCATAGTATCTTAATCTCAGTCTCCTCCCTTTCATAATTCGAATCTTACTCGGCTTTTATTGTTATCTGTTGAATACTTTGTATGGAGTTACCTAAACTATAACTATAAAAATTCTGTAGATAAGAAAAGCTTTAATAAATTTGTTAAAGCAATTTGCAACAAAAGAACTTATGGTGTTTGAGACTATAAAACCCAAATTTATGGGAAGGTGCTTAGGCGAATATAATGATGGTGTTGAGTATTGTCCGCTCGTAAAATAGCTTTAGACTAGTTGTATGAGCTAAAAAAGTCCTTTGCTAAATAGTGCTTAAAGAACACATTAATTGTGAATTCAAATATATTTCAGGTATCAATTTGAAACATAGCTAGCAGAAATAAATGCGCTTTTTTCTTCAAATATATAAGCGCTTTTAAAAGCGTTATGATGTTTCTTAGTTTGTAACTAGTATAAGCATGAAAAAAACAAAAATGCACAATGCTTCTTTATGAAAGTACCGCAAAAAATACTTCTCCACTCAATTTCTGGTCACATAAAAGTTTCGTTCTAGATTTCTCACCAAGGCTCAGCAATAGCTACAGCTTTGAAGGCTTATAAGCCCATGGCTTCGAAAACCACATAGAACGTAGGAAAAAACTTATCGCGTTATTTCGCATATCTGTTTATTTACTTTTGGTTTTTCTTGGCTTGGTTATTTTTTCAGGCAGGTGAGCGTGTCGGGAAACTGCAGGAGGAACCTGCATACGTTGACCAAAAACAGGGGCGTAATGTATAACTCAAAAACTCTCAGCTACAAGCATATTGCCATAGAGTGCAAAAAAAAAAAAGAACGAAAAAAGTAGTTCTTGGAGTGAACCCTTCTTCTATTTGGCACTGTTTTATGGTTCAATAGTGAAACAGTGTTTATGGGATTTACTGCAAAGCAAACATACAAGTGGTGCAAGTGAGAAAGAAAATCTGATGAAAATATCCGTTGTTGCACCAACCCAATTGTTCGCTCAATTGGTGCGCTCTAAATAAATTCTTGAGCTTTGCTGGTTATAAATTACCATTTATGGCTTTAGTGCCAATTTTTATATTAAAGAGCTTTAAAGTATAGTGAGAGTGCAACTTTTATTTTGGTGCAGCTTTTCTTTAAAAGTTTTGAAAAAAGCATATTCTACAGTAAGATTTTCAGTGGCCTCACTTACTGCATGGTCAATCATTTACATTATGCATATGACAGTAAAGAATCTTTATTGTTGATTTGAGAAACTCTTGTCAACCCCAATCTGCTGGCTGTTGTCCACAGCGCAGAATTTTTCTAGCAAATCATTCTTCAGGTTAGGTAATTGGCTACCTTCGCACTAAACGTTAATAGCGCTTATTGTTTGAATAACATTATGAACCGGAACTTAAAGCAAATAATATGTTGAAAGCCGAAGGCAACATTATCAATTGAAAATTGAATGAAGCATCTTTGATAAATGGCATGATAACAAAAATTCAGTATTTGGATGGACAGTCCAGAAGAACATGGTCTTGAGTTATCTAGCATATTGGCCAAGGCCGTTCACCAAATAGCAGAGAAGGCTTGAAACTGAAACGAGCTATGCTAAAGGGTTTTTTACGTCGACGTGTTTGGCCAGATTGGCTATTCCCCAAAAGTCAACGAGACTTAAAATTTACGGAAGCAGATCTTGCGACGACCAAAAAAAACAAAATGCAGAAACATCCACTTTTTTTTTTTTATTAATATTATTAGCGGCTAATGTAGACACCAGTCCCATTTAGGAATTAAATGACGCATTTCACTGCTCTTTTATGCGCTGTTAGACTGTGGTAAGTACCCATGGCACCGTAGGCACGTCACACAGCTTGCTTTTGTATTATGTTTTATCAAAGAAAAAACCCCTTCAATAGACCCATAGGCGGGTGATCTTCCAATGCATTGGCTACTGCAAATAGGGCTAGCTCCGCACAAGTTCATTCAAAGCAGCACTGAGAACGCACTATTATGTACCAATTGCGATATGTTGAATAAATGCCTTGCAGCTGCATGCGTCGCCCCTATTTGTCCATTTTCTGGCAGTATTGTAATTTTTTATATTACTAGGAAAAAAAAATAAACATAGGCGCCTTTGGAAAATACCTATAAATAGTTTCCAGTGCCCGTGAGATTTTGCTGCTGATTTCGCTATTGCGAAGTTTCTTTCTTTTGTTTACCCTTTTCATTGGTTACAATCAAGCACCTATTTAACTGTTACACATTCGTTAAAAACATATAGACAAACATAACATATCACAATGCAATTCCTTAAACTTAGCGCTTTTTCTGCCTTGATTGCCTTTGTCGCCGCTGATGACGGTGTCTTAACACTCACCACCACCGACGTTTCCACATCCTACACTACTATTTGTACATCTTCCACCACTGTTGCCAAAAACTCAACTTTGCACACTTTGACCTCTTCTTATAATTTGAATAACGCTACTGCAGTTACCGAAAGTTCCAGTGCTATCGCTACCGCTGCCACCACCGCTGGCTCTAACTCCAGTTCAAACTCTTCTAGCGCTGCTTCTTCTGCTACATCCTCCACACCAGCAACTGCTAACGGTGCTAGCAGAGTTGCCGTTGGTGCTTTGGCCGGTTTGGCTGCCGTTGCATACATGTTGTAAGCTCTCCATGTCTTTTAGAGCGCAACTTTCATGTTTGAGTCGCTGTCAATTCACCATACCCTGCTACGATATTTAGTTGACCTATAGATTTTTATTTCTGTTTTTTCTCTTCCTTCTAGTCAAGATGAAATAATCTCACAGGTTTAGCCTTGTTTGGTTGGGATTTTGGTTTTGGTTTCTTTATTGTTTTTTCTTTTATTTTGCCTTGCTCTTGTTCTATAACTACTTAGGCGCTTATTGTGCTACTTTAATGATTGTGTGATTTGTTTTTAACAAGCCGCAAGTTTTGTTCTGATTAATTTTGTTTTATTTCTATTTATGTGTTTTTTTATTTTGCTTGGTTTCCATGGTTTTCAATTAGATGTATCATTTCAGATTCTTTTTATAAATCCTGTAGCAATGTTTAGCCTTATGTGATTTACCCACTGATGTGCTATAGTACAAAGATGAGATTCAAACAGTTAGATATCTGATTTTGGACAACTGTAAATAGATAGAACGTCATCCTGCGTGTTCATGCACAGCTGACTAAAATTTTCTTCTGTACTGCAACATTTCCCCAAAGGAAAGTTTAGGCAACAGAGCGGGATATTAAAACCGAGATCAATGAAAAAAAAATAAAATAAAAAAATAAAAAAATTAGTAATTAAAAACAAGAAATGGTAGTATTATTATATAAAAACACGTATATACGCGGAACAGCCTTCAGATTTTTTTTCTAATAGCTGTATACAGAGAATAATTCAATGAATTCATGAGCAAATATTCCAACAACCATGGTACAAAATCTGGATCTTCCCAAAAAGCCACCAAGCAATCGGCAATAACCTCTTCGGATAGCGCTGTTAATGATATCAATGATACCACCGCAGTGAAAAAGAAGAAAAGAAGAGTTTTTAATGGATGCTGGACCTGCAGGATAAGGAAGGTTAAATGTGATTTGAAGAAACCTGTTTGTCGAAATTGCAAAATACTAAACATTGAATGTAAAGGCTATGGTGTGAGGCTCAGATGGTGTCCGATTCAAAGTTACGATCCTAAGACATTTGACCTAACCATCATTGATTCTGGTAAACCAGATGATGGTGTTCTGATGGATAGTAAAAGCCGTGACTCGTCGCGATTGTCAGCAACTCCCCTCAAAACCCACCGTTCAATGATTGAGTCAGTTCAATGGAAACATCCATACCGTTCATATGAGGAAATTGATGATGATTTGCAAAGCATCAGTGATGAAAGATATCAGCGTGAACAGACTGTCAAAGGGCCATTTACGGTATTTAGCATTTCAAAATCAGCTACAAACCATCCCGTAAATAAAATAAGACTTTTTAGATCCCAACCACCTATCCAAGTGCCAAAAGTTGATCATAACTCACCAGAAGATGGAAACGCGGATGCTATTATTTCCGATAGCGGTAATAATAATTCAAGCAACAGGACCAAACCTGCAGATTCAGGAGATATCATAACCACAGGTAATCATACTAATGTTCTAGATAATGTCAAGTTATTGGAGACTTACAATCGACACACAGATTTCCTCTTGTTTAATAATAAGGGTGAACTGAAAAATATTTCAACATTAGATGATTCGAAAGCGACTGATAGCGGAAAGCAAATAGTTCTAGAGAATATCTCATTGAAAGCAGATTTGCAAGTGAAGCGCTGGGTGGATGTTTCTTTGGTGAAATATTATTTAATCAGTACCAGTTTCAAGGAAGATGCTAAGAAAGAAAGAGAAAACGTTTTGAGCTCGCTTTCAGCTACTCAAAGAGAGACTCTTGGCGAAGATTTTTTCAACAGTATCATTCATGTGGGTCATATTACTCATTTTGGGGCCACAGTAGCGTTCAGAAACCTTGACAAAGTATTATATGATAATGTTGTAACTGATAATAAACCTAGCTTTCATTTGAATACGAGATTTATAAAAAAATTGCTACGTAACTTCACTGAGACAGTGTTACCCAAGCTCACAAACTTTACTCCTGCAGGTCAAAGTTACTGGGAGACCTTAATATGGAAAACAGAACTATTACCAATTTTGAGCGAATTTTTACTTGAGGATGGATATCTTGTTAATGTCAATAATTTTGTTTTTGGTCACAATAAAGTCACAACAGTCAACTTTAACATTAGCATTATAAAATCATGTTTGGTTTTGATTATTTTGTGTGCTTCGAGCTTCAATTTGTACTGTAGTCAAAGCACTAATACAGACCATTTAATTTTAGCAGTTAACTTAAACCTGCTAATCGATACTCTCGTGGTGAAAGTATTAAAGCATGTTATCGATGAAGATCACAATGACCTTAATTGTGATCAGTGGATGGAAAGTTTCAAAAAAAAATATACGCAGGAAAGCGCGCTTGGAGCAATTACAAATTTACTCAAGTTAATTTTTTTGTTTTTGCTCATTAAAATACATTTTGATAATATTATGGGCATCGATTGGAATTACAAGAAGTGGTTTAAATATGGAAACATGCTAATTGAAGCTTTCCAGTACATTGATAACATGGTTGTTGTGAATGAACATATAAACTTGCTGAGCTTCAATGACAACTTGTATAGCGACTTCCTTGATTTTGACCTAAGTTCCCCGGGACAGCAAAATACAATCAGCGATTCTTACTACCTAATCAAGATATTCAGAATTTTGGAAATTTTTTACGAAAGTACTTCGATTTATGATTTGCAGGATTTTGAGGCGTTTCGCATTGGAAAATTCAAAGAAGAATTTGACGAATCTGTAGTTGCAGAACATAATGAAGAAAACAGGGCATTGACATCCACAAAGACCGAAGATAGCTTATTCAAAACTACCATCAGCGTTTTGGACAGTGGAGGTGCAGTAACTCAAGGGGCAGCATCACCACTTTTCAACAATGTTGCTCAAAAGACGGGTGTCAAAGAGATAGATGTTTACAATACGTATATTCCTAGGATGTTGAAAGAGAATTTCATGGGAAAGTCGAATATGATATACAGAAATAATGATAATGAAAATTACGACATAAATGATGATTATGAATTCAATGACGATGAGGATCCAGTTCCACCAACATTTGAGATTTCTTTTCGGTATGGTGAATCAAATAATAGCAATAGCAATAGTAAAAATATCAGTAAACCAAACCATTCACCTGCAGTAACAGAAGATTTAGATTTCAAAGGTGGGAAACCCGCTGGAGGAGCCAAAAGGTTGCTTTGCAAGTTGGATTTTAGACCGCATAATAGTGCCATGAAAAAAAACATCGATTTAATGCTCCAGTTGTCTTTTGGTATTCCTTTATCATTGCTCAAATTGTTTCAACTGATTGTGAAACTAATCAAGCACCAGTTCCATTTTCTTATTCACGAGATTCATTTGCGGATTTTTCCCAAGGTTTGCTCAGATATTGAAGACAGATTGTTAAGCTGGAAGTTGGAATGGGATCTATTTGTTGAAGAAGAAGAGGAAGGAAAACCAAAACGTAAAAGATTTCACTCTATCAACCATGAGATTTTGTACCACAACATCATGTCATTTTACCATGCCTTGATTGTTTATTATTTCACGTTGGTGAAAGATGTGCCGTTTACATTTCTCAAGCTCCATCAGGTGAAAATCTTGGAGCATTTGAATTACTTGAAGTATGTGCTTAAGCCGGATAAACGCAAAGGTACTGAAGCGGGTAGCATCAGCAGCGAATCTGAACAAGCACCAGAGTTTTATACATTTCGGCCTCAGTTTTTTGCAATATTTGTTGTTGCAGTTGAGAACAACGATGCGGTGCTTCAAAAAAACGTGAAGCGGCTTATGGAGTTCTACGAGGAGCACTGGCAGATCCATGAACTTGCGCTGCATTGGCAGGTCAAACAAGTGGTGTATGAAACATGGCGGCTCCGACGGGCGGCGTCCGCTACCGGAGACAAAAGCGATGAAGAAGTGAGTTGGGTGGATGTTGCAAGGACGTTGTTGGCACAACTGCGGTTATTTTGTGTGTAGTTCAGTAGGTGTGTAGTTTAGTAGGTGTTATAATAGAAGATCATGGTTATTGATATTGTAATGAATAGTGGTTATGATTCGTCGTAATGATAATGATTACCAGCAGGATGTCGCGTGTTGCCTGTACGCACCAAAATGACAACAACAATGGAGGGTGACACCCTGCAAACACACTTTTCTCAAGCGCCGATCATTCAGCGCAGACGCACATACCATTCCCCAACGAGCGCTGTTTGTAGTACTGCAACAGTATATACTATATTACTTGCCTGGGTTCAGTTAATTGATCCAGCATTAACAGTTGTTGATAAAGTGCTTTTTCGGTTCAGATTCTACATTGAATTTTTGTTTTCTCGTTTCTCTTCTTTTATCCATATAATTAGCTCTCCCACCACCACCACCACCACGGACCACAATCCCAATTACCCTTTTCCCCCTTATTGGCGCCCTTGCGCTTGCTTTTACTCTCTCTCATTTCCCTGTTAGCGCTCGTTTGTTTTTTTTTTTTTTTTTTTTTTTTTTTTTTAGTTTTCCTGTTTGCTTTTTCTGTTTTTCGTTTCGAGACCTTATTCTAGGTCGGCGCTTAATCAAATTATATCACCAATACCAATACGAAGCCAATAGCTATAAACTACACTAGAACTGCTTCGAGTTTGCTGTTTCTGCTGCTTTCTCTCGCTGGAATATGAACACTCATGACATCTTGCTAAACCAGAACGACTTTGTTTTGTCCAGATCAAAGTCCTCTGGTGGTAATGCTAACCGCTCGCGCTCAGGGTCCATCAAGAGAAACAATATCAGACCTCCCATCTTCAACAATAGCCCCCAGTTGCCTCTGGCTCCTCCCATAGTATATAATGATACAGCCACCCAAACAAACGGGTTTTCTGGCAACAGCCTCGGCGGTTTTTCCTCAGTAGACCCTGGCGCCATCAATAGTGTTAACGGCAGCGCCAATGGTATTCCTCCAAGAAGAACGAGAACTTTGCCAACAAAGAAATCGATTCCTAATCTTCGCCCACAACAACAAGTATCACAGCCTTTGCCACAACAGCATCAGCATCAACTGCCACAGCTGCCCCAGCTTCAGCCACAGTCGCAAATTGGTTCTCCTTTGCAGCAGCAGTATCAACTCCAACAGCCGTATTACTATGCGCCTGGTCAACAACAACAGCAGCCTCAAAATGCACACAGCAAACCACTTTACGACTTACAAAACCATACAAAACAGTTCGCACCTATGTCGCCTTCTAGTAGAAATGGCATCCTGCCTCAAAAGCAACTGTTTTTTGATGAATATTCTCAGAAACAATCAAATGTTCCTCAGCCGCATCCCGACCACTCAACTTCAATTTTGAGTAGATCTAAGAGTGCAGGTTTCAGTCTTCGTAGAAACAAAAGTTTTCGCAAAGTCAATGATGTTTTATCTCCACAATTCAGCGACAGCCAATCTCCTATGCTCCCTCATAATACCAACCAGTCTCCACAAAAATTTCAAGCAAGAAATGATCCAACACATACTACAAGCAATCAAAATACACCAGCTTCGCATAAGTTCTCTGATTCTGCAATCCTTCCTGACGAAAGCAACAATTCTAATGCTGTTAATCCATTCACTGGAATCTCTATCGGACAAAGCGCTAAATCAGAGTTTTCTTCTTCTGACCAACTTGTGACTTTTGACAGTTTACTAACATCGATAGTAAACAATAAGAAGGTGAACAAGCTTAGATTCAACTGCAATCCAGAAGCAAGATTTAATATCAAGTTAGCTAACACCTGGATCGAATATCTCAACTTGAAACCACAACAGTACGTGAAAATTAACAGCAGATCTTTGCAGAAGCAAGAAATCATATTCCAGCTTATCAAATATCAACAATTAAATTCTAAAAATGACAAAAAGGATTTTTGGGATACTATTGGCTATGACTTTTTGTTTTCGCAGGACGAATCGATTGTGTTTCCTGAAACTAAAGCTGAAGTCTATGATGACTTTTTTGGCTACTTCAACACATTGCAACAGCTTGAAGAATTATGCGAACAACACTTGTACAATCCATTGTTGGAAGAGTTAAACAAAAACAAAGACTTTGTGCTAGAGAATACCGAGGACGACAAGAGTGAGTCCAAGTTCCTTAATGTTGGTAAGCCTAAACATAAAACTACTACCAGTAGCCGATCTTTAAGAATGTTCAACATTAACACAATATGTGTTATATTGAATACTTGGTTGTTCAAAATTATTGACACTTATCAAGTTTACATTAACCAGTTAATTGTTACCAAATTTTGGCTAGAAATGGAGTATTTCAAGGATCCTAAGTCAAACGTTTTTTTAAATTGGCTTAACAGCAATTTCAAATCCAAGTTTCCATACCAAGAACTCATATCAAATTATCTTATTGACAATTTGAGAAACTATGTAAATTGCTTTGAAAAGCTCTTGAAATTGCACTCACTGCAGAAATCTTCGACTGCGTATAAAAAAATTTTGATTATTGTTAATTCCTTAAAAACTTTTGTCAACCAATGTCATGGACATTACTCGAATAGTGAGTTCAAAAACTTTTTGTCAAGGTTTAGTTGGAACTGTCCTACGAATGGTAATGTTGAACTTAAATGGAAAAATTTGAAGATTGTTCATCACAACAAAATCAACAATAGCTCTCAAGCAATTGATTACTTGATTTTATTCAACAATTGTCTAGTTTTGTGTAAATTGGATATATACTTGAAAGAATTCATTATCAAAGAGTATCCATTGCCAATTGAATTTTTGGAGATTCTGGATCATTGTGGTCCAGATGAGCTCAACTTGCTTCATAGAGGCAAAACAAGCTTGAAGTATAACTTGAAGTTTTTTGACAAAAAGCTAAAAGAACACTGGATTAAACTTATTACTGAAACTAAAGTGGACTATTTGATTAGCAAGTCAAAAATTGATCCATTTGAATTAATTCCTGTGTCCACTAATTTCATTAGCAATGATCATAATTATAACGGTTATGCAGCTCTGAATTCCTCCAGCAGTAATGGTCAACTAAAACAGTATGAGAGTTTGCTTATAATGATGGCGTTAGATGATCTGAACAAGCAATTGAAAAATTCAAATAAATTGAACGGCAAAATTTTATGCTCTCTAACTATGAACTATAATAATCAAACTTACCATTTGATTGGCACAAACTACGGATTGTACATTGATGATATCAATAGAACTGGTTTAAATTGGAAAAAATTGTCTGGTATTAGAAATGTCAAGCAAGTGGAATTTGTTGAAACCGGTTCCAAGCTTATCGTCTTCACTGGGGACCAAGTTGTTCAGTTTGATTTCAATAACATCATAAAGAGCATTCTTGATCCAAACTATCATTTAGTTGGACATGATATTAGCAATCAGAAGGTGTTTTTCTTTAAAATGGGCTTTATAAGAGGTGAGCTTTATTTATTCTATCGATATTCACCAGCAACTATCAAGAAAAAGGGGTTGGAAATTAATAACTTGAACATCAATAATGCAACATCCTATTTCAAAATTTTGAAACTCAATAGAAGAAACGAATTTGAAACTTTCAGGGAGTTTGAGTTGCATGACATCAATTGCTATGACATAATTTTATTGAATGATATTAGTGATATAATTTACCTTTCTACAGACCAAGGCTTTTTCAAGTTGTTTTTGCATAATGCTAGTGGTATTAATAGTAATGGTTATTCCGTGTCTAACTCTTTTGAAAGCGAATCGCTCAAATCATACAACTCTAGAGTTAGCGAAACAGCTAATTCTATCAATTTGAGCAAATTGCAAATTATTCCAAGTTACGTCTATAATTCTGAGAATAACTATTCATTGGATGAGCGTATGTTTTTGCAAAAAATTGAAGAAAATTTGAGAGTATCAAAGCCAATCAAAATTTTAGAAACTAGCAATCCAAATGAATTATTATTATCTTTTGAAACGTTTGCGATTTTTATCAATAGACATACCGACTTGATTTCAAGATTTGATGTGATTCATTTCAACTTGAATGTTGAAAACATTGCTTTCAAAAATGACCATTTGTTTGCTTGCTCTAAAAAATGTATTGAAATTTTCAAAATCAACAATCATAAAAATGCCACTATGTTTAGTAGTAGCTTGTCAGACTATGCTGTCAATAACTTGATATCCCGACATAATAAATATTTGGCTCATGAGCAAATTATTGTTGCTGAGAACATTAGTTTAATTGACTCTAGTTCTTCATCCATCACTATTGTGCTAGATCACCCACTAGAACCACCAGGTCACCAGCTAGTAATGCAGTTGATCGAAAAGAAAAAGGAAGACAAGAAAAACGTTGAAAAGACAGGTTCCAATAATAAGGACAAGGGTTTATTCTCTAATCTTGATGATGAAGATTACACAGAAGACAGTACTGACAGCGATGACGGGGATAGTAGCTACGACAGTGATGACGTCGATGATTCGGAGGATGAAGTTGATGACACGAATGGCATTAGCGACAAATACGCTGCTCAGAAACGAAAGAGCCAACTCCATGTTAAAAGCAAAGGCAAAAAATTATCACTTGATCAAATGAAAATCATGGATTTTAATACAAGGTTACCTGAACAGTGGATTAAATTGTGGGATCTTACTGCAAGTGATTTAGTAAGAATTAATAGTAGCTTTATTGGTAGGCAAGAACTTATTTATCAGTTATTAAAAAGCGAAGAAGTACTTATTTTTCAAGCAAAGCAATTACATCGAACATTGGGCTTCAAATTTCTAAGTAGCGAGGTTAACGACAATATGATTTATCCAGATACTAAAGATTCGATTTACAGACATACTTTCGGATGTTTGAATCCATTAGTCAGTTTTCATGAAAAATACTTGTTGAAGCCAATGTTGGAGATTTTGAATTTGAAAAGTAAAGAATTGCCGCTTTATGAGATTTTAGAGCTTTATCTTAATTGGATCAGTGAGGCAAATTTTATTTATCTTGAATACTCAACCAGATTGGCTAGATCTGATTGGTTCTTTGATTTGGAAAAGAGAAAAGAGGCTTCAAACTTCTTAGGTTGGTTGAACCTTAGCCCTCAATATGTTAAAGATACTCTAGAAATCTTTTTAAGACATTTGAGCAACCTTATTGGCCAATTTAAACACATTTTGGAAGATATTACGAAAAACCGCGACATTGACTCTAATATCCTCATTTCACAAATCAATTCGATTGTCAACAAAATTGTTAATCTCAATGAGTCAATCAACTCTAAATCTAACGCAGAGAAATTTGCGGTGATTACCGGTTCTTTGAATTGGGAAATTTCAGCCGATGAAGCTGAATCTAGTTTGGTCAAGAAGAACTTTTTAAGTGGTTGTGGGAAACGATTAGTGAAATTTGATGAAATTTACATCAAGGTTAATGAAGGACAAAATAAAATTTACAAGAAAAAGCGCTTGATAATGCTTTTTCCAAACTGGTTACTTATCACAAAATTTTATAAAGACACAAAAGTGTTCCAAGTTATTGAAAAACCATTGGCTTTGAAGAAAATAAAGTTTGAATATTCGACTTCAGATCATAATTCAATCAACATCTACAATTATGATGGGAAAATTTTGTACAAGTTTAGTTTCGCCAATAGAAACGAGAAAAAAGAGTGGTTTGATGGATTACAATTATGCTCTTAAAATGAGTTTCATCAATTGGAAAAAGAATAAGAAATACATTTTCATAGCTGATGTTTTGCTGCTGGCGGCAGATTTTCAATACTCGTCACAGTAAATGCAATTTCTCTGCTTTTCTTTCAGTGATAGTATGTAGTGTTATAGACATCTGACTTTTCTCCCATTTATTTTTAGATAATATTTTCTGTTAATTATGACCTTATTTTATTTTTTCATCTAAATATCTTTTATAGTTGGGTACGGCGTTTTCTAGACTAGTTTTCTAGACTATCGACTTGTTTGTTGTTTAATTTTACACTATCCATTTTTCACAAACTTCTATCTGATGTTTGTAAAGCTCTATTATTGCACTTATTGGATATTCCCACTTTGAATCGGTATCTTCGCTTTCCAAAGAAGCAGTTAACAATTTAGCATGTTGAACGTTTCCTTGGAGTATCGATGAAAGTATGGTGCCATTGCGTTTTTCAAATCTTGATTCGTCAATCATGCCACTAATAAGCAACTCAACTTGTCTAAATTTCTGAGCTTCTGCTTTTCCACAATCAGCACAACTTAACAATGAAAGGGCAATTGTAGTTCTGAAACTGATATCATTGTGATTTATAGTATAATCCCCCAAGTAGTCATACTGTTTCAAAAAATGCTTCTGATCATTTGATAATCGGGATAAAATATCTGTTGATATATCTACAACTTCCCACTGATTATTGTCTTTTAATACAAATCCGTACTCGCAAAGTAAAAAAGCATTTGTATGAGGTCCATAAGAAAAAAATATCTCTTGTAAGTTATCCTTATTAATGTTCAAGTGTCCATCCGAATTCGGATTTGTTTGCGAAGCATAGGCGGTGAAACCAGAATGGTCTATTCTCACATTGCAGCTATCCAGATGGGAATTATCGCAGTGGTTAATGAAATCCGCAAGTGGGCAAAGAGTGAAATTGTCGGCGATGCCTTTATTGGGCAAAGAATCAGGAAGTTTCATGTAGATACAACGAGAATTGATACATAGCCAGCTCCACAAGAACTCCTCTATTTTGAAGTATTGTGATTGTAACTCACTAAGATTTATGCTGGAAGACTCGTTTAGTAGGCCAAGTACCGTTAAGTAGTCTTTTGTAAAATTATAATACTGTTTTTTGACATGCACTTGGGCAGAAAAAGGAAGAAGTCCGATCAATGGATTTTGAAATTGAATTGTTTGGTTTTCTTCATGCGTAATCTCTAAATTATCGGCTCCTACTAATCTATACGCATTGAGCTTTTGCAAGCTGGTAGCGGACTTTTCTAGCAACTTTTCATCATTAAATTTTAATTCATTGCTTTTGTTAATAAACTCCCAAGTCAAAGGAATTCCAATAAACGAGTCAAGGCTAGCTGGCAATATATCCACAAACGGATACCAGAAACTCGCTTCCTGTCGCTGTTTTTCCAATGTCAAGAACATTCCAACTAGTTGAAAAGACGACAAGTCAATTAAGATTTCTTTGTTTAACTTTTTGTATATTTTTTCTCTGATATTCTGCTCACGATTGGCAGTATATTGGGGTTCTAGGGAGTTTTGGTGAAATTTCTGATAATATGTCAAAGGAATTTTTATTTCCTGATACTCAAATGAAGAATCAAAATTTTTGGCCATTGTGCTATTGTTGACTTCACTAGTAACCTCTGTTTCCTGCCACGCAATTATATGCTTCAAGCAAGTCACAAAATTTAAAAGAATATGTTTTGGTAACTTTATAAATTCTTCATTTGCAACAAGTTTCTCGTTAGCATTGCGATATAAGCCAAAACCTGATTCTTCAGTATATTGTGCCACCAATTTAGGTGAAATAAAAGATGATGATGTCCTTCCACTGTTATTATGAATGTTAACCTCATTTTCATTGATCCAGGCCCATAGCTTGGTGAGCTTGTTAGTATATTCACATGCCATAGGAAAAGTTTTCAGATAGTTGAGCTTTTTGTAACGTTTCTTCCGCCTTGATGGAACTTTAGTGTTTATTTTTTGCTCACAAGTCCTTTTGTATCTTCATTTTTGGCAGATCTGCAGATATTTTTTTTTTTTTTTCCGCATCATGTCCCGAATTGATGGGGTATTTCGGTCTGTATAGTTTTATTTATACACTCATCTTCAAATTACAATTTTTTTTCATGAGACCAAATCTCAAGAAGGCGGCAACAGTAAGGAAAATAGAAAGTAAATGAAACATGAGACAGTACAAAACAGTTACTCGTATATTTATTGTATGTGCGATCTGTAACATAAGGCTACGAACTACCCACCTAAATACATTGCGACTTCTCTTTTAGAAAATCTGGGTCATTATTTTGTTCTTTAATCATTATGTAACTTCCATTTTAGAAAATATTGATTATTTGTTTACTAATGCACTCATAAAAACATACTATTTAATCAGAGGTGACCACTGTTATTCTATTTACTTGTACTTATTGGATAAATTATTGCCTGATCAGTCCTACTACATGATCATAATCTAAACTATCATTTTTCGAAAATCACTAAAGAAAAAGTAATGAGATTCGAACCATCACTATGTGACAGAAGGACCAAAAATATTAGGCAAAATTGACGTGCTTTGACATTAAAATTTATGAGCACCAAGCAGAAAAATTGAATAGAGAAAGTATAAAAGACAAAATGTAATTTTAAACATTTTTTCATGACATTCAAACCGAAAAAGCAAACAGAAGAGAAGAGAGCGATAAAATAGAAAGGTAACAAAAAAGTTTTATGTGCCGGTATTAAGCAGCAAAAGAAATGATCATGTGAACTTACTTCAAGAGGGGAAAAAGGCAAAACAAAAGAGAGAAATGTAGTTAATGAGAAACGAAAAAAAAGAAAAAAAGTCGTAAATAATACAAAAGTAGTTAAACTATAACTACCCCTTGAATTTGGAGATCATCATTCCAATTATAATAACACCTACTGTAGTTACAAGACTCACTTTTGTATTTTCCGGTTTGATGAACATACCACTGCCATTGGAATTATAATTAAACTCGGCAGAGTTTCTTCTGGAGCTGTCCAAATTATCTTCATCTATATTAGTGAAATTTTCTTCCAATTCTTGTTCACTAACATTTTTTGAACGTAGTCTGTTTATATGTGACAATGTAGGGCTGAAAATTCCGAACAACGGAGACAGCGGTTTGTTTCGGGATGACACAGAATTTGTTGAAACGTTAGAAGGAGTCCGAGTCAATGGGTTGGAAAAATTATTTGACAAGGTGCCTCTTCTGGATAAAACGGAATCAGAACCTTCAAACCATTGCCCATTATTTATTGGCGACTTTGAATGCTCTTCATAAGGCAAACCATTGGATGGAAAATCATGGCGCAACGTATTTTGGATTTGCTCCTCTAAAAACCCAATTTTTTCGTCTCTTATTCCAATGTGATTTTTTATTGAAGAATTTTCTATTTCGAGTTTCTCAAATTTCACAAGCAATTCATTGTATTTCAAAAGAAGTTCATCTTTTTCAAAATCAATATCGTCTTCCAATTTTCTCTTTTCATTATGATTGTGACTATGATTGTGATGTACCTGCTTGTGTGGGTTTTCTCCGCTTAGCTGCTTTTCACCGTGGAGAGACCGACTATCAAAGCCATTACCTGCCGAAATGTTAAGAACACTTTCTTTATTAAAATCCAATAAGCCGTTTTTCTCCTGAGTTAAATCATCACTATGGGAAACTTTGTCATTTGCTGTGCCTTGGAAATTTAAATTTTCGCCAGTCTTAGAAGTGGACAGCTGGATGTTAGAGTCTCTATCGACAGTAGGGGAAGGTAAGCCACCATCATCATCAGAAATAGCTTTTTCATCAGTTATAATATTATTTCGACTTGACAAGCTATTCAAATCCTCATCGCTGTGCACCGTAGGAATACCAGTAGCGGTAGACTTTTTAGGACTGTCCTCTTCCTTGTTTTGGCTCTGTAATGTGTCATTATTGGTATCTGCATTTCTTTTCTCAGAATCTACCTGTAGTTCACTGTTTGTAATAATGTTATCATTGTTAACTGATTTTTTCAAATGAGAGGAATCTGAACTGTATTCATTGCTTCTTGCATTGAGCGACTTTGCCAACTTTTGCAAATTTATATCATCTTCGTTCAAAGTTGAAGAATCGCTATCATTATCGTTCAATGCACACAAATCTTTTTTATTGTACTTTTTTAATATAATAGGATCTGTCTGCAAGTTTTTGTCAATCAAGGGAGCTTTAGTTTGGTACTCCTGTGCTTTAGCTTCTAGTTCCGTAAATCTGATCTTCCAGTCATTGAGTTCATGTATTTTAGATTCAATATCATTTTTGAGAGTGTTATTTTCTGCGGTAAGCTCTTGTTTTTCCTTCTTAGCAGTGTCAAGCTCGCTTTTAAGCAATGCTTCCTGTTTACGTAACTCGCTTGAAGATTGAGCCAAAATTTCATTTTCGCTCTTTATTTGTTTATAATTATCTGTTAGCTTAGAAAACTTCTTTTCGTAATCCTTTTGCTTTTGATGTAGTTCACTCTCAAACTTTTTAACTAACTGCTGTTCATAATCTTTAACTTTATTTTTGCTTGCTTCATTTTTTTCAATCTCGATTTTCTTTAAATTCTTAATATATTTTTTCAAGAATGCTTCAACAGATTTGATCTTTAAAATGGAGTTCTTTGTCAAATATATTTCGTTGATCAAAGTTTTTATTTGGAAATCCAAGTTGGAAGATGTGGTTAAGTTTGAGTTTATGGACAATCCTGTCATTGAATCATTTTTAATATTTAGCACGTTATCTTCAAAATTGGGTAGTATGTCACCAAATAAAGCTGAATCAAAAGAATTACTCAATATCGAATTCTTGACATCGTTTTCAATTTCAAACAATGAAACGTTGGCGGTGGTGTCATCGCTATTGTTGATTATGTTGGTAACCAAACTCTTGGAGTTGCTAGTCAATGGCCTTATTATTATGTTTTCGACTTTAGCACTTATTTTGCGGTGGTTTTGATGGCTTTCAATGTCAAATCCCAAGTCAATAACGTCGCCTTTTTTGATCTCTGTTGGCTCGCTGTCTTTTTCGGACGCGATTTTTTTGCCGTTGACAAAAGTACCATTGGAGGATCCCAAATCTTTCAAGTAAACTTGGCCCGTATTCATGTCAGCAAAGAGCTGTGCATGGTTTCGCGACAACACTCTAGAATCAAAATAGCCATTGGTGGGCGTCGGCTGAACTTTCGTACCGGCAGGTCTTCCCAACTTCAAGACATCTGGGTGGTACGGGATGATAAGCGATTTTTTTTCAAAAGTTCCGTTGAGAGGAGTAAGAATGAGATTATATTGGACTTGAGATCTATCGATTTTAGTTCTTGGTAAGGCAGAGTACGAGGAATTGGACGAGTTTGCCGAGGATAAGTGGCTTGGGCCGGGGGAAAACGATGGGGGCATTGGATTTATTTGTCTCCTTGATTTTGAATTCGAGCGCCTTCTGTTTGCTCTAGCGAGTTGTTGCTGCTGAATGCTTAGGGATGAGGAAGGTGACGAAGATGACGATGACGATGGCGATGCAGATGAAGGGCTGTCAAAGGTGTTGCTGTTGCTGCTGCTGTTGCTGTTGCTGTTGCTGCTGCTGCTGCTGCTGCTGCTGCTGTTGCTGGACTTGATGTCCAACTTGACAGGCACATTGTCCTGACTTTCTGATTTTGGGAAAGCCGAAGGGGAGAGGTCTCGGACTAGAGAGGGATCGTTGTTGTTGAGAGATTGGAAGAAACTGTCGGCGCTTGCAGTTGCGTTCGATGAGGACGCATCCAGAGTAGGGCTTTTTGAATCTATGGGAGACTGAAAAGACATTACTTTTGGGGGAGTGAAGCAACCTGTCCAGGAACGAGATAGGAGATAAGTGTGCCTAACATAAACGGAGAAGCAGCACTATCGGGAGCGGCAGTCCAGGAGTGGAGGCCTTGAGCAGCGGATAGCAGGATAAACGGAGACACGAGCGGACAAGAGAGTGGAAGCGCTGTATGGGACAGAGTGCGAGTTGCAGTTGTGGATTTGGGAGTTGGTTTGTGGAAGGATACAAGATCGGCCAGCGGCACGAGGCGAGAGAAGAAGTAAAAGACTGGCCTTTGCGAAGTAGCAGTGCGAAAGGTGCTTGCCTGTGAGGATGTGGATGTGCGTTGAGGTGGACGTGCCAGTAGCGACCCAGGACGAGCAGTGCGTGGAATGGAACGGAATGGAATGGCTGGTCGAGTGCTCCAGTGTATTGCGTTCGCTGTGATTGCACTTGGTTCCTCTTGATTTTTGTAACCAGCTGTTGTCTTTTTTATCTTGATTCTCACTTCTTTCTCTCTTTCTTGTTGTTTTCTGTTCTGTTTGGCAGCCCTCGGGGCACCTCGGGCGGCCATGTGTAGTGCCCCTAGCACCATTCGGGCTGTCATGTGACACCGACGTCAGCTGATCGCCGGCCCCCTCGGATTACGTAAGGATGTGGTCAGTGTGCGGGTAACGGGTCGGTCGTGCAGCAGCGCTTCGGTTTCTCTTTTCTTGTCTTTTTTTTTTTTTTTTTTTTTTTTTTTTTCTCTTTTTCCTTTTTGCCAACCCGCTCAGAAGAATTCTCTCCGCTGGCTGCATTTCGCCTGTACACGAAGGCCAGCAGTGAGAACTTAGCACTTAGCACTTAGCACTTAGCATGCAAACTGGCTTTAACCACTCAACTCTCTTCGTCTAGTTTCTCTGTCCTCCCCTGCCACTCCACGGCCTCTGCTGTTCTCGACAATCAACACTTGACTTTTTTTGTTCCCCTGTTTCGCGGGTCGTCTCAGCTACCTCCGTTCGTATATTCGGCACAAGGCTTTATAAACATACATAGCTTCATCATTCCTCCCTCTCCGGTCCCCTCGCAGCACTATTTGTTCGCCGTGTTCCTTCGCCACAAACTTCCTTCCTTCCTTCCTTCCTTCCTTCCTTGCACTGCTTCTCAAACAGCCTGGCAACAGCAGCCTGTTCTCTCTATACCATACCACGCGTAATTCGTCTGGCTGTTGATCTAGCCGTACTTTCACTTCTTACTGATTCGTTATTGTTATCTTCATATTTTAGCCTGCTCCCCTTTTTTCCTCACTGCCTGGCTTGTTTGTTGTTTGCATATCGCAACCTGTATAGGATTTCGCTTTACCTGCTCTATATATGCACCACGACCAATAATGGAGAGTAACCACTTCATGAACTTTGTCGACCTCAAGAACAACAGCAATGAGAGCGAGTCCGGCCAAGGCTCGTTCAACTTACACAACCAATTGCAAAGTTTCAGCCAGCAGAATCGCTTGGGTCACAACCAGGCACACCAGCTGCCTCTTCAATCTCAAAACCTTCCGTTTCCTCACCAACCTCTTTACGCGCCGTTACCTCATGATCAGTCCTTCCAGCAACTGCTACCACACAATATGCCCCAGCCGCTACCACAACAGTCTCCCCCTCCAGTCAACACTCAGCATCAACAGAGTCTTCCTATCTTCCCTTTCCAGCAGTATAATAATTTTAGCAACCGTAAGTGTCCCAGCAAATATGGAAGAAAACTATAGTATCTATTGTTACCATTGCGAGCCTGCCCCCTGTGGCCAAAACGTGAACCGGCGCCGTTGAACATCTAGTCAACGGAGGCAGCGCTACAATGATTTTCTATTAATACTATGTCCTCACAGAAACACTAACTAACTATTTTTCTAGTCAATCCTAATAACTTTCCATTTGACCCAAACAATCAGCTTTTTAACCAGTCGCCAGTGAATAATTCTGATAATAATAGTAATAATAATACTAATAATAATAATACTAATAATAATAATAATAATAATAATAATAATAATAATAATAATAATAATAATAATATTAATATTAATAACAGTAATAGTAATAATAATAATAGTAATAGTAATAGCGGCAATGTGGTACAAGAGCATTCGGTAAATTCAAACGAGGCTTTTGTTAATAGTAATCAACATTTTGCAGAACCAACTTCATTCAGCCCGCCTCCTCCCCATCCTCCTCCTTCTTCTTTCCCTATGTTGGTACCTCAGAATAATATGTTCCAATTCTCTAACTTCATCGATAACAACATGCAAAAACAGTTTTACCACTCACAGCCTCAGCCTCATCAAGCTTCACAACAGAAACTACCGCTACCAACGATAGAGCAGCAGCAATCGCAGTCGCCCGAACCTCCAAGCCAACAAGCCATAAATGAACAGTATCTTAGTGTCATGAACATGATGGCATCTATGAGCAACGACAGCCAGAAAGATAGCGACGGTGATGATCTTGACGTTGAACTCATTGGTCAGAATATATTCTCTTCTGAAAGCAAAACTGGGCGCCAAACTGGTAATTCCCTCATGGGACGAACACAAGCTGATGCAACTAGCGCTTACAATTCAAAGAAGCGCAGTAGCGCATCTGATGAATGCACTGATCCTCAAGATATTAAAAAAGCTAAACCAGATTTAGCAATCTCTTCTCCAATGTCTGGCAATACCCAACAGTCTCAATCTGCCATGCAATTGCCATCCCAATTTGAAATGCAAGTAAAGGAAGATATACTAAAATACAAGCAGCTCATACAAGACCGGAAATTTGCCCAGCAATTTGCCGCTTCATCAAACCCATCAGTTATGCCCCAAATCCCTACCTTCAAAGCTTTTAGAGAAAATTCAATAAAAGTAAAAAGCAGTATACCAACAGGAGCTTTCGCGCCGAAAAATTTTTCTAAAAAGAAGAAAGGAGACAGCGATAGCAAGAAAAATGTAAAAAATGGTACTACTTCTGCTAGTGATGCGTCTGAAAAATCAAACTCGCCATTTTCGTTTAACGATGAAAATATTAAGGATGATGACTATTTCACTAAAAAGTTGGAAACCTTGCCTAGTGAACTCAACAAGCTGTCTACTGGTAATACCGAGTTGAAATTACTTTTGATTTCCAATATTAAAGAATTTAATAGTGAAGCTAATCAAGAAAAGCTAATGAATCGTTTGACTTTAATCTTGACTTGTTTTGAGAAAGATCTGTGGGGTAAAGATCCTGATTGGAGGTTAGTATGTTTGCAGCAAATTCAAGATCTTTCCACGTTCATTACCGTATCAAAAAAAATCATAAATTTTAATATCAAATTTTCTAAAAAAAACAAACTTTTTAATAGAATTTCCAATTGGTTGCGATTTGATATCTCTAACAAGAATTATGAAAGCTTAAAAATCACATTGAACTTTCTTAAACAAGTAAATTTGAGTTATAATGCCTTGGAAAACTACAAAATAATTGCCCCTTTGAACAAGTTGCTGTCTTTGGAAGATCAACCGGACTTGAACAGCTTGGCTAAAGAATTATTACAATCACGAAGAACCTCAGCGCCTAAGAAGCAATCTTCAGGCGCAGCTTTATCTTCTAGCTCAAACGCTGTTACTAACTTGACAAATAATGACCCTAAAATAGCAAAATCAGCAGCAAATAGTAATTTGGGTAAGGTTCATAAGCCGGTTGTGGTGGCAAAGCCAGCTTCCGTGACAAAAACTTCTTCCTTGTTCAAATCAGAAGTGCAGAAATCTACCAAACCTGACACTACTAAGCTGGCGGTACGCAAACCTTTCATTGGTAACTCCAGCACTGCGCTGACTACGATTGGTAGTAAAATAGACAACATTAGTAGTGAGTCGGCTGGCAAAGATACTAAAACAGTTCCAGCAAAGACTAAAAAGCTATCACATTCACATACTGCATCGGAAGCCATCAAAAGCTCAACTAGCTTTGCTAGGTTCCTACCTAAACGTTCTGCTAGTGTGGTGCAAGTTAAGCATCGAGAAAAAGGTTCTGATTCAGATATTTCAGAAGTGGATGAAAAGGTCAAGGTTGACAAGAATGGCTTAAAAAGTATTTTGAGACGTCAAAACGATGATTCCATGACAAAGCGTAAAAGAAGAAATGTCTCTTTGGCATGGAAGGATCCTAAAGATTTGGTGTCAGTTAAGTTTTTTGACTTTGATCCTGAGGAAAGAAAACTTGATGTCAATTTGTCGATTAAAAATAGTATAGACAAAATGAGCAAAAAACCGTCTTCGGATGAGTCTAATGATGACTATCTTCCAACTGATGCTGAGCAGTTTAGTGCAGAACAAGTTGAAGATAACGAAGAAATATCATGGTACACTCCATTGGAAATTAATTTTAAGGAAATTTCATGGTATGAATACAATGAAGATAACTCGGAAACTCGCGGAAATGGCTTAGTTAAAGTCAAATCGCAAGAAAAAATTAACCAAATTGAAAGAGAAAGTCTTATTTCTGAGGTCAATTATAAAAATGATGATGACATTCCACCATGTCCTACGGAACCATTGGATGGTGGAAGTAATGGAGTAAAGCCTGATTCTTCAAATGGGTTAGTATTGCAAGCAAAAAATATGGTTCCTTTTGGTGTGGTTGCAATGGGAATCTAATGTATCTATTTCATGTAAAAATATATTGTTTTATTAGCTTTTTATCTTATTAATGTTATAAGAGATTTATTTTTCCATTTAAGGCTTTTTCATTATCATGAAAGAGCAGTAGTGGATGTATATATATATAACATGGCAAAAATATTTAATAGAAATTACTCAGTAAAATTTACACAGTAGTATATGTGAGCGGCAGTATCACATGCCACCAAGCACACGACCAACACTTTTGGGCGTTCCGCTGCAGAGCCACAGCGAGAGATTTACAAGTGACGTTTGAGAGATATACGCGAACTGACTTTGAAGCCTTAAAATATCACAATTGTCTTACTGGCGTCACAAGTCATTATCATTAACGAGTTCAAGCACCATTTTTTGCTTTTTTTTTGCATAGACCCTAAATTCCAGCCGGTGTAAGATTAGTCTTTTCATTCCTTTTCGAATTTTCAATTTTGTTTTTAAATCTTTGCCATCCTTGCTGGCTTTAATTGAGCTCTGTTATTTCATTTGCAGAGCTACACAAGCACATTACTCAACTTTTTTTTTACAACCACAGCAATCACCATTACATAGCAAACAATTCAATTGGCAAGCCAAACTTCTCCATGGCAAGTTCGCGAGCATTTTTGAGTCTGACGTTACAAGTGTCAGCCGCACAACCACATTATACCATAGTCGGAATTATTGACATTGTGCAAAGTTACTTCAAAGCTCTACTGACAATGATTTTGGCGATAACACCATTTAAGTCCCACGATGATCCAAAAGTGCCCGATATTCAAAGGCCGACTGCTAGAATGATAAGAACCCAATTGATTATTGCTTTTGTCTTGGGCTTTATTAATTTCATCACTTTTTGTGTTTTACGTCGCAAATGGCCCAAATTGTACAGTGCTAGATTATTGCGTCGTAAAGGGTTACCGCAGCTTCCTAGGAACTCATTTATTAGATGGATCAAAGTCATCAGTCAAGTAAATGAGACTCAAGTTTTGGAACATGCTGGATTAGACGCGTTTGTGTTTTTGAGTTTTTTCAAAATGGCAATAAGATTGTTAGCTGCTTGTGCCTTCTTTGGGTTCTTCATCATTTCCCCCATCAGATACCATTATACTGGTGGCTATGATCAAGGTGATGGTGATAACATTAACAATAGTTTAACCGCAATGGCAGATGATGTTCTGGGAACTGCACCTGAGGAATATGAAGGATATTTATGGATGTATGTGGTGTTTACCTACACCTTCACTATCATTGTTGTGTGGTGCCTTTTCCGTCAGACAAAACATGTCTTGTCCATTAGACAAGAGTATTTGGGTAAACAAAACTCAGTAACTGATAGAACTATTCGGTTGTCTGGAATACCTCCTGACTTAAGAGATGAAGAACGTCTTGGGAAGCATATTGAACTGTTGAATATAGGCAAAGTGCTATCTGTCACAATATGTCGTGAATGGAAGCCTTTGAATAACTTGTTTAAACAACGGAGAGCCATCATTGCTAAATTGGAAAAAACATGGAGCAAGTATCTTAAACCATTAGATATTGGATCTAAGAATTTCACTTTTGATGGAATTGATAATGGAATTTTCGCTTTGAGTAGCTCCAGGGGGCACAATGCAGGGACACTGGATAAGTTAGCAAAGACAAAATATAACGATAACCAAGAAGAAAACTCTATTCTTGCTAATGATAACTTATCGGAGGATATAGAAAACATAGTAAATGGCCTTGCTAGAGCTGAAACTAATCATGATGATAATGGTGACAACGATGCTGACGAAGAAGCAGAGCTATTGAATCGAAGAATAGTTTACAGCAATAACCAGCACAACATTGATGACGCGAATTCAACAATTAGCGCAGGACTCATCAACTTGGCCCAAAATCAACTACAATTGAAACGTCCAAAAATTAATAATGGCTACTTTGGTATATTTGGAAAACAAGTTGATGCAATAGATTATCTTACAAATCAATTACGTGTTGTTGATGATGAAATTAGAAAGGCAAGATATCGGTACTACCCAGCTACTCCTACCGCATTTATTACAATGGAATCAGTGGCTTCTGCACAAATGGTAGCTCAAGCAGTATTGGATCCTCACGCAAACTATTTAACTACAAAGTTAGCTCCAGCTCCTCATGATGTTATGTGGGATAATGTATGCTTATCAAAAAAAGAAAGAATTGCTAAATCATACTATATAACCGTCATAATTACTATAGTTAGTGTGGCATTAATTTTTCCAGTTTCATACTTGGCAACGTTATTGAACATTAAGACCATTTCAAAATTTTTTCCTGAGTTAGGTAAGTTCTTGAAAGCACATAAGCAAGTAGAGAATTTTGTGACTGGCCTTTTACCGACTTATATATTTACATTGTTGAACGTAATTATCCCATTCTTTTACGTCAAATTGTCATCAATGCAAGGGTTTATTTCTCATGGCGAAGAAGAGTTGTCTATTGTTTCAAAGAACTTCTTTTATTTGTTTGTCAATTTATTTTTGGTCTTTACGTTGGCCGGCACAGCATCAAATTATTGGAGTTTTTTAAGTGACACTACACAAATTGCGAAACAATTAGCCACCTCACTTAGAGACTTATCGTTGTTTTATGTCGACTTGATTATTTTCCAGGGGATTGGTATGTTCCCTTTTAAACTTCTATTGTTTGGGTCCGTGGTTAAATTTCCTTTCTTTTACACCAATTGCACAACACCCAGAGAGTTCAAAAAACTCTACAAGCCACCAGTGTTTAACTTTGGGTTAGCATTACCGCAACCAGTATTGATCTTGATTATCACAATCATTTACTCAGTGATGTCGACAAAGATTTTGGTGAGCGGTTTAATTTACTTTATAATTGGCTATTACGTTTACAAATATCAATTAATGTACCTGATGGTGCATCCACCACATTCTACCGGCAAAGTGTGGCCTCTTGTCTTCAGAAGAATTATTTTAGGGTTGCTCATTTTCCAATTGACCATGGCTGGTCTTTTAGCTTTGCAAAATGGTTTTGTGTTGGCTTTTTTCCTTGCCCCATTACCATTCATCACTATCGGGTTCTTGTATGATTTTCAAAAACATTACGTGCCACTATCGTTTTTCATTGCTCTCAGGTCAATTAAGCAAAATAATGAGCAAACAGAAGAGCAAACCTCTCATTATTTAGACAATCCAGAGTCTTTGGCGGAAGAGGAAAGTGGAAACGCTACTGGTCATAACGGAAAAACGGCATTAAATCCTAAAGATGATGGTAATGGATCTAATGGCACCATTAATGATGAGCTTCTTGAGGATATTGAGGGCCAAGTAGCCAATAATTTGGAGCCAAGTGTGTCATTAGCTAGCGAATTTTTCTCTACGATTAATCCCAATTTGTTAGGACAGCGACAACCTGATTCATATTTTGCTTCTACGCACACGTCAAAATACACGAGGAGGTTTCTTCGCAACTCCATATCTAAGACTCTTGATGAAATACGAGAGAAGAACTTGACCTACAAATACCCCTATCTTATCCAGCCACTAGATGGACCATGGATTGGTATGGATGGTGGAGACATTGTATTGATTAATGACGACACCACTGTGCGGAAAAAACTTGAACTTTTTGAATGGGAGTAGTTACATTTTAATTTAATTCTGTTTTTTGCTTTATCTTATATGTTTCTATAGATTTCTTTCGAATTATTTATGTTTTGTTTTGTTTCTCTCTGCCTTTTAGTTCACATCTTGAGTAATTGTGATTTTGTTGATTTTATGTCATATTTCCATATGTAGTATTATGCAAACTTTACACAGCACCTTGCAGTAGCACGCATTAAAAAGTGTGAGGAAAAGCAGAGCATCAAGAAAAAATAAAGAAAAAAAAAAAAACTTTTCAAATGAAAATATAAAGAGGTATTATACGCAGAACAGAACGCCATTAGGCAATGATTCAGTAAGATGTTGAGGGTATTGAATCGTGCTAATAAAAACGTGAGCCTAAAAAAATATTACGTTTTGCCACTGCGCAATATTTTCGCCACATCCTTTTTATTTAACGAGTATCGCCATGATGGTAAAAACAACGATGATGATGATCATAATAATCACAACGACCATCATAATTATAACGGCGACGAGAAAAGCTATAACGAAACAACAATTTTAAAACGTCCAAATAAGATTGTGATTTTGGACGCTCAAACTTCAGGGGTTATTAAAACCCTACCAAGATATATGAGCAAATATGATCCACTTAGAGCTATAAAGCAGCAGAAACATAAACGAACGCAACTACGGCATCTGCCGACGCTGGGAGATCTTTCAGCTATAAGATCCAAAAGAGGTGAGACGAATGTGCCCAAGAAAGGCAAAAGGTCAAGCAAGAAAGAAAATGTTGATACTGAGTCAACTGTTGCTAGTGACAATGATGCTCTTTTGGCTTCAGCTAATGGAGAAGCAACAAAGGGTATATCCGGAGATATCAATTTTTACGAGCAGCTTTTGGATGAAGATAGACAGCAGTTGTTAGTGTTTGAGCAAAATGCTTCAAACGAGCAACTTTTTGACTCTATCAATGAGTTAAGACCTCTTGAATCAACCGTGCTGTTAAAATCATATCAAATGTTATTCAAAAATTTATATTCTGGCTACTCATTGAAAAACTTGTTAGCATATGCCAGTTCACATTACAAAGGCCCAAAAAGATTACCAAGATCTAAGAGCAAAACTTATTATGCAAAATTGATATTGAATGATATATGGGGATTAAAAGTTGTTGACGAAGAAGGAGCGTCTGATCTTGTAAATAAGATCAAAAGTCTGAAACAGCTGACTGATGAAATGATAACCACCAAACGATTCGGGGCAAGTAAAAAGATCATGTTTTTCTTGCTTAGTGATAATGGTAAAATGCTTTTTAATTATACTTCCAACTTGGTGAAGATCTTGTTCAGTAGAGACAACAATTTGATTGTGACAGCAACCGAATCCAGAATTAGATGGTTTGAGGCCACTTTGAATAGTTTCCTCCAATCGTTAAAAAAACAATTTATTGATTTTGAAGCAATTAGCAACTTATTTGTTACCACTAACGTGACTCCTAACAAAGACAGCGCGAAGGAAAATGTTGAGAGTAGTAACAATAATGTTAGCGAACGCGACATCTTGCCAATAAGTCATATACAAAAAGTGTCTGATGTCTATTTTGACAAAATCAATGCCAACACGTATATCTTGAATGCAGTTAGTTATAGTGGTTTATCAAGAGCCAAAAGGTTATTGCTTTGGTATTTAAACTATAATTCGCATTTGAATAATTTTTATGCTAATTACAAGCGATTTTTACAAAAGAGTGAGGATAGAGTTAGATTTTATCGTTATGTTGATAGCAAGTCGTTGCCTTGGATTTATCGAATAAAAGATTGGTACAGACTTAGAGCTCCGATAGTGAATAAAAGAATAAGTGAACTGAAAGATGACGAAACGAAGGCAGAGAGTATATCTGATACTACATCTTTTACATTTACAGAAAGCCAAATTGATGAAATGTATGAAAAATTAAGTGATTTTGCTTTGAAAAATAAAGAGGCAAAAGGAGCGGCTTCTCAAAGGTGGAATCCGCCGACTTTGTCAGCTACTTTTGGCCAAATTTTATTCGATGCTGACATGAAACATCATGCTATAGAAGCATTAAAGGATAATGAAAAAGATTCATCTTATGTAGCATCGCAACTTGACAATTTGGATGCTAACAATGCACAACAAGGTTGCATCTTTCACTCTCATGTTCCAGGTTTGAAGAAAAATATCATTCAATTACCATTATTCAACAATGAGGATAGTTACGATGCTTCTACTGACTTTGAATTTCAAGATAGTGACAATCACAATTATTATACCCAAATAAGGCTTGTTCCTAGTCCGTATGTGAGCGATAGTAAAAGATCTGTGGTTACCAATGTTGACAACTACAAGAATTATCCCCCAATTGAAATTTGGTTGGAGTTAAATGCTAATGATGAGGTACAATGGGATACTTTGAAAGTTCTCTCTGTAGAAAGAGAATCTAATGTTTTTGTGAATTTGCCTGACAAAGCATCTGATTTGAAGTTGAGTAATACTGTCACAAGCACCCTTGTTGATGCTTTTGCTGAGGAATCCGAAAATGCTGGAAATGAAAAAAGCAATGTGAATAAAGATGCAGAAAAAGTATTTCAGGATCAAAGAAAAACGTTTGACTGGCTTAATCGTGGCAATCAAGAAAACTTTAATGAAACTGTGCCTCTGTATTTGAAGGATCAAATTGGATTGCATGAATTTTTGGAAACGTCTAATTTAAGTTTCAATGGTAAATCGCTAGTCAGGGTTTCGAATCTGGCTAAAGTTAGATTTACTGATGCTAATGGCGAAGATCATGACATTGAATATGTTTATATGAATATCAATTATCGGAAACAGTTGGACTTGAAGTTCAATGATGACTACTTGGTACAATTTGCTCTTGTTGAAGGGGGATCCTTAGGTGGTAGAAAGATTGAAGTTAGTTTGATAAATATTAAAAAGAGCGATTTAGAAAAGGAGGAACGCAAGAGTTCTTATGAAGATAATAAAACTTTAACAAAAGAGGAGTTTAAAGATTTTTTCAAACAAGCATTGGCGCTTATAAAGAATGCAGAGTGAGAATTTAGTAAATTAATAGAAACAGAAAAGCAATTCACTTCATAACAAAAAAAATGCAATGCGGGAGAAATGTCTATTATAGATGCTTGTAAATATAGGCAATTGCCTTGAATCTGGACTACAAAAAAAAAAGCTAAACGATTAAAACATGCTTATTTTGATTTTGGTTTTATATATACTAGGATGTCCACCAGTGACTCCATGATATGAAATTTTTGATGCCTAATCTATTTGATTTATGGGAATATGTAGAACAAAAGATTTCTCATGAATTGTGGTAACAGCATGCTAAAAAACCTAATTTTTTTTGAATCCTGTGCTTGAATAAAAGTGGAATATTAAGTTGAAGCGTTTTATATAATTGAAGTGAGGACACATTCATAAAACTATAGTCACAATAAGCGTAAAAGACGAGGTCACCCTGCAGTATGTTGCGCTATGTGAGAAATAATTGAAATAATATGATAGAATCAGCAAGACGTTTAACAAATGGTTCGTTTTAGCGCCACGGTCATATCAGTTCCATATATGACAAGCCTTAAGTTTTGATTAGCCCACATTAGAAGAGACCTCAGCATTAGCAGGAAAAGAATTCAATTCTAACCAGTAAATTAAATGATCCATTGCAATATCCACGGTAAGGAAGACCACTGGAATATGAGTCACGAGAAAGTAACATGAGAGCACCATTAATGAAGCCTTGATAAACATTTCTGATAATTATGTATGCCCGTTAAACTGATCTTGTATAGAGCGCCCCTTTGTGCGTATATGTGATACAAGAATAGAGCAGTAGTAAAATAAGGCTGTGTCAAAATAAGCACCTATTCACAAAACAAAAATACAAAAGGGGAAAAACAGCCACTAGGAAAAACGAAGCTGGAGCTTATTTATATCATATGTAATATTTTTTTATCTTTTCTTTTTTGTTTTTTGCTGCCTGTAGGTATAACTAGATTGTTGATGACCGGAGCAACAAAAGGGCAGCATAGAATTTAGCAGCGATGACTTAATTTTTTTCTTTTTTAGTTTTTAGTGGCAGAAAACGTGAGCTCTCGGAAGTGGTTTTCGCTCCGGAGCTCACGCAGTTTTTTTCTTGGCCGTCAATCGTCGATTTCCAGAAACCTAAAACTGATTATGTAACATTTATATACGAGTATGACTAATCACACAAATATTATAAACTACAATATCAAGACATTAAAATTAAAACTTTGAAACATTATTTATAAGCCAAACCTAACAATACAAAATGGAGAAGAGAAAGAAAAATGAACATAAAAACATTGCACAACCGTCAAAGAAGAAAAAACCAGGACATAAATCTATCGAAGGCGTAAAGTGAAGCAGAGAAAAAAATGAAAAAAACTTTTTTTTACGTGATCTGTTGTTTCTCTACATGTTCAAAAGAGTCAAGAAAACAACAGCGGTACCAGCCAAGTATATGTAGCTGAATGATTGTGCGTATGCTTTCACAGCGCTACCTTCATAAGATGAGAGACTTGGGGTTGCTCCGTATGCAGCAGAAGTGCTAGATGTTCCATTTGTGGCAGCTGGAGAAGTGGCAGCAGAAGGTTCAACCGTGCTTATTGAGCTTGGAGCTTCAGAAGTGGCTTCAGTGGCTTCGGTAGCTTCGGTGGCTTCGGTGGCTTCAGTGGCTTCAGTAGCTTCGGTGGCTTCGGTGGCTTCAGTGGCTTCGGTAGTTTCAGTAGCTTTGGTAGCGGCTGAGCTTGCAGCACATTCGTTCGCAGTCACAGTAGAGACAACAACAGACTTTACAGTAGTGTAAATAGTACTTTGAGCCGTAGCTGCAGAAGCATCAGTTGCTGCTGCTGCAGAAGCAACTGTAGAGCCAGTAGCAGCTTGGATTTGTCCATCGTTGATCTCAGAGACAAGTTGACCGGCTTGAATAGAATTTGAAACATCAGCAGTCGCACTAGCAGTAGACTCGGAAGTTGTTTTGGCAGAAGTTGGCTCTGGAGCACTACTCGTAACACTGGAAGATACAGCAGCAGTTGAAGCAGTATTATCATCACCAGCATCAGAAGTTTGAGCAGCAGTGTTGGTGTTACTACTTGTAGAGTAAGTAGAAGTAAAGGTGCTTCCGCCAGCGGTAGTGGTGGTGTCAGTACCTTGAGAGACAACAGTAGTGGCTGTTTCGTCGTCATACACAGTAGTGACATCGTCATCATCGCTTCCATCAGTGGTCACAGTATTGTCATAGTCGGTGGTCAACTGAACGGTGGTACTGGAAAGAGCAGCAGAGACAGTGGTTTCAGCAGCAAGGGTAGTGCTTGCAAGAAAGCAAAAGGAAAGAGTGTAAATTAAGCTAGAGTATTGCATTTTTAAGCGAATGTAATTGATGGAGTTACAGGTTTGTTGGTTGGTAGCTGGTTTATGCTTAATGAGAAGAACGGAGGCGGAAAACGAATGTATGCGACACTGTAGGTCAAGTGAGTGAATGGATAAAAGTTCTAAAGAACAGTAAAAAAACAAAAGAATGTGTTAATGTGCTTTGGGATCTAAAGATGATAGAATAAACGTAAATAATTGGGAAAAAATATGAATACGGGAGACACAACCCATCACTTATATAGCTATTTGAGGGTTGACATGTTGAAGGCCAGATGAGCACCAACGCGCCATACTGCATGTTACTGCTAGGTGCCTGGCGCCCTTTGAAAACGCGCCGGGTAAGGATGCGTTTTTTTTCCTGCAATATAGAACTCGAATGAATTTAGTGGACATCTTGATGGAAAACCGCGACGAGCAGATCTTAACTTTTTTTTCAGGTACGTGAAGTAAATAAAAGGGATCGACAAACTTACATACAGATGTTTAAAAAACGAAGCACACCAGAGATGAGGGTGCCTTCCAGGCTGTTAAAGGGGGGAAGGCATTGATTAATTTGGTAAGTGAGGCTTACAGGAAAGGAGAGACTAATAGCTCCTTTGATTACCTTTTTTGTCTTAATAATGACTCTAAGTAGCTAATATGTTACTCATTATAGGTATAGTAGGTGCTTTTTAAGCAATAACATTTTCGTGTTGGTTCACATATTGGCGCCTTCCTTGCTGTTTCACGCCGTACTAAAAGATCTGCTCACCTCATCGGTTGCTTATTAGGGGCTTTTAGGATCCCTTCTTGTAGTTCGATACATAAACTTGCCTTTTCTGTTCAAGTCTAGAACACAAAGGCACGTTGCTCAATATCAGCTCTACGACGCATGTCAACGAGAAGTGCAATGTTAGTCAGCGGCTCAATTTGTATCCTTCAAAAAAGCTCACTTTTCAGCTTTGCCATACGGTAATCACTTAATGATAAGACATCATATAAAATACAATATACAATAAAAACCCAGACCTATACCGACCACGACTATAAAGCTCACTTGAACGAAAAAGTTGAAACAAAAAAAAAAAAAAAAAAAAAAAAAAATGCCGAGAAAAAGAAAACGGGAAAAACTTTGGAAAGAATATTAGTTAACATGAGTAAGGACAAAAAAAAAGATACTACCGAGAACCGAACCAAAAATAAAAAATAACAAACACAATACACTTAACATCAATACATATAATCATAGTTGGGATTTTTATCACCCATTATTGTCTTCTTCCTGCTATTGTACAGATCGAATTCTGACTTGTAAGAGTTAGATCTTTTTTTCATGTTTTGCTTCAATAGCATGTACAAGTAGTAAACGCTGATCGCCCAACAAACAAGTTCGAATACAAAACCGGCAATGAAACCTTGTCTAAAAAGAATATCATTTTTGTAAAAAGCAAATAAAGCAACCAAACCGCCAAAATCATGGATGCTAACTTCAAGTGAAGTAATAACACTTTTTCTTAAATGACCACAAACATTCAAACTGGACCAACAAATAAAAATTGGCATAGAACTATATGCACCAGAAATCAACAAGAAGTTTCCTGCATATTTGAAATGGTCCCTTCCTTTATTTTTATCGCAAAAGATTATTAGTGCACCAATCACCACAGCCAAAGTATTAAAGAACAAAAATGGATACCTGATTTTGAATTTATCAGACAAGTAAGAATTGATATTAATCCAAAAAAAGGCCACTATCCAAGGAAAGGATGAAAACAAATTGGTGGTCGCTGTACCGAAGTTTAAACTTTGATAGAAAATGGGCTCGAATAACGAATATGCATGACTAACAAAGCCAATACCAAAAGCTGCTAAAGCTGGCAAGTAAATAATTGGGTCTTTTAAGACCTCGAACACTTCTGGAGCTGATGTATTTAAAGTATAACCTGACTTGCCTCCGTAGAGTTCCAATTTCTTGATTATAAAGAAAGTTTCATTGTCATTAAAAAATCTTGCCCCTTCTGGAAAGTCCGGCACAGTAAGAAATAAAATGACAGATGCACCCATTGTTATGGAGCCAAGAATAATCAAGAGATACCTCCAAGGCTCGTAGCCGTGTAGATTCCCATTAGTCACATGTTTATTGATAGCATAGCTTACCAAGTTAGCTGTCATTCCTCCTAAACAATTGACAGAGTATAATCCGCTAAATCTTCGCTGGGCTTCTCTTCTTTCATAATAATGAGCTAGAATGTAAACGACTGCAGTTTCAGATCCAGCTTGAAAAAGACCATGGAAAAATTGACAAACAACGAATGTTCCATAATTTTTAGAAAATCCAGAAGCCAAATTAAATGTTCCATAAAACAAGACACTGAAGGCGATCCAGAAATGTGGTTTTATGACTCTTAAAATGATATTAGAAAAGAACTGGAAGCAAATAATTGGGGCAAAAAAGGCAGCGTATGCAGCGGTAAGCTGTAATTGATTAATATTTAAACTTTCAAAGATGCCGTCAACCCACACTAAGCCAAAACTGGATCGGTTTAAGAATGATACAAAATATAATAAAGCAAATGAAGGAAGCACGCAGAGATCGATTTTGCGAAGAAGTTTCTTCTGGTTAACACCAAATCTCTCACCAAGTTCAGCAACTTGCAAGTCTTTAGTTTTTTCACTAAAATATTGCGTATCCTCTTCTACTTGAGTTTGACTGAGGTTATTCACCCTATATGACGACTGGCTTTTGTTCAGAAAAATAGTTGTGCCATATTTATTCTGTTCTGCGGTATAAATTTGCATATCGGGTATCTCTGGTTTATACATATTGGTCCAATGAGTTCAATTATGTGGATTTCTTAGTGATAAAGAACGGTAGGCAGTTTGATCTTTGCGCAAGCTGTATTGACTGAACTTATAATTGAAGGAAAATATGATTATTTATAATTGACCTAATAGCTAGCAAAATTAATAATAAAATGTGGTCCAAGCAGAACCATAAGGAGAAGTGGTGGTAACTCGATTCCAGCGATCATAGTGTGTTATATAAGTATCAAAGAATTTTAATCTAGTTTAGCAGCACAGAAAATGGTGGTTTTATTAGACAAAACCCTCTAAAAAATCTAACAACACCCAACGCAATTATTACAGTAGTGTGCGTAAGTATTCAATTATCATGCACTCTAATGCGTTGTGTCCAGGACATAAAACAAAATACAATCTAACCAATGCGCCTAGATAATACGATCTAAGAAGCCAGAAACAATCATAATTACAGGAGATACATAATACTGTGGTGCGGCTCCTCGTGGTTTCGAGGTTTTGCCAGACTTTAGTGGACTTTCTGCCTCGACCAACCGTCACTCTTTTTAAAAGCTCGCAATAAATTTGATTTTATTGCAGTTGGTATAAGTCTGAAACTACGAGGGCTTTTAGGCCTAACAGCACATATTCACTGTACCAAAGATACACATTAGCTTTTTGTCGAGTATCCACAGATTTTATCTGTTTCTATACTGCTTGTCAACTTCAAACCGCATGGAAGAAAATCTCTCGGCTAGCAGTGCTATAGCTAGCAAAACAGCATCTCGAAAATGCTTTTTGACAGAAAGCACAGATAACCTAACTGCTCACTATGGTAGTATCTACATTAGCTTGAGCAGCGCTAGTTGATAAGCTAGTGCTCGATGTATGCTATACTAAAATGCTCTGCTTTACGAAACGTATATGGGAAATGAACAAAAAAGTAGCTCGTCTCTGATCTTCCATTTGTTGCTTGGTTAAACCTGAGGGGCGGATAACAAAATAACAGCATATGTTTATTCCAGAAAATTATCTATTGTTTGCTTGATGTTCATTTTAGAGTTCTACTCTGTGGTTTAGTTCTTTTCCGTTTTTTGTTTTTCTTCTTCTTGCATGTTAGCTTTGCGTGTGTTGTGCAGCTCAAATGTTTTGAAACTGCTTTAGTTCTCATAACACAGTATTAAAAAGATGTTGCGTTCGTCTCTTTAATCCGCATGCAGGACTCTTATACATATTATTATTCAAAGTGTGTGACCGTTACGGTTCTTCTTAACTTACCCTCTAAATGTTGAGTTTACGAAGGGGATGGTTTTACCAAAAAAGAACAGCTCTCCCGTGCAGCAAAAGATGCAATCTAAGGCGATAATATGCAATGGTAGTTGCGTCCTGCACCTAACGTGGAACACAAAAAGCACAAAAAGAGGATAAATAAAGCGACGCTTTATTGTCAACCCAGCTGCGCCAATCTTTTTTTTTTTTTTTTTTTTTTTTTTTTTTTTTGCTGATAACGCTCAAATTATCTTCTAAAATTTGTCGGACCAAATGGAAGAATGCGTTTATCCATCGCTTATGTTTCCGAAGAGGGCAAAACTCCTTATTAGCAGTTCTTTTACAAGCTACACGATGACAGGCGTCCATTTTTATAATTGTGTAATAATGTTCTAAACCTCAAATTTCTCGTATTTCAAATATTTTGTACTCACAGAAGACAGACTGATAGAAGCAAATATGATTTAGCTTTTGTCTTTTGTTTTTGTTGTTGCATATCCTAACGTCTATCAATGTAAACCAATGACGCAGCTGATTGTATTGTCACCCCTGTAAGTTGCAACCACACATGTAGTGGTGTCTTTGCAACATCTAGCCATTAGTAATAGTAGAGCCTTGAAAACAAGCTTGCTGCAATGAAATGAAAGAGCAAGAGCAGGGGCTAGGTGAAAGCTGCACTGCTGTAGACTAACAAAGTACATATCTTGAGAATAAACTAAACGAGTAACCAGTTAAAAAGAAGTCTTTATTATAGAGTCTTCACATTGATTATAAACATAAAGGCACTTGATAGCAGAAATTTTCTGTATTACAAAACTATGGCTTTGGGTGCATAATACGTCTAATATTCGTCATTGAATATTTAAAATCTAGACGCCAGATTTAGTCCGATATCTCAAATTTGATATACAGGTACACTACAATCCTTTAATGCAAGCTAGTACCACATTTATCAAAAACCAACCTTTAGCACTATTTCTTCATTTTTGCAAGAGTGCAAACCTCAAAATTCTTAACGGTTTGGGCAACAACCAACATTTCTATAGAGATTTGTGTACAAAATTCTTTTAATCCTATGATAAATCCTTACTCAAAGCAGCGGTACACTAAAGTTAGCTTTATTGCAGATAACTAGACATTTTCATGCATGTATACTAGGCTTATTGATAACATTACAAATTTTCTTCTCTGTTGTATGGATAGCTATCTTTCAACTGTGTAAAAATATATAGCTACCTTTGTATATGCTGAGCAGTGAGGATGCAAAGGAACAAAGGAAAGAGAATCGTGTGAACTGATATTAGACTTAAGTTACAAAATGCATCAATATCAAAAACTGAAAATTTTCTTAGTTAACACTTTTTCAGAAATAACCCTACAGCTACTCTTTAGTTGTGAAGATTCATTCAACATAGGCTTATATTATTTAGCTCCTAGCTCTTCATTCTTCAACTCTTCTTTATCGATTAGTCTTTTTTCTCACATACAAAATGATTTTTTTTTCACACAAGATCGATTTATTAAATACATATGAATGATAGAAAACAGAAATAATATAAATAAAAACCCCGCATATACAGAATTTGCTAAAGCATGAAGATTTTCCCCATTTGGGTCTCGGACTATATGGATTATATTGTTCAATAAACAACTCACTTTAGTGTTGCGAACATTTTCCTTCATTGTGTTCGCATTCCTGATCAGTTTGTGTTCACAACCGTCTGAAGGATCCTTCAAATGTCCTTCAAATTGTCGAAAATCTTGTATAAAGGTCGGCGAAGTGTTCCTTTTAACTTGTGTATATAGCGATGGGTGGAATAAACGACAAGCCGATATACCCATCGATAACGATAATAACCATAACAAACGTGTTTAAAATACTTAGTAGAGAACTAACCCCCTTTTAAACACAACATTTAGAAAGAGTAGCCTCGCTAGCACAATCGGTAGTGCATTCGACTCTTAGTTACCTTGATATCGAAAGGTTGCGGGTTCGAGCCCCGCGTGGGGCTTTCTTTTTTGTTCTAATTTGTTAAACACTAAGTAGGAAAATTGTTAGGTATGCAAAAAGTGAGACCTATGTTGTCCAATTTAATAAAGAATAAATGTCTTTTACAGTTCTTGCCATTATCGTTTTTTTTTTTTTTGTTTTAGAATAAGTAGTCCTTTGATTTAAGTGGTAATCCATAGCAATAGTAAAATGCAATTATTTGGTGGACTTTAATTCAATCTTTTCATCTAGTCCTGCAAAGTAGGTAAGCCACTGATTCAGAAAGTCAATCATACTAAACTTCTTAAGGAAAATCTGGTAAAACTACGCCAATTCTTGCTCAGCGAATAGGCTTACGACACGTCCATGCTTGATGCTCCGCTTAATTGCCTTACTGATAAGGGTCTTGAAAAATAAGAATGACTCAACGGCAACGATGCATGAAATGAGAAAAAGTTGAGAAACGGTATAAAAGAACTCGTGTTGCATGAATTGTATCCTCTTCTTTACGAACAAATCTCCACTTTATATTATTTTGTTGGAATTCCTGCCAGCTGAAATAACCACTGACCTTAGATAGCCAAATTCAGTGTTTGTCTTGTAATGATGAAGCTGTATATTCGTTGCTTTGTTCGTTTCAAGTCCTCTGCAGCCCTCAATAAAAAGTGGGCCAAATATGTGCCTTCCACTGGCTCATATCCAAAAGGCTACAAAGTTGGGGCAGTACACTGTGGAGTAAAAGCCAAAACTGAAGCCTTTGATCTATCCCTTATTACTTCCGATGAACCCTGCAATGCTGCTGCAGTATTTACCACCAACAAATTCAAAGCTGCGCCAGTACAATTGTCAAAAAAAGTTCTCCATGAATCCAAAGGACTTAATATACATTCCATTGTGATCAATAGTGGATGCGCAAATGCAGTCACTGGGGAAAAAGGCTACAAAGATGCAGAAACTATTGTGAATACTGTTGATACAGAGTTTGGTCACAACAAGTTAACTCATCAAAGTTCATTGATAATGTCTACCGGGGTTATTGGTCAATTACTTCCTTTGCAGAAAATTCTCGCTGGTGTTCACACGATAGCCAGTGCAAGAAATTCTGTTCTCGGTGATCTGCACGAACATTGGTTAAATTGTGCAAAAGGCATAATGACTACTGATACGTTTCCAAAGTTGATTTCAAAGCAGTTTTTTATTAATGGACGTGAGTACAGATTGGCTGGTTTGTCCAAAGGAGCTGGGATGATTTGTCCAAACATGGCTACCTTGCTTGGTTATTTTGTCACAGATGTACCAATCGCACCTAGTGCTTTACAATCTATTTTGAAATACGCGGTTGACAGATCTTTTAACTGTATTTCTGTTGACGGTGATATGTCAACCAACGATACAATTGCTGCTTTGTCTAATGGTTCTGCTAATGACGGAAATATTGAAGCTATTACCGAGTCTTCTCCGCACTACAACACGGTTAGAGACGAGATTACTCAATTTGCGCAACAATTATCTCAACTTGTGGTTAGGGATGGTGAAGGTGCCACGAAGTTTGTTACCATCAAGGTAACGGATGGGTCAAGCTACGAAGTTGCCAAAAAGATAGCTTCTAGCATTGCCAACTCATCGTTGGTAAAAACCGCTCTTTATGGTAAAGATGCAAATTGGGGAAGAATTTTATGTGCTGTAGGATACGCTGACTTGGGGGTTGAACACAAGAACGAGGTAGTGCCAGAAAAGACTAGTGTCAGTTTTGTTCCAGTGGATGGCTCCACACCTCTCAAATTATTAGTTAACGGTGAGCCACAAAACGTTGACGAACAGAGAGCTAGCGAGATATTGGAATCAGAAGATTTGCAAATTGTTGTGAACATCGGTACAGGAAAAGGTCAAAATGCTAGCTTCTGGACCTGCGATTTGACTCATGACTACGTTACGATTAACGGCGATTACAGAAGTTGATTGAAGGATGATAGTACTAGTATTGTTTTTAGTTTATCTTAATTCTGCGATATCTTCCTTGAGAAAATAAAATTACAAGAAGTTTTAACAATATTCTTTACCAGTTTATCTTAGATTATTGTAGCTCGTTCAAGAGGCTTCAACGGCTCTTCCAGGATCATCTCTAACGATACCACTACTGCAAATTCGTATCTGGTCCTTAATTGATGTCATCTGTGTCACTGTTTCTGTGTATATGTATGTCCCACTATCTCGGTATCCGGGTACCCCCTGTGACTAAATGTGCAGATGCCCTCACCTTCTTTTCCTATTTTTTTTTTCTAATGACGAGTTGTGAAAATCAAAGCTCAACGTTAAAATGGGAAAATTTTGTCAGCCCTCTATGTATCTTGATTTCCACTTCTTGCAACAGATATATAAATCTACACGAAAAGCACCAAGCAATGTCTGACGAACTTCCTAAGACAGGATTCTCTTTCCCAAAGGAAGAGGAGAAGGTCTTGAATTTTTGGAATGAGATTGATGCCTTTCACACCTCCAACAAGTTGAATGAAGGCAAACCGCAGTGGGCTTTCTATGACGGTCCTCCATTCGCAACTGGCGCTCCTCATTACGGTCATATCTTGGCATCCACCATCAAAGATATCGTTCCAAGGTACCACTCTATGAACGGCAAGTATGTCGAAAGAAGATTCGGTTGGGATACCCACGGTGTTCCCGTAGAACATGAGATTGACAAGAAGTTTGGAATCACAGGGAAACATGATGTCATGGAAATGGGAATTGATAACTACAATAGGGAATGTAGAGCTATTGTCATGAGATACTCAAATGAGTGGAGAGAAACCATTGGAAGATTGGGAAGATGGATTGATTTTGATAATGATTACAAAACTTTGTATCCAACTTTTATGGAATCTGTTTGGTGGGCTTTTGCCGAATTGTTTGATAAAGGTCTCGTTTACAGAGGATTCAGAGTCATGCCATACTCCACTGGTTTGACCACTCCATTGTCATCATTTGAGGCTCAGCAAAACTATAAAGAGGTTTTGGACCCAGCTGTTACCATTGGCTTTCAATTAGAAAACGATGCAGATACTTATTTGGTAGCATGGACCACTACCCCATGGACTTTACCAAGTAACTTGGCTCTTTGTGTCAATGAAGATTTTGAGTATGCTAAAATCTACGATGAAACTAAAAACAAGTATTTTATTTTACTTGAATCTTTGCTTACTACTTTGTACAAGAAACCAAAGAAGGAAAAGTTAAAGGTTGTGGAGAAAATTAAGGGCAAGGATTTGGTGGGCTTGAGATATAAACCTTTGTTCAATTTTTTCTACGAAGACTTTAAAGAAACCGCTTTTAGAGTCATTTCAGCTGAATACGTTAGCGCTGACAGCGGTACTGGTATTGTTCACCAAGCTCCAGCTCATGGTGAAGACGATAACATTGTTTGTGCAAAATGGGGTGTCTTTAAGGATCAACACCCACCATGTCCAATTGATGATCTTGGTAAGTTCACTGAGGAGGTTCCTGATTACGCTGGCCTTTACGTAAAGGACGCTGACAAGAAGATCATCAAGGATTTGACCGCCTCTGGTAACTTACTAGTCAACGCGCAAGTAAGACATAGTTATCCATTCTGTTGGAGATCTGATACCCCATTGCTTCAAAAGACTATTCCTGCATGGTTCATCAAGGTTAAGGATTCTGTTCCAGAGATGTTGGAAAATGTGGAAAAAACTAGATGGGTTCCTTTGACAGTGAAAAACAGATTCTTAAGTTGGATTGGTAATGCCAGAGATTGGAATTTTTCCAGAAGTAGATACTGGGGTACTCCTATTCCATTATGGGTTAGTGAAGACTACGAAGAAGTTGTGGTTATTCACAATGTTGAAGAGTTGAAAGAACTTTCTGGCAAGGATGACATTACTGACTTACATAGGGACAGCATCGATCACATTACAATCCCATCTAAAAAGGGTAAAGGCGTGTTGCGCAGAATTGAAGAAGTTTTTGATTGTTGGTTTGAATCTGGTGCTATGCCTTACGCTTCTAAGCATTATCCTTTCGAAAACAAAGACAAGTTCCACGATGCTTTCCCAGCCAATTTTATTGCTGAAGGTTTGGATCAAACAAGAGGTTGGTTTTATACATTGACAGTCTTGGGTACTCTTTTATTCAAGACTGCTCCTTTCCAAAACGTTATTGTTAACGGTATTGTTTTGGCTTCTGATGGTAAGAAGATGTCCAAGAGATTAAAGAACTATCCAAATCCTGATTTGATTTTGAGTAAATATGGTGCTGATGCATTAAGATTGTATTTGATTAACTCTCCTGTCTTAAAGGGCGAGTCTTTAAGATTTTCTGAAGATGGTGTGAAAGAAGTAGTCTCTAAGGTGTTATTACCTTGGTTGAACTCTTTTAAATTCTTGGAAGGTCAAGTAGCATTGTTGAAAAAACAACATGATGTTGAATTTCAATATAACGCTGATTTTACTTCAACTAATGTTATGGACAGATGGATTTTGGCCTCTTTGCAATCTTTGATTGAGTATATCCATCAGGAAATGGGCGAATACAGATTATATACTGTCGTCCCAAAATTATTGCGTTTAATTGATGATTTGACTAACTGGTACATTAGATTTAACAGAAGAAGATTAAAGTGTGAAAGCGGCGTGGAAGATGGGTTGAAGGCTTTAAACACATTGTCTATTACTTTGTTGACTTTATCTAGAGCTATGGCTCCATTTACTCCGTTTTTGGCCGACAATATATATAAACAATTGGTGCCATTTTTTTCCAATGATTACTTAGCTACATTAACTAAAGATGCTAGATCTGTTCATTTTTTGAGTTATCCAACTGTTGACAAGAGCCGTTTTGATTCTAAAATTGAGGTTGCTATTGGCCGTATGCAGAAAGTTATTGAATTGGGTAGAAACATTCGTGACAAAAAGACTATCTCTTTGAAAACTCCATTGAAGTCATTAGTTATCTTGCATTCTGATCCTGACTATTTGCAAGACATTAAATCTTTAGAGAAATACATTCTTGAGGAATTGAACGTTAGAGAGTTGGTCATCACATCAGATGAAGCCAAATATGGCGTTGTTTATAGCGCTGTTGCTGACTGGCCAACCTTGGGTAAAAAATTGAAAAAAGACGTTAAGATTGTCAAGAATGCTTTGCCTAAGTTGACCACTGAGCAGGTCCAAGCATACCTTGAATCTGGGGAAATCACTATTGAAAACATTAGGTTGGTTGAGGGAGACTTGAATGTTATTAGAGGTTTGCCAGAAAACAGAGGTGATGATGGTCAAGAAGTTAGATCTGATAACGACGTTTTAATTATCTTGGATGTTAATATCTATGATGAATTGAAAACTGAAGGCATTGCTAGAGAGGTTGTCAATCGTATTCAAAGATTGCGTAAGAAGGGTGGTTTACAGGCTACTGATGACGTTCTTGTGCAGTATCAATTGATTAACGATCCAATTGGTTTGGAAAAAGTTATCAAGGATTATTCTCACTTGTTGGAAAAGACTTGCAGAGGTGAGATTTCCGCTTACGACGACGCTCCGGAAGATAAAGTTATTGCTGATGAGGAACAGGAAATTCAGCAAGCGACATTTAAATTGAGATTGCTTAGATTGTAAGCGATTCTAGGGAGATGGTACTTTTCTAGCTATTCCGAAGATAAAAATACATAGCCATTATAGTTATTTTTTTTTTTATATTGATTAACTTTCATACAATTATATAAGGCATTTTTGATAAATATGTATTTTTCGTATTTGTTTTCTGCTTCCTTTTCAGACATTAAATTATATGCATGTAGATGTGCGCCCATTCACATACTTCTTTGGCGCTTAATCTGCACAAACGTATCATCCCAGATCACAAAAGCGGATGATTCCTGGATGAATAACGCCATACTTGCTAAGACCAATGATGAATTATTACCTGCTTGCTTAAATATTAGGCCGGTTGTTCTTTAGTGAAGATCGCGCTGAAGACAAAACGAAGACAAACATCGTAATAGTGCTAGATAATAATGGAAAACCCCGATGACAGATTCGGCACCCAGGATGACCTTGACGATAATGGGGAGGCCAATTATTCTCAAGAATATGATTATAATACAAATCCCAACCAAGGATATACACAAACCTCAAATAACTATAACTATAACACCACATTTCCTGTCGAAGACAATTCTGGGAACCAAGAAAGCACTGGATCCAGACCTTACTTATATCGAACTTCAGAGTATCCGTGCTGGTGTGAAGAGAATGATCAGTCAATAAGTAGGGAGGAGATAAAAGAAATATTTATAAGCTTAAAAAGTTATTTTGGCTTTCAACAAGACTCAATGCTAAACATGTATGATCACTTTATGGTGCAGCTGGATTCTAGAGCTAGCAGGTTGCCAGCGGATATAGCACTAGTAACACTACATGCTGATTATATTGGAGGTGAAAATGCAAACTATCGCAAATGGTACTTCTCAGCAATGCTTGACATCGACGCAATTGATGATCTTGATATAAGCCCAAAAGACAAAGATAAAGAGCCAGTTGATGAATTCAAGAAACCAGAGAACTCGCTTAATGACAAGACCATAGACATCGCTGGGACTATTATGGAAGACTTAAAATCAAAATCTTTTCAAGGAATAGAGTATAGATGGAAGCTCAAAAACAAGGCATTATCAGCAAAAGAGATGGTGGAGCAAGTTGCTTTGTATCTTTTAATATGGGGTGAAGCAAATCAAGTACGGTTCATACCTGAAGCAATATGCTTTATCTTCAAATTAGCATATGACTCTTATAAAGTGAAACAACCCTTGGAGAATGGTGATCAAAGCAGCATGGCTGGAAACGAAGCCTTTCTTGAACAGGTAATTACTCCGTTATATACATTCATGAGAAATCAAACGTACAAAAAAGTGCATAATACTTATGTGAAGAGAGACCGAGACCATAAAAAAGTAATTGGTTACGATGATGTCAATCAACTATTTTGGTATAAAAAAGGACTTTACCGAATTATGTTACAAGACAAAACAAAATTGATGAGTCTTCCCAAAGAACAAAGGTTTCAAAAGCTTAAAGAAGTTAGCTGGAAAAAAGTTTTTTTCAAGACTTACAAGGAAAGAAGAACATGGATGCATTTGTTCACAAATTTCAACAGAATTTGGATAATTCATTTATCAACTTTCTGGTACTACACCGCTTTCAATTCACCAACTCTCTATACAGTCAATTATGTTCAAACTGTTGATAATAAGCCTTTACCACAAGTGACATTGTCGGTTGTATCATTTGGTGGAACAATTGCTTGTTTGATTCAGTTAGTTGCAACCTTAGCAGAATGGTGTTTCGTTCCACGTGGGTGGCCTGGGGCACAACATCTATTCAGAAGGTTTTGCCTGGTTGTGATCATAATGATAATTAATATAGCTCCGTCGGTATATATTTTGGGCTACGTTCCTTTAAACGTATACTCCAGATCTGCATTCATATTATCAATAATTCAGTTTGTCATATCGTTGTTAACTTTCACATTTTTTGCCTCGCGGCCCCTTGGCGCATTATTTGGGTCATACTTAAGTACCCCAAAATCTCATGTCAGAAAGTATCATGCATCGCTACAGTTCACTGCAGCGTTTCCAAAATTAGATGCAACAGGCCAAATCTCTTCCTACCTACTATGGTTAATTATATTTGCATGCAAGTTCACAGAATCATATTACTTTTTGACTCTTTCTTTAAGAGATCCAATAAGAGATTTATCAATTATGAAAATGACTAGATGCAACGGCGAAAGGTATTTTGGCAATATGCTTTGTTTATACCAGCCTCAGATTGTCCTTGTGTTGATGTACTTGACAGACTTAATTTTGTTCTTTCTTGACACCTACCTTTGGTACATCATTTGCAATTGTATCTTCTCTTGCTTCTCATCATATAAAGCTGGATTTTCTGTTCTAAGCCCGTGGAAAAATCAGTACAGTACCCTTCCAAAAAGGATATATACAAAAATACTAGCAACTACAGAAATGGAGGTGAAGTATAAACCAAAGATATTGGTCTCCCAAATTTGGAATGGAATTGTTATCACTATGTACAAAGAGCACATATTAACTATTGACCATGTAAACAAGCTGTTGTACTTGCAAGTTGATTCAGAAATTGAAGGAAGAAAAGCATTAAAAGCACCTTCATTTTTTGTAACAAAAAATGATAGTAATGAGGATGGGAGGGATGAATATTTTCCAAAGAATGCTGAGGCTGAACGACGAATTTCCTTTTTTGCTCGCTCATTAGCGAGCAGTATGCCGGATCCGATACCTGTTGAAGGTATGCCGACCTTCACGGTGCTTGTTCCTCATTACGGTGAAAAAATTATCCTTACTTTAAAGGAAGTTATCAGAGAAACGGATGCTCACTCAAAACTTACCTTATTAGAATATTTGAAGGTTTTATATCCAGTAGAATGGAGTTGTTTTGTTAATGATACAAGAGTTCTTGCTGGACAGAAACTAGAGCAGGCACAAAAAGAAAACAACAATGAATATTTTTATAACCATGTTAGCACAGAAAAAGAAGCACTAGACAACCCATACAGAAGTAAAATACTTGATATGCCATTTTTTGTTGTTGGATACAAAAGTGTAACCCCAGAATTTACTTTAAGGACAAGAGTTTGGGCTTCACTTAGATCACAAACACTTTACAGAACTATATCTGGATTTATGAATTACGCAAAAGCTTTGAAACTCTTGTATAGGGTCGAAAATCCAGAATTTATTACCGAATTGATGTTTACAGGGGGCGACATAGAATCTGAAGTGGAAACTATGGCGTTTAGAAAGTTCAGAATGGTTGTTTCTATGCAAAGATATGAACAATTCACAGATGACGAGAAACAAGATACTGATTTTCTGTTAAAGGCATATCCTCACTTACAAATAGCATACCTACAGAAAGTATCAAATAGTGACGATCCAGACGATGATGTTTATTATTCTTGTTTGATTGACGGAACTTCAAAGCTAGACTCAGAAGGAAAAAGAATACCTAAATATAGAATAAAACTTTCTGGTAACCCCATTCTTGGTGACGGTAAAGCTGACAATCAAAACCACGCGATAATATTTTACCGGGGCGAGTATATTCAAGTCATAGATGCGAACCAAGATCACTATATGGAAGAGTGTTTAAAGATCCGTTCCGTATTAGCTGAGTTTGAGGAGTATAGAAACTTAAATACTAACCCCTATGTTCCTGACATGTCAACTGAGAATCTATCTCCAGTGGCAATATTAGGAGCAAGAGAATATATTTTTTCTGAAAATTCAGGAGTATTAGGTGATGTTGCTGCTGGAAAAGAGCAAACTTTTGGAACATTGTTTGCCAGAACCTTAGCAATTATTGGTGGAAAGTTGCATTACGGTCATCCTGATTTTTTGAACGCAATTTTTATGACCACTAGAGGAGGTATTTCCAAAGCCCAAAAAGAACTTCATCTAAACGAGGACATATACGCTGGAATGACAGCGGTGTGTCGTGGTGGAAGAATTAAGCACTGTGATTACTTTCAGTGTGGTAAAGGAAGAGACTTAGGTTTCGGATCAATTTTGAATTTCACAACAAAAATTGGGGCTGGTATGGGTGAGCAACTTCTTAGCAGAGAATACTTCTACCTAGGAACGCAACTGCCCTTGGATAGATTTTTGTCGTTTTATTATGCTCACGCAGGATTTCATATCAACAATTTGTTCATAATTTTGTCCGTGAACTTATTTATGTGCGTTATAATTAACCTCGGCGCTTTAAGTCACGAAACAATAAAATGTGTTTATAACAAAGATGTACCGATAACTGACATGCAACTCCCTTTAGGCTGCTATAATATTCAACCGGTCTTGGATTGGGTGACAAGATTCGTACTCTCAGTCTTTATTTGTTTTTTCATTGCTTTTTTGCCATTAATTCTGCAAGAATTTACAGAGAGAGGTTATTGGAAAGCTATTACTAGACTTGCATTCCACTTTCTCTCGTTATCACCGATATTTGAAGTGTTTGTCTGTCAGGTATATTCTGTATCATTAATGGAAAACATCACGTTGGGTGGTGCAAAGTATATATCCAGCGGCAGAGGATTAGCAACAACGAGATTAGCATTCAGCGATCAGTATTCTAGGTTTGCAACCATATCAATATACTCTGGAGCTTATATATTCATGGCTCTTTTGTTCGCTTCAATATCAATGTGGCAACCTGCTTTACTGTGGTTTTGGGTAACAACAATTTCGTTATGTTTGGCACCATTTATATTCAATCCACATCAATTTGCCTGGTCAGAATTCTTTATTGACTATAGAGATTATATTCGATGGTTATCGAGAGGCAATGCCAAATATCATCCAAAAGCCTGGATAACGTTTACTCGGGAAACCAGATCAAGATTTACAGGTTATAAGCTAGGAAAAGTGAATAAAAAAGTAAAGAGCAGCCAAAAACCAACATTTCTCAACCTAATTTTTGGTGATATTATTGTGCCTATGTTTTATACGGCATCTTCCTTCTTCGCTTACACATTTATCAATGCACAAAATGGGGTTAAAGGTGTGCAGCTTACTAATTCTGTGTTAAGGTTGGCTTTAATGGTTGCTTTTCCAATAGCCTTTAATACAGTCATAATTTTAATATCAATGCCAACAGGCATGATTATTGGTTCTATGTTTAGGCTTTGCTATAAACGCATCGGAGCGGTTATGGCAACGATAGCTCACGGACTAGCGGTTATTGGGCACCTGGTTGCCTGGGAAGTCTTTTGGTTTTTAGAAGGGTGGAACTTTACGAGAACCTTGTTGGGCGTTATTTGTGCGTTTTCGTTTCAAAATCTCATATTCCAAACTATTACTATTGTATTTCTTTGCAGAGAGGAGCAGCAAACAGATATAAACAAAGCATGGTGGGACGGAAGTTGGCTAGAAGCGAAGACAGACAACTACAAAATCATTTTGTTTTTTAGGGAATTCGCAGTGAAGATTATCGAGCTGTCTCTTTTTGCTTTGGATTTTGTCCTGGGTCACTGCTTGTTGTATGTTCAAACACCAATACTGCTAATTCCTTATGTCGATAGATGGCACTCAATAATGTTATTTTGGTTCAAACCAACAAGGATTTTGTTACTTCCAGCCATAAGTAAAAAGAAACGCAGACATAGAGCCAGAATAATTTTAAGATATGCTATTCTATACTTCTTCTTATTGCTCTTATTTTTAGCGTTAGTGCTTGTTCCTCAGTTCACTTATCATTTGGCACCAGAAATCTCTGATCGTATTCCTCAATTTTTTCAAGGCATTATCCAGCCAAATAAGCAAGACAATAATGATACAGGTGATGCTGCACCATCGGAAATTCTAAGAGGTACCCCTAGTCTTTCAACATGGAGCACAATGTTTTGATTTGCATATGGAAATACTATCAAATTTTTTTTATCCTTCAATTTTATAGAATCTAATGATTTTCGTTTGTATTTTTTTTTTTTTTTTTTTTTTTCCGTAGCCTCGCAAGCACAGTGAATGCACTTTTATATGCAGACCATATGATACGGTTGTTAAGCGAATGCTCACAAAATTGTGATATTGCGATATTGAAAGATAAACCAGTTAGCCCAACAGTTATTAATAAGTCTATTAGTACTTTAACAATGCCAGAACAGTGTTGCGGTTTATGTACTCAGTTGGAACGGAGCAAGAGCCAGGGCACATGTTCCTGTTTTTTTTCCCCTTTTTCAATATTTTTTTTTCTAGATTTTAACGTTTTTCTGTTCGCTTCTGTTTACTTTTTATCCGAGTCCCGAATTATGGGCACCAAGCATTATCAAGCGAATTCAATTCGTCTCAGAATTCATAGTATATCTCCAATCACAGTACTTCAAGAGGCTAAAACGTCTCATTTTTTTTTAAAATAAAGTTGAAAGCGAAATGATCCTTGTTTCTAATGGGAATTCACAGTCGCTTTCCAAGCCAAATCAAAAGGCCTCGATTATGGCTTGGAATACAGAGTTACCTATAATATGCTCTCCTTTTGAGTCCACATTCAATGTATCCAAATCTATGGCAGCAAAGCGCTGCAATTGTGCCTTAGTAAAGGACTTCTCACGAAATAAAGTTATTGGCATATTCACCGCCAAGGATCTTGCGTTTAAAGTGGTGGCCAAAGGACTACACCCCAAATTACTTAAAGCCAAAGACATAATGACAGGGAATCCTATCTGCGCTACAGTAGATGAGCCGGCATCATCTGCTTTAAACAAAATGATCAAGTATAAAATTAGGCACTTACCGGTTCTTGATGAATACGGTGATGTTGCTGGAATGCTTGACGTAACGAAAGCGTTTACCCAGACTGTTGATAGGCTTCGAAAGCTTCACGAAACTTCTAGAAAACTAAATGAGGCGCTAAATGAAGTTCAAGAGAATATAGCGGGAATGGATCATAATGAAGCTAATGTTAATAAACATTCAGAAATGTACTATCAAGCACAAGATATGGTATTAAAAGCAAAAAACAATATCAGCAATTTATACCAGAATAACTTGGCGTTGACAGGAGACTCTGGTGATTTTGATGATTTCGAAATGCTTTTGAATTTGATAGAATCACCAACTTTGGAAGATGTGTTGCGTGTTCCAAATCATCCACAAACACTTTTCATAGATGCAAATAATACAATCAGAAGTGCTGCAGATATAATGAAGAAGAACAACACCACCGCGGTTTTGGTACGTGATACCACTACCAGCGCAAAAAGTGTTATTGGAATCTTGACAACAAAAGATATTGTGTACCGGGTTTTAGCTCAAGAATATGAACCTGACTTTACTATAATAACCAGAATTATGACACCAAGTCCGGAATTTGGTGACAAAGACATGGGTATTGTTCAAGCATTAGAGATTATGTATAACGGGAATTTTTTGAATTTGCCCGTGACTGACGAGAATCATAATGTCATTGGTATTGTCAGTGTGTTGCAGTTGACAAACATGGCATTATTGCAACTTCATCGAGGAATGATGAGTGATGAAGATGCAGACAAAGAAAATTTTGGTGATACATTTAGTGATTCAGGAGCTGCTAACCCTAAATGGGATAGATTCTGGGGTGCCATGGACACCTCTAAAGGGTTGGAAGATGATACTGGAAAGTCCGATTACAGTGTTCGTTCAAACGGCCCAGGATTGCGCTCTCCTGCAAAGTCCAGTATCAGCATCCATAATTCAAATTTGAAGAAAAAAACAGTATTGCTGTCACGATCGCCTAATCTTGGAGGCACGCCAAGTCTTGGAGGCTCGCAAACTACAAAGTCAATTGCCAATGCCACATCGAGTAATAACTATCATGAATCAACAATAAGAAGTGCGGGTTATTATGATGATGATTTTGATGCCAACTCATTACCTGCTTCAGAAGTCTCTCCGGAAGACTCTATTTCTTGTTATATTCCTCCTGAAAGCGAAGTCAATTCCATAGTACTGTATACAAGTGAGCTTCGCAAGCAAAGCGTAGGAGCAGGATCAGGAGTAGGAGGGCCCAGTAGTATTATCAGAGCTCAGAAACAGTCTTTTGTGTTTAAGTTAAAAGATCTTGATGACAGCAATCGCGTTCATAAGATCAAGATCATGTTGCCTCGATCCAAAAATGTTCTACCAAATTTGAAAGTTGCTATTGAGGAAAAGCTTAATATTGCTGCTAAAGATATTGGTCTTAGCTATATTGATGAAGATGAAGATATGGTGTCTATTGAAACTGAAGAAGATTTGAAAACTTCAATTGACATAGCTACTGCAAATAGAAAGCCTAACATTACTCTATGTCTTTCAAGGGGCCTTATCTCACAAGATCAATTCACAGCCAATAAGATCGCCCTAGATGAAGTTTCGAAGTTACGAACTAAATTGGAAATGAAGGAAAGAGCCAACCACGTTGATATCAATAGTGCCACGGATATCGGAGCTGTGGGTTTATTGCAAAAGCCCGAGATATTGATTTCCGGAGCTCTATTTACCCTTTCGCTTGGAATTCTCCTTGGAATAACTCTATCTAGACAGAAATAAGGATCTCAAGTTTATAGCTAGTGTTGTGAGCTGTGTTCTGTGTACATAAGCAGATGTTTGTATGGACCATTTATAATACAACTAATTTTGAATACCTGACATACGGCTGGTAGGCAGAGTGACACACGCTTTGCAGCGCTTTAGACTGCATCGAATATCACGTGATAGATCAGAAACGAGAAAAAAAATAAAAATTTTTTTCTTAGAAGAAAGAAAACATCCGCAGCACTGACTTTTTTTTTTTTTTTTGACAAAACCGCTTTGTTGTTTTTTCTTGCTCAGACTCAGCTTCATTGGATTTGCCGAATCAGAATCAAGCCATTGCCAAAGGACAGCATATATTTACAGCAAGACTAGCTATCTTATATTTCTCTTCTAGATTGCCCTTGTTCTCAAAAGCTTAAAATTGTTCTTTATATTATTGTCTTGCCGTTACTGTACAAGGTGAAATTAAGTTAGTACTGATTTGTCTTTGTCTCTTATCATCAAACTGAACTACAGCCTCAATTCATAAATTGGGTAGTTATCATTACGCTGACATCTGTTTAATCACTATTTTATTGCATTGTATTGCCGTGCTGCTTTTTTATAATACTTCCTCTCATTGATCTGTTCAAAGTTCCGCCAACGTATACAACATGTCCTTGTTGCCAGCGGATGCCAATTCTACCTTACTACAAATATTAAATGGTTTGATTACATCTGACAATGAGACTCGTTCTAATGCAGAAAGAGCCTTAGAAGCAGATTGGTTTAATGACAAGGGCTTAGAGATGCTTTTGCTTTTTTTCGCAGAGCAAGCTGTGTCAGGAGCTTCGGACTTGGTGAAGTCCTTTTCTGCTGTCATCTTTAGAAGATATGCATTGAGAATACCACCAGATAATGCGGGTAGTATGACCGCCACCTCAATTGGCATTGTATCTGAGCCAGTCAGAGCCCAAATCCGTACTTTGTTGTACAATGGGTTCGTGAGTGAACAATCAAAGGGTGTCAGACATAAATTGGCTGATGCGATCTCTGAAGTTGCAAAGAGTGATATATCACCACCAGGCACTTGGGACAATTTGCTCCCAACCTTGTTTGAGGCCACAAAGTCTACTGATGTCAGTTTTAGAGAATCGGCATTCCGAGTTTTTTCCGCTCAGCCATCAATAATTGTTCCGTATATCAAAGATGTTTTGGAAATTTTTAATAACGGTTTCATGGACCCTGATGATACAGTCAGAATTGCCGCTAGTGGCGCGTTTGTCGCATACTTTAGCATCCTTCCAAAGAAAGAATGGGGAGCTTTTAGCCCACTTTTACCAACTCTTTTAAACAGTTTACCAAAATATTTAGAAGCAGGCAACGAAGACGCTTTGACTTCTGAATTGGAATCATTAATTGAATTAGTCAGTTTGGCGCCAAAAATGTTCAAGCCAATGTTACCAACCATTATAGAATTCTGTTCTACCATTACTAAAAACTTAGACTTGGATTCAAGCACGAGATTAGCTTCTTTAGAATTGTTAACCACTTTTTGCGAAGCTTCTCCAAATATGTGCAAATTAGTGCCTTCCTACATGGAAAGTATTGTTGTTTTAACATTACAATTAATGACCGAAATATGCCCAGACGATGAAGAGGCTACAGAATGGAATAACAATACTGATAGAGACTCGTCTGACGAAGAAGAATACGAGGCTGCTCGTAACTCCTTGGACAGAGCTGCTTTGAGTCTTGGAGGTAAGGTACTAGCTGAGCCTTTGTTCAAGTATTTGACCCAGATGTTGAGTTCTAGCGGATGGAGAGACCGCCAAGCCGCCTTGATGGCGTTATCATCTGCAGCAGAAGGGTGTAATGATGTGTTGATTGCTGAGATTCCGAAGATTCTTGATTTGGTTTTGCCTCTTTTAAACGATCCTCACCCAAGAGTCCAATATGCTTGTTGTAATGCACTTGGCCAAATTTCTACTGACTTTGCTGATTACATTCAAAAGAATTTTGGTAACAGAATACTTCCTGCTTTGATCTCCAAGCTTAACAATGGCTCTGTTCCAAGAGTTCAAACTCATGCTGCAGCTGCTTTGGTGAACTTTTCTGAAAATGCCACCGAGGACATTTTAGAGCCATACTTGGACAACTTATTGACTAACTTGCTTACTTTATTACAAGGTCCACATAGATATGTTCAAGAACAAGTGTTGACCACTATTGCTATTGTTGCCGATGCAGCCGAGACTAAGTTCATTAAATATTACGATACCCTTATGCCATTGTTGTTAAACGTTCTTAAATCTGACTTGGGTAAAGAAAATAGATTATTGAAAGCTAAAAGCATCGAATGCTCAACATTGATTGCTGCAGCTGTGGGTAAGGAAAAGTTTAGCCAACACTCTCAAGAATTGATTCAAATATTTGCTGAAATTCAAAAGACTACTGAAGAAGATGATGATCCAGTTAAGCCTTATTTAGATCAGGGTTGGAACACTATCTGTAGCATTATTGGCACAGAGTTTTTGCCATATTTACCGGAAGTTCTTCCATCTCTTATTGAGCAGGGTAAAGCAGAACAGATCATCAAATTGGTGGACGAGGGTGACGAAATTAATCAAGACGAGAAGTGGGATGTGTATCCTTTGGCTGGTAAACATGTTGCTCTTCATACTGCCTTGTTGGATGATAAAGTCGCAGCTATGGAAATTCTTAAATCTTATGCTGATGTTTTGCAAGGATCCTTTTACCCATACGCGACTCCAATCGTTAGTGAAATTTTGCTTCCAGCTTTAGATTTCTATTTTCATGATGGTGTTCGTGACTCGGCTGCTGGCGCATTGCCAACTTTCTTGGCTTCTGCTAAAGTTGCCACTGGTAATAAGTCTCAAGAAACCTTATCTCTTTGGAATAGTATTGCAAATAAATTAATAGAAAGTTTAGAAGGTGAGCCTTTGACCGATGTGTTAGTGAGCTATTATACTGCATTTTATAACTGTTTAATAATAGTTGGTGATGACCCATTGAGTAACTCTCAATTATCTGCTTTTATTAAATCCGTCGACATCAATTTGCAAGGAGTTTATGGTAGAATCAAAGAACGCGATGAAGCTGAACAAGGTAGAGAAGAACAATTTGATGAAGGCTTGGAAGAAGAAAATAGTGAATTTACAGATGAAGAATTATTGGATGAAATTAACAAGACCATATCCACAGTTTTTAAGTTCTCTAAAGCAAAATTTGTTCCTGCGTTTCAAAATCTTGCACAAACTCTTTCGACATTATTGCTTGAAGATAGCAAATCCTTGAAACTATGTGGTTTGTGCATGGTTTCTGACTTGATTGAACATACTGGACCAAATTCCGCTATTTTTAAAGATCTTTTCATCAATCCAGTTGGTGAATCGTTGACAAGTTCCCAGGCTCCAGTCAGAGAAGTTGCATCTTATGTTATTGGTGTAACTGCTTTAAATGGAGGTGAGGAATACGCTGATTTTGCAGTTGCTGCATTACAACCATTATTTAAGATGATCTCTGTACCTGATGCTAAGCTGGATGATAACATTACCGCCACCGAAACTGCAGTTGCTGCGATTGCCAAAGTGTTGCATGTTTATGGTTCCAGACTTAACAATCTTGAAGGCTTGATTGAAAACTGGATACAAGGATTACCAATTGTTGTTGACAATCAAAGCGCACCTTTTGCTTACTCCTTTTTGGCTCATTTGATTGAAAACAATCACCCAGCTATTCAGAAACAAATTCCAAAAGTTGTTGATTCAGTAATCCAGTCATTGATAAATGGATGTTTGAGTGGGAAAACCGCAGAAAAGGCAGTCAGTGCTGTTAAGCAATTGCTAGGTACTATCCCACAAGATGATGCCATGACTCTTATACAAAGATACAGTAGTGACGAACAGCAACTTATTCAAAAATGGTTCAGTTGATGCTTGAAAATCTCAAGCAACTTACGTTCAATTTTTTCTTATTGTTTATATTTCATCCATTTTATCATTTTACCTATTTCAGTTTTATTTTTTTATTTCATTTTTTAATTTTTTTGTTTCACTTAGATATGTATTTTATCTACGTGTAGATTGTTTTCCTTACTTTGTTAGCGTTTTGATTGTTTTTGCTTAAGCTTTGTCACTTATTCATAATTTTGTGCATATAAACATATATGCTTTTCATATATTTTACTCAATTTTATATTTGATTATTAAAATAACCTTATGTTAATTAGTGTTTTCACTATAATTAGTGCAACCTCCAAAAGTGTATGTTCAGTATATGTCAATTTTATTGACCATTCTGAACAGAATAATCTCCAATCACGTTATTTAATTCATAATATTACATGAGCAGAAATAAGCACATACTATTGCAAACAAATTATGACAGTGATACAACAAGCATAATTGAAAATCGAATTTTGCTAAATCTGGATTATAAATATTTCTCAGAATAATTTAAACCTATAGATTTAAACTCTTTTACTAGTTTTTCAGCTTTATCACAGGTAGATGTGTGACATTTCTCAACAGAAAACATGATATTTTTATTCTCAGCATCTAAACTTACTTCAGTATCATTTATTTTATTAGTCATTTTAGAGTTATAAAATCTATCGTTCTCGTTGTAATTAACACTCCATAATGTAGTTCCTCCAAATCCCATATCTTTAAACCGGTTAAATCATTTTTTTGATCTTCATCACTCCATGCTGCCCAATTATCTTTATAATAAAACATATATGTACATTCAGTATCATCTTCCATTTTTTAACTATATCTGATAACGATATATTCTTTAATCCATATTCTGTCATTATACCTGGAGTATTAGAGTACTCTCCTGCCTTAGCATTGCTTGAAGGTCCTGTAAATCCACATTTAGGACCATCTATACAATTTGCAGTTCTGGATGAAAGGTAAGTTGAGAAAGAGAAAAATAGAGATTGTAAGGTCTATAAAAATAACGAAAAATACAAGATCGCTAAGTTCTACTTAGGTGAGTACCCAACAGGTACCAATTCTAATCAGACCTGGAAATCCCATGCTTAAAGGCCCATTGCAATAAATTTTTGTTAATATCAAAACAATACAAAAGCACAGATAGGTATTGGGTGCTGTGACGAAGACATATTGTCTTATTCTCACCATTTTAATATATAATGCATAAATATGCATGGAAGCACACAAGTCACAACTGTGCACCATAGATACCTAATATCACACCAACATACATCACTGGACATGTAGGCATCGCAGGAAGAAAAATAAAATTTTTTTTTATTGTTATTCTTATAATATTACTTTCCATTTTAGCTGCCCATACTTTAGCCGAAGTTTGACTCAGCGACCCAATAAAACTAAAAGGCAGTTAATTAGATAGTATAAGTCAAGAAGGGCTTTTGCAAAAACTCAAAGTAACTTACAAACACAATCATGGGTCTTGCGGCGCAAAAAACTAAGCAAAGGTTTGGATTGGATCCAAGAAACACAAACTGGTCAAATGATACCGAAAGATTCGGCACCAAATATTTGAAAAAGCTTGGTTGGACTCCCGGTGGTGGATTAGGTTTAGTGAGTCATGCGACTACATCCCATGTTAAAGTAGCATTAAAAGATGATAGAGTTGGTCTTGGGGCTAAATTGGCAAAAAAACACAAGAATGCAGACATGAATGATGATATTGTGGGATTAGATGTTTTTCAAAGAATCTTGGGCAAATTAAATGGTAAGGAAGGTGAAATTAGCAGTGAATTGGATAGACAGAGAAAGCAAAAGATAATCGAAGGTAAATGGGGTATTGCTTTTATAAAAGCAGAAACTATGAAAAGTACATGGGATGCGGAAAGGAAAAAATTTCTTGATGGAAGTGAGGCTTTAAAACCTAGCGATAAAAAGCGTTTAAGAGAACAGGAAGAAAGTGATGCGAGTTTCAAGGAGAGAAAAAGACAGAAAACAGAAGATAGAGAAAAGAAAGAAAAGAAAGAAAAGAAAGAAAAGAAAGAAAAGAAAGAAAAGAAAGAAAAGAAAGAAAAGAAAGAAAAGAAAGAAAAGAAAGAAAAGAAAGAAAAGAAAAAAAGGGAACACTCTAAGGAACACTCTAAGGACAAAAAAAAACATTTTACTGAAGATGATTTTAATGCTAAGGAAGAAAAGAAGAAGACAGAAAAAAGTGCTAAAAAAGAAAAGAAAGATAAGAGTGAGAAGATAGAAAGAAAATTAAGTAGCGGCAAGAGTAATAAGGACAAAAATGATATAAAAGAAAAGAAAGATAAAAAGGATCACAAAGATAAGAAAGATAAAAAAGACAAGGGAAAGAAAGTTGAGAGCAAGAAGAAAAAAGAAGAAAAAACGTCAGACGGTAGTGAGAAAGATGTTTCCTCAGAATATAAGGTTGCTAGTCGGTTAGCGGCGAGATCAAGATACATACAGCAAAAGAGAAAAGCGACAATGGATGCAAAGGCATTGAATGAAATTTTCATGATTGCTAATTAACGTGTCATATAAATGATATTGTTGAATCACTGAGAATGCCTGTTAGTGTATGAGTTTTAGGTATTTCTTGATCACGCCATCTACTTTTATGTTTATTTTATTTTACATCCTTTTTATCTTTTGTTCCGCTTTGTTTTTATATCGTTTATTTTTCTTACTAATTTAGCATTTTCTGAGTCACACCCTTTTTTTTTTTTTTTCGTTTGCATATAATAACTTCATTTCTTAGTCAGAGTTTGAATAGATTATTAAACCAAACTTGAGACAATTTTACTTTTTTGGTTTACTCAATGAGTGCACCTCACTGTAAGTTGCTATCGGATAGGCTGTGAATGTTATAATATTTATCTAAATATTTTTTTCTATATTTTATTTGGTATCTATTATAGAATGAACGCAGGTGGCGCTTTAAAGTCTTTTTAATTTTTCAATATATAGCATAAAGAATAGAAAAGTAACAAATTATAATATAATATAGTATAGCATATATACAATAAGCCTAAAAATAATTAACAACGCCGGAAAGAAGCAAGAATTTATAATAAATCAAAATCGAAAAGTAAAACATATCAAGGAACCAAAGAGCAATACTAAATTGAAGAAAGTAGAAGAACAAAAGAGCAGAAAGCAAAAATACAAGTAATTATTAGTTAAAATTTTTTTTTTGAGGAAAATCAAGCTTTAAGCTTTGTATAGATCCTCAGTAGAAACAGTCCGCGAACAAGAAAATGAAGCTGATAATTGAAAAACAATACAAGAATTTTAAGAGAACAAGAACAAAAGACAAAAGACAAGAAACAAGGAACAATGAAACGAAGAAAAAAAGAAAGTAAAAGGCAAAAGTGACAAATTAGAAAAGGTTTTTGCAATAGAGAGCGCCTATTGGTGAAATTTGTTCAAATGATAAACTTCAGTGATTGACTGACGATTATTATTATCAAAATCGTACATATTTTCTTCAATAATAATATCATTAAAATCACTTTGGCGATCACAATGTTGAGTTGGAGAAGAGCTACTACTGGAAAATGGATCAAATTCTGGCTCGTAAATAGTAGCAGGCTTCTTTTTATGAAAGTCAATAAAAGATAGTTCAAAAAGACTTAGCAATTGTTGTACATTTGGTCTATTAGAATAGTCCGGCTCAATCATCCAATGGACTAAAAGATCTAAGGTTTTCCCATCATTTATGAAATTGTTATTGACAGCGTTATTACTGTTGATAACAAATTTTGATAAGTTACCTGCATCGCTTAAATCACCATTTCTTAATTTTTGCCAAGACACACCATTGTCTGGTAAGAAGATATTAGCAGCGATTTCAACAATGATCAACCCTAACGAGAATATATCCGCTGGAGTATCATAGCGAGATTCTGATAGCACTTCTGGAGCAATATATTCACGATCTCCTTCCTTGTCTATCTTTAGGGAGTAGGCCGATCTGTTCTTATTAGGATTGCTGCTATTATTATTGTAGCCATTCATGAAAGTTGACAACCCAAAATCACCAATTTTCAAATATCCATCATCAGACACAAAGATATTTGCAGGTTTTAGATCGAGATGGAGAATATTGTTACTATGCAAAAAACTTAAACCTTTCGTCAATTCTAATAATATTTTCCAAATCCTAAACTCATCTAATTTATTAGTTATACCATGACTTAACAAAAATTGATCTAGAGTACCCTTTTCATAGAATTCTGCAACAATATAATTGTTTGATTCAAATTGGAAAAAATCAACATAATCAATAATATATTTGGCATAATTATCACTGACATTTTGGGTTTGGTGCTGACTCCTTTTAATAGCATTGAGTACCTCCACTTCTTCACTGAAGGCAGCTTTTTCGACATTCAAAATACCAAGATGTTTTGAGATTGGGTCAGTATTCAACTCAGTGTTTAAGCAGACATCTTGTTTATAAGTATTTGTGAAAGAGCCGTTTTTTGGTTTGTTGACAAGTTGCTTAATTGCGTAAGGCTTATTCTGAAAAATCACTTGATAAACTTGGGAAAATTCACCTTTCCCGAGTAGTTTAACTTGGTTATTGAAACTTTTGATCAAAAATGGATTCGTAGAACTTAACATAGTAGGGTCTGTGAATATTGGGGTCGTTGGGGTTTTAAGGGAACAGAACTTGGAATTATGCAAGTTTGTATTACTATTTATTTGCAATTGTAACTTTTTAGGATTATTAGTGTTTGCATTGATTGTTAATAACTCTGAAGAATTGCGTGTATCTAGTGCTACTGGGGTCTCATCGATATTTGGCACCACAGTTGACTTTGTCTTTTTATTCAATTTGTTAGAGAATTTGCTATTTATTGGAGAATGATATTCATCAAACATTATTTTAGATAATGGAGACAGATTATCATATGCTAAGGGAGAATATTTGGTGCAGACCGATATGGAAATATTTTTGTTATTCTTGCTGGCTTTAAATCGGTTATTAAATCTAGTCAAAGCACTTTTGTTGAAAAACTCATGATCTTCAAAATCATCAACTTCAATTGGAACAGCATGATGAGTTTTGTTAGACTTAAATTCTGAAAGTAATTGTCTAGCGGTCTTTTTCGAGTAACTATTAGCTTGGACTCTATCTTTGTCAGTGGATATGTTACTGCATTCAGTTGATATACTATTGACTGATTTGCAAGGGGTATCAGGAAATGATAGAGTGGATTTTTTCTCAATAAGAATGCCACTGTTATTAAACACCATAGGAGATTGCAAAAATTGCTGGGAGTTTTTATTTTTCTTTGACAAAAGACCAGATGAGTTGAAAGCGGTTTGCAAAGGCTTGACAAACTTGAATGAATTATTTGGAGTTGACATATCGTTTGGCATCGAATTAGACGAAAATGACAAACTTTCTACAGAGCTTGACGTTGATTGCACAAGAGACAAAGAAGACTCAATAGAAGAAGACGAAGTAGAAGGATGGACCTGTTTTTGAAGTATAAAAGGACCGATAGTTGTGTTGCTATTACCACTATTACAATTATTATTATTATTATTATTATTATTATTATTATTATTATTATTGTTGTTGTTGTTGTTGTTGTTGTTGTTGTTATTGCTGCTGTTGCTGCTGCTGATGTGATTAGCGCTGTACTTTGGAGGACGTGGCTTCCATAAGGGTAAATCCAAGTCCCAGTCTATGAGCTCCTTGGTGTTGTTACCTGTGTTGATCAAGGTGTTCGTACTGTTACTCTTAGTGATTTTCCCGGCATGAAGGTTGAAGACATTATGGGATAGGTTTAGCTTGTGGTGATTGTGTGCAGCTACAGGAGTGGAGTGGTGGATGACGTTGGCGAAGGATGTGGATGTTGAGAAGGATCCGGAGCGGTTGGGAGAAGTGGACTCTCTCTTGCGCTTGCTCATGATGGACACTAAAGCTGATTAGTAACTTAAGGGGATAATGCTATGTTAGTGTGTGAGTCGGTGTTGTTTAATGTCTTAAGTCTTATGGCGTCAAAGATTCAAAATTCAGCATTCAGCAAAAACAAAACAACTTTTGTAAACAAACAACGTAAACAGCATATTATATATCACGTGATATGTCTTGAAAATTTTCGTTTTTTTTTGCTTCGCTAGAACGAAGAACACTATATAAGCAGCTAATGTCTTTCTGGACTTAGATTTTTTTAATACTACTACTGTTCCTTGGTTTTTTTGTGATATTTTCATTGGCGCTCATGCGTCTAATAGGTATGTATTATTCACCTGTATTGGATTACCTATCAACAACTGCTTAAACCCACAGTTATTATGATGAAGATTACAGATAGGGACAACTGAGAGATTCTTTGAAGATTTATCTAACTTGGTCGTGTTTTTGTAGATACTGGCCGCTTACTGATCAAACTTGGGTCTTGTTTAGCAACTTTGTTGGTTACTTTGCCTAAACGCAAATTATAATGAAGCTCACAATCTGGACTATTTACTAATCTATCATATTTAGCCATGCACTGCATCTTTCCCGCTTTTTACCGTTCATTGGTTGCTGTTGCTATTGATGAATGAAATATTGTGTACAGTTTATACATACACATGTATATCGAATGCATTTGACTTTTTGTTAATTTTTTAAAAGACTTTGTAGGTAACGTTTGTGTATTAGGCGCTGTCACTAAATACTTTTTCTAAATCAAATAAATTTCAACCATTATTGTACAAAGCTTGTAGTTGTATTGCAAGTTATGAAGTAAAAACACAGAAGCAGTAGTTGATCAAGAGTCAAATGAACAAATTAAATGATTAAATAGAAAAAATTTACTATAAGATAAGAACGTAATGTAAAATTGAAAAAATAGCAACAGAAAACAAGCCAAGAAACAAAAACGAAAACAAGAACTTCATCAGTAAAATACCAAACCGTGCAGACAAATCAATCTAAACATGCACTTTCCAAATTAATCTTCTCCAAATTATAAAAAAGCCACTTATTTTGATATGCATTCACATTGATTGATCTAGCTTTCAATCTAAGTGGTCTATTATCAGTGATGAGAATATTATATTCAAAATTGTACAAATCTTGCGTATTCAACTTTTTATTCCCATCAAATTCTAATACGGATTCATCATCAATGCCATGATCAATGTACTTTTCATTAAGCATATTAATATAGTTTTTCTTAATCAATTTTGATGACTTAGCAACGGACGATAATATAGAATCATCAATTGCTTTAAATGTAGGGTTTTTTTCCCCAGTATCGCATGTATCATTGAGATTGAGTGTGGTTGATCCATCCGGTTTTACTAATAATAATAACGTTTCATGAGTCTTAGTATTGTTCTTGTCATAGTTATTTTGAAAAAAAACCACATTGTCATTGTACAAATTCTTGATAGTAATAACACACCTGGTAGCTGAATCACTCAAAAATGAATCCTCCGATTTGCGCAAAGTTCTCAACTCCTGATAAACCACCAATGGTAATGAAATCCTTAAGCTCAAATTGACACTTTTGTTTAATGTACAATTTTTGAAAATCTTGTATATCTTACCACAATTTTTCAACCATGAATTTGTATCAAATGTAACATATGTTATAGATGTATCAATATCTGATGTTATATTACCAACAAATGGCATATGTGGTAATTTGACTTGATTCTGTTGTGTGTTTGAACCAATTTCGCCGAATGGCGAAACCAGATGGCTAGCAGCAACGTCATCACCTCTATGTTGATGATCATTCGCCTGTCTATCTAAATGACTATCAACGCCAAGTCTCTTGCGTGCAAGATCGTAATTCAAAAAGCTCTCAGTATCATCCATCAAAGAACTTTCAATATCAGCATCTGACAATCCTTCAGTAGTGCTGACAAAATTCATTGAAATGTCTGGTTTAGTATAATCATTAGTGACCATGGATTTATCATCATCATCACCACTATTTGGGGTATTAGATTGGCTCCTGGCTAATTCTTTGGTTTTCAAATAGTATTGATAATTCTTTTCTGACTTAAAAAATACATTGACGTCGAACTTTGCATCGTCATGTCTAGCAACGTTAAAATCATTGATAGTTTCAGAAAGATTAGCAAATCTAGAATCAGTGACAAATTCAAAAATCAATGTATTTCTGTGCATCTCTTCAGCATTAGCATTGATACTAGCACTACTATTGGTTTTGGGTCTGCTTGATTCATTTGCATTGTTGTTACTGTCGTTGAATGGTGAACTAGTATTGCTGGTATTAGAGCCAGCTTGATTGGCACTGCTTTGATTAAGATCCAATTTAAAAAATCTATCGGTTAATTTGAGACCAAATTTAGGATACTTCTCTGAAATGTAAATAGCTAACAACAAAATTCTTTTAATTCTTTCCTTTTCAACACTATTGAACAATCTTCTGTCATTTCTCTCATTGGTAAAAGCATCCGGTTTAAGACCCTTTTTGAATTGCTGCTCTCTTTCGAACTTGATTTCTTTTTCATTTAAACCGACATTAATTTTATGGTTAGTTCGGTCACAGTTATCGCCCTCGCTAAACAAATCTCTAAAATAATTGTTGTTGGTATTATGACTTCTTTGCGCATTGTCTTGAGAATTTAAATCAGGTCTCAAAATATACAATAGTTCTTCATTTTTGTTTATGTAATCTGAAGAGAACTCTTTTCCTTTCCAACCAGCAAATTGCATATTCAAGTAATTTTTCTTTTCAAATATATAATTAAACCACAAAGAGCCCCACAACTTCCAAACCTCAATCAAAGTCTCATTCTCATTGAAATAATTAAGATAATTCTCATGACCAAGTTTGTACAATTTCTTTGTTTGTAAGATCAAGTTTTGCTCACTAACAAAATCATTACCGCCTTCATTATCATCTTCCATGATGCTGAAACCTTTGGCCAAATCGTCAAAATCGAAACAGTCTCTTACTTCATTTACCCAAAAGTTCAAATAATTTACCAAACTATCCCATGGGAAAAATCTCTTGATTACATTTCCCAAAACAACGCCTTCGCTTTCAGGATTTTTTTCAACCGCTCGTCCAAGAGCAATCAAGTAATAAAGCCACACAATAACATGAGGAGTGGAAACTGATTTAAAAGGACAATTTAAAAATTTTTTAAGCATGCGGAAGGAAAGCTCCAAAGAAGATTTGTTGATATATTGCAAAGATTCGTACCATTTGAAAACTGTCATTTGTGACGCAAGCGGGTAAGTATCATTTGCTAAGGAGTCGTAAGACGAAGCAGTGACATGAGGATGATTTTTCAAACCACCTTCGGATATTTGGGAAGGTGATTGCTGCTGCTGCTGCTGCTGCTGTTGTTGTTGTTGTTGATCTTTGTTGTCGGTAGACACTCCGGAATCGGTAGCGGTTGAAGCAGCACTTGCCTTTCTATTTTTTTTTGTTTCTTTTCTATCATGCTTTTCTTTTAAATGGACAGGTAACTCAAAAAGAATGCTAAACAAGTTTTTAAAATTTATCACTCCAAATCCAACAAGTTGCCATATATTGATACTTGCTAAATTCCCTGATTTGTTGAACCAAAAATTTAAAAGTTTGATAGATGGTTTATCAATCAACATTGATTTGGTGGCAGTGTTTGCATTTTGCACCCCTAAAGCGGCGGAATTTTTTTCAAAAAATGAGACTCTGATGGCTTGATGTGTATATTGGCTTTGTGGTAATGGCAAAATACGGTTAGCGCCATTGTTACCAACGTTACTGAAGGGGTCCAAAGAGATTGGCGAATTGACACCAGACATAATCATTGCATTAGCAGCTGCTGCGGATGTAGCAGTAGGAGTAGTGGCACTAGGAGTGGCTACTCCGTTATTATAATCATAAAATGATGGGAAATCTTCCCCACTAACAAAATCAATACTGCCAAAAGTTCTCGCAAAATTTGAAACTAGTTTAATCAAATCTAATGATGAATTGAAATTATTTACGAGCAAAACTTTGCTGATACGGATATATTGTAGTATGATTAGTTCCCAGTTAGCCAAATTGTCCACCGCAGTGACCTTATTCTTGTCGATTAAAATTGTACCATTGCCACTAGTTAAATGGATCAATGATGATTCATAAATGGTATTTGATGATATCCTGGAGTTGGAAAACATTGAATCAAGCACCATTCTTAAGTAATGACCAGTAGGTATGAAACAATCTTTAACAAACACTGACTTGCCAAGATTGAAAAGCGCCTCCAAGGACACATTCAAATTGCCCACATTGTTGTTACCCAATGCGCTATGAGTTCCGTAAATAGATCCAGGATCATTTTGTTGTAGTGAATTGAATTCTGAGCTAGGCTGTTGCACTGTGGCTAAATGATAGTAGGTCTTTCCGTGACCGTAATTCCTCCCTATTGCTTTCAAGTACCAATATTCAGCAGATTCTTCCCAGTCAATAAACGTTGACGGGTATAAGGCAATTGCCATTCTTGACAAATCAGCGATCTTTTCATACCACCAATTTTGAAATTCGGCAATAAGCACTATTGTAGAGGAAACTTTCTGCCCATCTTGAAAATTATCTTGCGCTTCTGAATTCAAAATAGACAATGAGTTTATAGACTTGCCAGTGTCAACTTCTATACTAAGGTTATTGTTCATTTCCACCAAGGTACTCAACAAGCTGAAACAATGACTAATAAAATTAACACAAAGCTCATTTTCTATCTGTGCAGTGTTTTTGTTTCTCAATTCGTATATTTCCAATGGAACATTATTGCTTACGGATATCAAATTCTTCATATTTTCGAGAAAGTTAATGATGCCGTAAATCCACAATCTGCGTGATATTTTGTAAACTTGAAGTATCTGGTACCCTGCACATATAGTAGAGATATCCGTAGAAGGGCCAGAACCGTTGACACCACCACTAGGACCAGCCCCACCAAAAGAAGGGTCCCCTCCAGCAGGAGCCGCATTAGTGGAAGTGTTACCACCTCTCAATGAATAAAGTATGAAATCGTAATAAGCGTCCAAAAGCTCTAAATTGGTAGTGTATGCAGCAGCAAGAGTTTTTTGAATGCTTACATGTCTTGAAATAATTGACTTTGCTTGCTCTTGAGATACAAAACCCGAATTTTGACCAAATTCATTGTTCTGAGCATTGTACTGGGTATAATGTTTAACAAGTTGGCTAAATTGATATATTGACTGATTCAAAGTGACATTGTATTGCTGATTTTTTTTTTCTAGTTCAAGTATGCTGATATAACAACTTTGAAGTGTTTCTGCAAGGTTATATGAGTTAAATATGCTGTTGAACTGCTGTTGCACTGAACTATCAGCTTGTCCAGAAGCGGGTGCTTGTGACTGACCTGGCACAGGGGCTGAGGCAGACACAGTTGAGACTGCGGGTGGGGCGGTTGTAGTGGCAGTGGTGCTCCCAGCAGAAGGGCCAGCACCAAGATTGGGAGTGATGGCGGCAGGGGAATTACTGTTGTTGTTGGCATTAAAGGTTGATGAGTTGATGACCTGTGGATTGTTCTCAGAGGCCGCATTATTATTGTTAGCGCTTGGGGTGATAGCGTTAGCAGGAAGATTGCTGGAATATCCAAAAGTGTTGTTGTTAGCGCCACCAAATGTACTTTCATTCATGTTTACTTGATATGGCTGCTGTTGCTGTTGTTGTTGTTGTTGTTGTTGCTGCTGCTGTTGCTGCTGTTGCTGTTGTTGCTGTTGTTGCTGCTGTTGTTGCTGTTGTTGCTGCTGCTGTTGTTGTTGTTGTTGTTGTTGTTGTTGTATTGCAAATCCCGGAGAGGAAGAGGACTGGTCAAAAGGCATTAAGTCGCTAGAATACTGAAAGGTCTTCTTTTTGCTGACTTTGAGCAGAGTAGGATTGTTTGATTGGGAGTTCTGTCTCTTTTTGTAGTAGTCTTGATTTGGGTTTGAAAGTTCATTCGGGTTGAACATGATAAGTGCCGACTGAGAAGCAGACACACTCTATAATCACACACACACAGTCCACGCACGCACTAGGAAAGAAACAGCAGGTGGGAGCAGACAGATGGAGTACAAGCTTGCGGTGGGAACGCTATCAGCGCGAGAGCGAGAGAAAGCGAGAGAGACAAGAGAGAAGACAGCGCAACAGGGGGCGGTTGCAAAACTAGAGAGGTAGGTGATTGAATGGAGTAGGAAGATATTTGTATATGGATACCAAGACAGGATGTAAGTGGTTTTGATGTTTGTTGCAGGCGGTGATGCTAGCGTATATGATCTGTAGTGATGTGTTGTACTATAAGAGCGCAGTAGAAGTGGTGGTCTGTTATGGAGAGCTGGCGTCTGTTGACGGGATCTCTGGCTCAAATTTGAGTTTTTTGTCTTTTTCTTGCGTTTTTCTTTACGTTTTTCCAGCAGTCTGCAGCAGTCCAACTATATCACGTGATATATACTTATTATTGCTGATACACAAGCCACAAAATTACCCACACTCAGTGTGGCGGTGCTACGCCATCAATAGACTACATGGCTTGTATATATATACCCTGTTACGTATATTATAGAAAACCAGCAGTGAGTATTTTGCACAAAAATATAACAGACCAACCAATAATTAAAAAACATCAGTGCATTGGCCTGTATGTATCTGTATGTCTGAAACTGTTATGGCATATAAGACAGAAAAACAGAAACAAAAATAGGGAAATGGGAAAATAATTAAAACTAACAAAATTTTAGTAAAAGAAGAAAGGAATATAACATAGAACTAAAAATACAGGTAGTGATCTGACCATGGCAAGCGTCAGGGAACAGAAAGGTAATAACTGAAAATGAAAAAATAACTAATATGAAAAAAATGTAAAATAGTAGCCCCTAATGAAATAAACTGATAGTCATAAAAAGTGACAGACTCAAGAAGAAAAAGCATTATCAAAATGTAAATCGAAATGGTTATTTTAATAAAAAAGGACAAATTAAAAAGTGAGTCAGAATAACAAAAAAAAAAACAAAAAAAAGGAAAAAATCAGAAGAACAAACAAAACTTTTTAATAATATAATAAAATTAAAAGAGCAAAAAACAGCATTCAATGATCCTCTTTCTCCTCACCAGGAGTAATTCCAGACTCAATGTCTCCATTGATAGTTCTCAAATGTTGCAAAATCAACTTCTTGAGCAACGTGCGACGAATAGGTTTAGCTAAAAACGCGTCCATCCCATTTTCCAAACAATGCTTCACATTACTATCGTCAGTGAACGCCGTCAAAGCGATAATTGGACCTCTGAAATTGAGCTTTTCCCTAATGTACTTGGTAGCTGTTAAACCATCAATTCGCGGCATTTGGATATCCATAAATATCATATCATAAATGATTGATGAAGTGTTCTGACGGCTTTTTGTTAAATATTCATACTCATTAAGGGATTGCTTCACCAAATTTATAGCTTCACCACCATCACAGGCAAATGAAATGTTATTGAACCCTTCCAAATTGAGTAATCTTTGCACAACTTTTTGGTTAACCATGTTATCTTCGGCAACAAGAATCTTGAGGGGATACTTTTCTCCTAATAATCCTGAACAGTGGCTTTTCCCATTGTTACTGGAGGGTACACCACTGTTAACTGCACCGTTTACAGTTAAATTCATACTACTACCAGGAGTTCCGCCATTACTTAATACAATTGGTGGTGTCAACTGTGAAAATGTACTGGCATTCCCATTCTTAACCGATTCTTCCAATCCGCCAATATCTTGTCCACCTTTGCTACTGCCATTTTCTTCAAGCTTCTTACTAACAAATGAGTTGTTTTCATGATTTAGATTGCTAATCATCTCCAATAAATTGTCATAATTCATATCTCCCAGAGGCAACTGGTATTCAGAAGCACAATCAGAATTACCTTCATCTCTGTTCACTTTGTTTTTGGCAATGTAGTTGTGAATATCAAGTAAGGTGAATGGCGCTTGTGAACCGCCATTTAACCCACCTCCTGGTGATGACGCTCCTTTATTCAAAGCAATATTAGAATGGGCAGTACCAGTTGAACTAGTAGTAAGCAATGCTGCTTTCTCTTGAAAATAAGATGGATCTAATGCTTGATTGCGTTTGGATTTGTTGGAACCTGATCGTTTCACAGAGTACACAGAAGAAATAGATGGTCTTCTAGAAACTTTGACTTGGGTTGGTTCACCAGTATACACATTTTTGGAAATTGAGAAAGCTGAACCGCCATTATTGCTATTATTATTATTATTATTATTATTATTATTATTATTATTATTATTATTATTATTATTAGCATTCACACTCTTACTAGCATTGTCATTGACGTTAACATTGACGTTGGCGTTAACTACAGGAAGGGCACTTTGCAGCTCCGTATCTTCAAGATCCGCCGCAGTTGCATTATTTAATGGAACAACTTGAAGATTGGATTTTCCAGAATCATAACTGCATACCGGCTTGAGAGCAGTGCTTGTAATAACACTGTTACTGCTCACATCCTTTCGACCAGTTTGTCTCGAGAAAAATCCACCATCGGCTTGCTCATTGTCACGTTGCAACAAATTACTTGGATTTGGTGAATGTAATGATGCGCTGTTGGCAGCAATTTCATCTTCAAAAACCACATTTCCACTATTACCGTTCTCAGTAAAAAGTTTCTTCATATTATTCTTTGCATGGAACTGATCATTGTACACAATATTTTCATCACCATGATTGTCCCAGAACACCTCATCGGTTTGTAGAAGCGGTACAGTAAAGATGAATTTCGATCCATGACCGATTTCGCTTTCCAAACTCATTTTACCGTGCATAAGTCCAGCCAATTGTTTACAAATACTTAACCCAAGCCCTGTACCACCATAAGATCTTGACAAGGTTTGATCGCCTTGAACAAATGGCTCAAAAACTTGAGCTTGCAATTCATGAGAAATTCCTGGACCAGTGTCAGAAACTATAAATTCAAACACCCAATGCATTGGATGTTTACGAGTTTTAACATGAAGACTTGAGGTGTCAGCATTGACAATTGGTAACCCTAAGAGTTTCTTCTCTTGCAAATTTTGCAGCAACTCATCAACGAATGAATAAACTGACCCAGCAACTGATCTCGAACTAAGTGAAGTTCTCTTAGTAGCTGGACTTTGGGCATCATCATTGCCACTATCATCGTTGACATTATTATAATCACCATTGCTAGTATTGAATCCGCTTTTTCCACTCCCAGCAGCGTCTGCATAATCCAGATCATCAAAATCACTAACTTTCTTCACATAAACATCATCATAGTTATTCTCACGACTCTTGACTTCATCCCATTGCCCCAATAAATTGACTTCCAATTTGACCTCGCCATTCACTGGTGTAAATTTTAGCGAATTAGAAACTAAATTCATTAGCACCTGATTGATACGATTATCATCAGCAAGAAGAACAAAATTTCTCATTCTATGCAAAATAAATGCGTGCCGCAGTTCTAAATCATCAAGTTTTAATAGCTCATCACTGATAAAATCTTGAGTGTAATCAAACTTGGGGCCGTTGAAGACAAGGGAAAAATTCACTTTTGCATCAAACGCGTTTTTCATGAAAATACTTTTAATTTGCTTCAATACGTCCACCAACATGAATTTTCTGAACTCTAATTTAGTTCTATTCAAATTGTTCTTTGAAAATGTCAATAGCTCGTTAAGAATGTGTAAAAGTAAATCACCACTCTTGTAAATGAGAGACAATGATTCAACGACATTGGCAACGATATTATTAGAATCAGCTAAAGATAAAATGCTGTCAAGCTCATTACTATTCTGACTAACTGTTACATTATTTGCATTGTCATTAAAGCTGTTATTAGCGTTGTTCAAATTATTTGTTTGTTGAGTTGCGACTTTCGTAATTTTGGATTGCAACCGCTTCAAATCAGCTTTAGCAATGGCACACATCCCCAATATTCCATTCAATGGAGTTTTCAATTCGTGAGATATATTTGCAATGAACACTGTTTTAGCTTCATTAGCTCTTTCGGCTTCAACTTTAGCCTTCTCGAGTTCCTTTGTTCTTTCCTTAACTTTATCTTCTAGATCGGAATATTGACGGCGAATCAAATAACTCATGTTTTCAAAAGTTTCGCGTAATTCGGTCAACTCATCATTAATAATGACATATCTCCGAGGATTAAACACACCAAGCGGTTTAGTAGGATGCAGTTTATTCAATTCTTCCCCGTTTTCCATAAATCCACTTCTTTTCCCAAAAAAAGATATAAATGATTTATTCTGCTGAGTCAACTTGAAAGGGGAGAAAAATGTGTTAGCCTGACCATTATTGAGCTGTTCATTGTCGATTGCTGCTTGATCTACGTCTTTTTTCGTTATTCCAAGTTTTTCATGAGAATAAGGTAGCGATTTTATTAAAGTGAGCGAACGTGACTGATCACTATCACCAGTTTTTTGCTGAGTGTCCTCATTATTATTATGATCTTTATTATTATTATTATTATTATTAGTCTTATTATCATTATCATTATCATTATCATTATTAATATTATTATTATTATTAATATTATTATTATTATTATTATTATTATTATTATTATTATTATTATTATTATCACCATTACTCGAGATTGTTACTCCGTTAACGGTATAATTGACATTTCTTGTGTTGTTATCATTTTGTGTTACTTCTTGGCTCTTTATGTGTGAATCATTCAAATTTGAGCCGATTTTCTGATTTGGCTCAAATTTAAGAGTCTTTCCTGAAAGTTCAGACATATTATTTTCAAAAGTAGCAGTAGAAGGTTTATTTTTCTGTTCGAACATCATGGGCGCACTTTTCTTATTAGTTATAAAATCATCTACACTGGGTTCGTTTTGTGGTATAGCTGAAGAATCTTCTCCATGAATCCGACCTTCCTTATTATTACTCTTGTTAAAATCGGAAACATAAGTGCTGTCAGAGTCTGCCTTTTCAGAGCTTTTCATAATAAATTCTGAAGATACGCCTTTACTACGTCTCAAACGATTACGCATTTGAAACGTGTCAGCAAAGGCAAACATTTTTTTGAGTTTATTGTTGGAACTCGGAGCACTATCATCGGCACCTGGATCAAACTTATTGTCATGTTGAAACTCATGGCTTCCATTTGCCATGTTTTTGCTTATCCTGACATTTTTGAGATTCTCGCCGTTTTTTAAAGAAAATACTTCACTTTGCTCTTTTAGTCTGGTGATGGGTCTGGCAGCATAATGGGCCATGGGGAATGTGACTATGCACATAAAGATGCAAACTGCAAACACGGTTCCCACAATAATTTTGGTTAATTTTTTGCTAGGCCCCATGAACACTGGGGCATCTTGCTGAACAAAGACCGCCCAATCAACTAAGCCGCTTGAAATTTTATCATAACCAACAGCCATATTGTTACCATCTGGAGTTCTAGCGTTTTTAGAAGTTCCGTGCAGTTCATGAATCAAACAATTAACAATAACAGGGAAGTTGGTGATTTTGAAATATATTTTGAGCAAAAATCCAGAGTCATTTGGCAGCGGTGGAAAAACGTATTTAATATAATTGATATTGTTCAACGAATAATAGCGGGTCACCACTGATTTGGGAGATTCACAACTTGAATCCGCGCAAGTTCCATTGGATGTTGCAGATGGCGATATTGAAAGAGAAGAAGCTGTTGATGATAACGGCTCTGCTGTGGTTGAATTTGCAGATCGCTTTGCTAATTCAAGATCAATATTAGTTTCAAGTTTAGATCTATATTCATACTCGTCATCAAAACGTATATTTGATAGTCTCGATCGTTTTGTAAAATTATAGGAGCTGCTTTTCAGCGCTACGTTGGTTTGGTTCTCATAATAGTAGTTTGATATTGATGATTTTGAAGAATTCAATAGCCCATGGGACTCATACCCTAAATGAACCAAAGTGTCATTGAAACCACCTTCAATTAAAAGAATTTTACCATTGCCGACTGCACTAGTATCATAAACCACCGACTTGAGGGCCTCGGCACTATAAACAATAGTGAGGTACCCTGCTATCAATGAAGAAACCGACAGTACTGATGAGTTTGGGTAGACTGGCAATGTCATGGACATGATAAACTTCTTTGATAATGAATCCTTCACCGGGCCACTAATGATTCCGGATCGTATGATGTTTGCCGGTAAAGAGGTGACATTAGGGTTCAAAATGTACAATGAGCTTACCGAATCATTTGAGTAAGAATCGATAATGGAAATTGTTTGGTTAGTAGCGTTTGAATAAGGGCTTTGAGAGTTTAAAGTTGGGGTAGCAGAGCCTTGAGCAGAGATATGTAAAGTTTTTGTTCGCGAATCGTGTTTTGAAGACTTGGTTGAAGTTGAATATGGAGCGGTGTCTACTATTGTAGTATAGGAGGATGCGTTGTTACTGATTGTGCCAATCTCTTGCAACTTGAGATCGTATAATTTCGCTTGAATATATGTATCGGAGGAGTCAATGAATTTTTGGAGATAGTCCATCGCATTTTTGGCCAAATCAATCTTGGTGACTGAGGTGTTGGTTAACTGGGTTATGTTGGAAGCTGTGGAGACATACTTTTGCACCGAGTCTCTCGTGGAAGCCCAGTAAAGCTGGTAATAGTTTGACTCCAAATTCTGCTCAACTTGGGAGGATTTGAGTTTGGCAATGACGCTTAGTCTTTCGGACCTGAGGCTGAGAAAGTTTTTTGAGAAGTAGACCCCAGTTATGATGGCCAAAAACACAAGCGAAAACGTTGCCACGAAGGAAACCAAGATGATCAACTGCAGCCTTATCCCTAGCCTGATGTACCGTGGGAATTTCATACCTGCTTTCTCATGTCTCTTTAGTGGGTGTGTAAGAGAGTCTGAAAGGCAAGTGTGTGTTTGTGTGTGAGGCAGTGAGTGTGGTAATAATGGTGATGATGGATATAGTGATAGTAGCAGTAGTAATAATAACAATGTGATATATCACTGGGGCTACAAAAAGAGACAAGCGCCAGAGCTGAAATGGGAAAAGAAAAAGAAAGTACGCACAGATTGGCGGGTGATCTTTTACCTAGGCTAGCTCTATATTGCGAAACTACTCTCCATAGATGTCTCTATATATATAGCACACGCCATTACCACTAATTGATGATCCCATCCCACAGAAGACAGTGAACTACCCACTACATGGAGCCCCGCTCTTGATGCTCCAGGTTCTGATGGCTGTCTTGAAGCAAACCATGTATATTCTAGTTGTCACTTGCAATTAATATCGGCATGATGCCAGAATCCCTTTCAGATTACATAATCTTACAGACGTTCTCCGCTACTCTGCACTATTGCACCCAATTGCCGATGAGACAAGTACGGTGGTTGCAATCTTTCAGCTCTCTCATCTTCTTTCGCCTTCCATCGTTTACGAGGCACCGTTGATACATCTACACCACTCTGCCTATACCAACCTCCAATCTATCATAGCACAACCACAACGCGTACACAAATGCTATTCAACAACATCGTCATTGCCTACGCTGTCCTCGTTGGAATATGCACCGCCACCGCCCCCGACAACTTGATATGCCCAGACATGGACATCACCAACTGCTACCCGAAATCATTTGTACCTACAAAGCAATGGCAAACAATAAAACCAGGCCAAGTTGTTCCCGAAGGATTGCACTACAAAGTTGACTTTGAAACAGGAATTAGGCAGGCCAAAATAATAGAAGATGAGCATCCGCAGCTGCGAAATCAAGCCGCAGTGGCGGTGGTTGAAAGCAATCAATCCAATGATGATATTGTTGTCAATAATGCTATCGATGATCACGAAGACAAACCAGTGAATGTGGTTAAGCAAAAAATTCAAGAAACGGTGGCCGGGGAAGGTCCCCAGTTTAATAATGCCTTGAACGACTTGCAATCGTTGTTTGGCACAAGTAGCAATAACTATAACATTGAAACCATCATTAACAACAACCTTCTTCTTATTGATCAGTTGCTAGACACGTTGGTCTACTCTTCACATGACATCAAATACGGCGAACAAATAACCGCCGATAACAAAAACATTGTTATCTTCTTTTCCATCATCAATTCCGGTGTTCAGCAGGTGCAAGTAAAGGAAAAGCTACTCAGAATTGTTAGCTCCAGCATCAGAAACAATGATCAAGCATTGTCCAATATAATCAGCAACAATGGCAGTAAATTATTCGAGAACATTTTGCAGTTCATTGACAAACAATTAGTAACACAAAACTTTGATAATCAAATATTGGTGAAAAGAGCAATTGGTATTTTGAATGCCTTGGTTTACAATGCACAGGGGTTGCTGAACTTTGAAAGTTTAAGGTGTAAAGATTATTTGAATAACAAATTCCATCTACTCAATTCTGATGTCAAAGAGAGATGTGTAAATTTGCTTAATGACGTGGACATGTTAATTGCGGATAGAGGAATCACTGTCAGCGATGAACTTTAGGGAAATTTAAAAGACAGAAGTAGGATTTTATAGATTTGTATTTGTATTAATTAACTTATGAGATCTAGCGAGTTGTGTTTGTGTCAACAAGCATATTAATTTCTGTCGATTGTAAGTTTGGCACGTCTAGGGATATCTTCTATGCGTAAGCCTAGATAGGTAAATATTAACCAGCTAAGCGCCGATGCTCGTATTTATTAGGGCTAGAAAATAGGATCGAAGACAGGATTATTGTATCTTCTGATATTCATGTGAGACTTTTCAGGGCTACCAAAAAGCACTTTTTCGGCCACAACAGTGGTCACATGAATCACATGATCAACATATTTCCTCAACTTTTGATGGTCACTTGACCTTGCAGCCAGTGTGGCGCTTACATAATCGAAAAAACGATCGAGATTCTGGCGTTCAAGTAAAGTGGAGACAGTTTTCACAGTTGCCGAAAAAACTAGACCTCTTACCCGCCTCAAGAAACCCGCTCTCAATCGCTCAGTCGCTCACTCAGCGTCGCTTTGGTTCTCTTTTTTTTTACTCAGTTTTTTCAATGATTTTTATTTGTTTTAGGGTGAAAAAAGTTTCTGCTAGCTAGTGTTATACTACCATTACCAAGTGTTAAATCAGTATCGGATATCAAAATGCAAATGTAGGTATTAGGTATAATAATATTCCTAATGGATAATCATAATGATCAAGTTCAACAGATGGAAACCAGTGCATCTGAGAGTCGTCGAAAATTCAAATTAAGACAACAAACAAAAATTTCAAGAATTACAATGTTCTAATGCATTTGCTACGAAATCGCCACTGATATAAAAGTACTGAAAATGCAAACAGTTGGGATTCATTTGATATGTGTTGATTAAAAGTACGAGCACAAAAAATATACACCATAAGTCTCGGGCTTGTTTTTTTGCATCATTAAGCAAACACAAAGACATACCTCTAGTCCAAAAATATTTTCAACAGCAAAAGATAACATCCGCAATGCGATTTGTAAATGTTTAATGACCTTGATATCCGAGAGTAATGCACGACATAAAGTTTGGCTTCTTTTAGATGTTATGAGAATGAGCCAACATTTAACATCAAGCATATATAAAGCAAGGATTAAAGCATCTTATTTCACCGAACAATTTTGCTTGCTTGGGAGCATTTTCAACGATATGGCTAGTTTCCATCATTACAAGATCTCTGTTCATTGTTTTTTATTTTCCCCGTCTTGTAACACACATACTAACTTTAACTCTAGTTTCGTTAAAACTTTGACTGGTAAAACCATTACCTTGGAAGTCGAATCTTCCGACACCATTGACAATGTCAAATCCAAGATTCAAGACAAAGAAGGTATTCCACCTGACCAACAAAGATTGATCTTCGCTGGTAAACAATTGGAAGATGGCAGAACCCTTTCTGACTACAATATCCAAAAAGAATCTACTTTGCATTTGGTCTTGAGATTGAGAGGTGGTGCTTCTACCATCGATCCATCTTTGAAAGTTTTGGCTCAAAAATACAACTGTGAAAAATCTATTTGCAGAAAATGTTACGCTAGATTGCCTCCAAGAGCCACTAACTGCAGAAAGAGAAAGTGTGGTCACACCAACCAATTGAGACCAAAGAAGAAGGGTAAGAACTGAGCTTTTATATGTTCTGAGTTTGAGTTGCAGCCTGTCCTTAATAAATTACACTGGTTACGCTTATATATCGTTAATGTTTTTTCTCCTGACCTATCTTTCTTTTTTTCTCATTAATTGAAGATATTGTTATCTATCTGATTTTTTGTTTAGTGTTTTGTATAACTGTTTAGCATCAGTAAAAAACACTTATTGTAGTTCACATCTGTAGTGTGGTTATAATTATTTCTTCAAATATCCCCAATATTACAATATTCGAAACCCGAACCAACCTTAACTTCAATGCATTTATTTGTTACTTTAAGATCAAGAAAATATAAAATAAAAAAAAAACCCATACCTTATGAAAAACTAAGTAGAAACTGAAAAATAAAATTCAAACAAACGAAAAACAAAGAATCAATAATAATAATAATAATAATAATAATAATAATAATAATAATAATAATAATAATAAATCACAATGTAAAGAAACTGCCTTTCTAAAAAAAATAAAGTAGAATGTAACTAAACTGAATTAAAGTGAAAAAGAAAATAAAATAAAATAAAATAAAATGAAAAAAAAAAAAAAAAAAAAAAAAAAAAAGAAAAAAAAATTCAAAATAAACATTTAAAATACCCCTCAGTCAAAACACATTGTAAACTAACCAATTACCAATAAGCTAGGCAATCTTTCAATCAAATCTTTGATATAACTGACGGAATTCAAGACTAACATTTTGGTCGTACAGATCATTTTCTTTGCCGAATTAATGAGCATCTCCAAATCAACAATTTCCAAATCATTGTTAAAAGCATCTGATGATGATTTACCTACTGATGTAGCTTCTCTGGTGGGTTTAGTATAATTTAAAAAGAAACTCTTGTTAGATTTTGCTGCGTTGGTGGTGTTTTTAGCAGTATCTTGAATTGCATTTAATTCCCCCTTTTGAAAGAATCTTTTATAAATTGTTTTACAACTCACCAGTTTGTCTTTGCTGAACTTTTTGTACCAAACTATTGAAGCAACGGCAGTAACCACTCCTAAACCAATGCCAATTGTGACAAATGTATTGAAAACAAACACTCGTTTTTCATCAAGCTTCAATGGGTCAGAATTATTAATTTTAGTAAACGATAACTTTTTCTTGTCAACTCTTTTTCTTCTATATTTGCTACCATTAGCAGATGAATTACTTCCTGACATTCTTCTCTTTTTGGTTTTCAACACTGATAATCCAGATTTGCTGCGAGAACCAAGTCTAGGTTGTTGATCACCGTTATCGTTATAACTTCTATTCTGTATAATTGCTGAGGCCCATGTTGAAGTACTGGTCTGGATATTCTCAATATCGTCATCATTATCTTCTTCTTCTTCTTCTTCTTCTTCTTCTTCTTCTTCTTCTTCTTCTTCTTCTTCTTCTTCTTCTTCTTCTTCTTCTTCTTCTTCTTGTTTGTCACTGTTGCTAACATTTTCTGCATACTCGCTATTGAAAAACGGGCGTTGAAATTCCGCTATGAAAAACGACATAATTGCTTGGTTCAAGTCATCATAGCAAAGGGCATTATGCTCACGAAGTTTTACTGGCTTGCTGAATAACTTTATTCCGTTATTAGCTAGAAGACTTGTCAAAACGGATTCGTTCACATCAAACATGCTATTATTACTATCAAAAATATACCCTTTATTATTTTCCTCTTCGCCGCTATCTGAGTTATCACTTATGCCTCCGGTTTCTATTTTACTGTTACTATTATGAGAACGGTGGAGAGGTTTCATTGGTGTTTGGTAAACAACAGGTAAAACGTGTTTTTTGTAACTTGCCAAGATGCTCAACAAATCTTTGGAATAAAGACCATTGACTGGATCAAATATCAATATGACCAAGTCAACTTTGGAATTCAAATTGGTGAAAATATACTGAAAAGAGTATGCTGTATCATGAACAGCTGTTTGAGACCTGAATTGTTCAATCAATTCTTTTTGAATTCTGTTGCGGCCATTACCAATTATACAAACTCTGATATACTTAGTCTTTAGATCACCGCTTTTAGGAGCAACCATCATTTTGGGCATTATGAAAGATGGCGATGTTGCATTAGCAGTATTTTTTGCAGCGGCTAAATATGACTTGTTCCCAGTTTTGATTAATGCATTCATATCAATCTCAAAGGTACCAGAATCATCAGAATCCTCGTCTTTGTCAAAGTAATCACTATCATCTTCCAATGAGGCTTCCTCAGTTCTGTTAATGAAGTTTGATAACTTCACTGTAGCTGCGTTGCTTAGACGATGTGGCAATGATGGTTGGTTATTATCAGTATCTCGCGTGTCAATGTTGACAACGGACTCTTCGTTATCGGAAGATAATGACAATATTGAATTTACTGAGCGCCCATGACTATTGGTATCACAGCCGCTCAGTTGCTGGTTTTGATTACTGTTATTAGACGCTTGGATTGATCCAATGGACTGCCATGAAGTGATTGAGAAAGCAGTGGGATCATCAACTACTAGAGGGGTTCCATTCTGGTTTGTACTGTCGTTTCGAAGAAATTGCCCAACACTATCATCATTAGCGCCAATGTTGTTGTTGGGAGCGGCGACAGTAGTCATGTTATCCTGCATGTTATTGAGTTTCGAGTTTTCTAGTGTTTGGTAAATGGACAAGTGTGATGCTAACAATCTGCTGGTACCGCTACCACTACCATTGGCTCTGGAAGCTTTATCATAGTGATTGACAAAGGGTTTGGGACTAGCAGAGTTGGTTGGATCTTGGTTGGCTTTTGAATCAAGAAACGTTTTTCTGGTATCTGATTCCAACTTGGTGTGTAAGCGCTTCAAATTCGTCTCCTTATTCAAGATAGCGCCAGCGTTCAATGGAATCTGTTCATCAATAACAGAACGTTGTGTGTTGGAGCCATTAGATGGAGCAGACATAGACTTACTCATTGCCACCGAGCGTGCCAGATTCTTTTTGGGGGCCCTCGATTGATAATCCATGGTCTTTAAAATACAGATCTAGGTCCGAGAATTTAGTCTTTTTGATCCGTGTGTACCTGTGTACCTGTGTTTAGAAGATGTGTTTACGTGTTTTGTTATGGGAATTGGCAAAAATAACAAGGAATACCAAGAAAAGGACAGGCAAGGAAAGTTATCGTAGAGCAGTGATAAATGAATATGACCACGCGTTGCTTTAGCAGTTGGGCAGTTGGGCTATATTCGAGGTGCAGAGTAAGATCTGTCTGAGGTTTCAATCACGCAGTAAGTTCAAGTTTGCTGCGATAAGGGTGGGGGGTAAGCTGAAGGATACTATTATGCGATGTGCAGCGTGTAGAGAATGGCGCCTTGTTGCTTGCGACGCTAAGGCGGTAAATGTGGTGTCGAAGAGAGAAGGTGACAAGAATAAACTAAGTAAGAGTGTATTTATAATAATTGCTATTATCAGGACACCAAAGCACTAGTGACTGAGTGCATTAAACACAGGTCAGAAAAGAAAACCGCACAAGAAAGTAAGTCTTCTTCTTCCTTGCCATCTGCTCATCGCCTTCCCGTGCTCCCCCCTCCCCATCGCCACCTGAATTACCCCTACAAAAACAACAATATTTATACACATCAAAAGCAAACACGCTAGATACCCGCTAAATTACCTACTTTCTGCTATAGTCACATGATCACAGTATTGCGATAAGACGCAAGGCACACATGGGTTCTGAGCTGCTTATGCAACATTCGAGAATAATGTTAATAACCAATTACAACAGTTGTCGCAGCAATTACGGTATTATATCACAGAACGGCTCTGAACTACGATATTAACTGATAAAAGCAACATTAGAAAATATAAAAAACAAAATAAACGTTATAAATTAGACAAAATACATTTAACAGAATAAGAATAAGTAATTAAATTATAGGGGTGCAAAACAATCGTGTCTCAAAATCTTAAAAATACTATACATAATCTAAATTCCGACTAATTATCAGTCTTGGGTTTCTTTTCATCACCAGATCCAATGTCACTGCCCTCTGCTGATCTCTTCTTCTCATTTTTTTCGTCCCCTGGTTGAGACTGTGCTGATTGTGAAGCTCGTTGAGGCTGTTGAGGCTGTTGAGGCTGTTGAGGCTGTTGAGGCTGTTGAGGCTGTTGAGGCTGTTGAGGCTGTTGAGGCTGTTGAGGCTGTTGAGGCTGTTGAGGCTGTTGAGGCTGTTGAAGCTGTTGAGGCTGTTGAGGCTGTTGAGGCTGTTGAGGCTGTTGAGGCTGTTGAGTCGGCTGTGAGAGTGCAGGTTTCTGTCCTACTGGGGCTTGGAGTTGAGGTTGCACTTGCTGTTGAGGTTGACGGTTAGGAGCTATAGGAATACTAGGTAAATTTATTGGTGGTCTTGTGATAATTGACTTGACTTGCTTATTCTGTTGCTGCTGTTGCTGGCGATGTTGTTGGTAGGAATGGTGATGGGAGTGTTGTTGTTTTGGCTGCTGCTGCTGCTGCTTTTGCTGTGCTGGTGCTAAAGCTGGCGGCTGGAGCTGGAGCTGGGGCTGTTGCGACAATGATTGTGTCTGTACAGTTTGCGGTCCTCCTAATTGCTCACTCTTGACCGGGCTATCATCAAACTTGACAGGGCTGCTGTTTGCACTAGATGGCACCGATCCTTTGTACTTCAATAATTCATCGGTGAGTTTCTTGATTTTGCCTTCAAGCAACTTCATTTTAAGTCCTGAGGCTTTTTGCCCACTGGCAAATTGTTTATTCAATTCTTGCTCATGTTTCTTGCTCAACTCAGAAATATTTTCTTGATGTTTGTTGGCTAAAAATTCTCGCAACTTTCTTAAATCTTCAGGATCTGCTTGTTTATTCGAACTCGAGGATTCGCGCTTCTTCAATTCAGCTTCAACACAACTGTTGATTTTCTTTTCAAACTCGTCAGTTAACTTGGCAATTTGCTCTTTGTGCTTCTTTTCCAAAATTTGGATTTTTTCATCATATTCTGCCTTAACATGTTTTTCACTATTGGATTTGATTTCGTTTTTATGTTTTTTGACAAATTCTTGAAACTTTTGGTTGGCCAATAAATCTACCCTTTGCTTAGTTGGAAGAGTGAATTTAGCTCTTTGATCGTCAAGAGCAGCTTCAATTCTGCCTTTAACCTCTTTTTCGTGTTCTTCTAACCATTTCTTTTTCAACTCTTCCACATTTGGTGTAGATGCTGAGCCTACTACTGTATTACTGCCGCCGACGGCCGATTCACTTTTACCTGTAGCATTATCCAATTTAGAGTACTGCTCCTTCAACTTGGTAATCTCTTGATTCTTTTCGCTAATGAGGTTATTCTTCAACTGTGTCTTTTCTTGCTCAAATTGCTCTTTGAGCTGAACAATTTCATCAGTCAACTTTTTATTAGCAGCTGCGGTACTTGCACTATCAACAACATTATTAACAGCTTGTGGTTGAAGTTGCAGTTTGGATAAGTTTTCAACTTGCTTCTCTTTAGTAGACAAGTCTTGCTTCAACTTATTGATAATCTGAACTTGCTTTTGCTCATTTTCATCCTTCTCTTTTTTCAATTGAGCAATTTGAGACTCAAGCACTTTGATTCTACTTTCAAATGAGTTTCTTTCTTTGTACACTTCAGTGAGTTTGTTTTTAGAATCATGCAACTGCTTAGTTGCCTCATTAAGCTTATGTTTCAAACCGCCTTTACCACTGCCAGTATTAAGAATAGTAACATTGTCAGTCAACTCTTTTTTTTCTTTTTCCAAAGCGGCAATTTTGACATTAAACTCCCCATTCTTTTTCTCAAGCTCTTTCTTTAAAGCTTCAATTTCGTTTCTAAATTCTTTAGCTTCTTTACTTCTGCTTTGCAACTTGGACTGAAATTCAGTTCTAAGTCTGGTGATCTTGCCGCTTAAATCTTGTTTTTCCTTTTCAATTTCCGTATTGGATTTGGCCAAATCCTCAACTTTTTTTTGCAACTCTGCATGCTCATTAGGATCAATCTTATTGTAAGTTTTCAAAAGACTGTCCAATCTTCTCTTCCAATTAACGTTTTCTTCATATAAAAGTTTGATGTCTTGCTCTTTAACACTGATTTCTGACTTTAAACGAGCCACTTCACTTTCTAATGGTGCCTTACTGCTTGATAACAACTTGGTTTTGTTTTCCAATTCACTAATCAAATTATCCTTTGACTTCAACTCATTACGCAAAGTGACATTGCTTTCACGCAACAAGTTCAAATGTTCAAGCTTACTCAAAAGATTATCATTTTCTTGTTTGAATTTTTCGGCATCAGAAGAAAATCTCTCCAAATCATCAATCTTGGATTGAACTACTGATAACTCATCTTTGGCTTTATTCAACTCAATTGAAATTCTAATATTTTCTTGTGTTTTGCTTTCCAATTCATAAGCAACCATGTCTTTTTCTTTACGCAAGAAAGTAACCACTTTTCTAAGCTCGTGATCTTTAATCTCATCTTCATTGACATTATCAACGTTGATTTTTTCTCTCTTATTCATTGATTCTAATTGATCAAGTAATACTTTATTCTGAGATAAATATTCCTCAACTCTGGCATTAGATGCGCTAACTTGCTCTTCCAAATCTTCTCTTTGAGATTCCCAACTGTTCTTGGAATTCTCGAAAGATTTCTCTACGGTTTCCAATTTACTAGAAATTTCCCTAAGCTTATTGCTTAAAGTTTGGTTTTCTATCAGAAGTGACTTAGTCTTCTTAATTGTTTCTGCATGTTTAGTGAGTTCGTTTTCGTAGTTTTGTTTCAATTCATTTTGCACTTTAACATGTCTGTCCAAGTCCTTTTTGACGCCATCCATCTTGGAATCAAATTCTTTTCTGATTTCTTCTGTAGTCTTCACCTTAGCACTCAATGATTCAAGGTTGGTGTTAAGCTTTTTGTTTTCGCCTTCGTAATTGATTAGTTTTTCCTCCAACGACTTCTTGTCATTAGTCAACGATTCAATACTCTTGGACAATTCAAGCACCTTCTCGTTAGATTTCTTAATCGATTCCTCTGATTTGGCTTTGTATTCGTCAAAAGAAGCGTTCATGCTAGACAATGATTCTTCAGCGCTGTTAGCAATTTGCTTGAATTGAGCAACATCATTATTGGCAGCAAGAAGATCATCCTTAGCATTATTGAGTTGTTGCTGCAACTTTTTAATTTCCTCGCGCAACTTGTCTTCTTCGGAAATATTATCGGAAGTTTCAGTTCTAGGTTTGGAAATGTTGTTAATGTAGTCCTTGGAAGACAAAATCTGTTTCTCTAACAAATCAATCTTATTCTTATGCACTTCTAGTTCATTACTCTTCAAGTGTAAAGAATCCTTTACTTTGAGCAATTGATTATTCAAACCGTTTATCTTTTCCTGATATGCACTACTGTCATTAAGCTGTTTGAGCTCGGCTTCTCTAAGCTCTTTTTGTACCTTCGATAATGTTTCTTTAGTAGATTGAAGCTCAGTCTCATATGCTTTTGTCTGGGTGAGTAATCTTTCATTAAATGATTTGAAATCAGCTTCTCTGCTTAAATTAATATGCTGCAAGTTTTCCAACAACTTACTTAACGATTGTTTTTCAGACTTAAGCTCCTCATTTTCTTTCAAACTTCTACTTTTAATTGATTCTAACAAGTTCTTTTCGGATTTTAGGTTGCGGATCTCATTTTGTGCAACACTGAGCTCTGACTTAGCAGAAAACACCTCATTAGCAAACGAGGATATCTGGGCCTCTTGTTGAGTTAGCGTGCTGTTAAGTTTGTCATTAATTTGCTTCAATTCAGAGAATTCCCTTGTCTTGAATTCTAAGTTGTTGGAAATGTTGTTGTAGCGTTCTTTTAGTATTGTTTCTGAAGATTTGAGTTCGGAAATTTGCAACAATAATGACGATTTTTCGTTTTTGAATGAATCAGTCTTCATACTAAGCTCATCAATAATCTTTTTGCTTTCCGTCTTGACATTCGTCAAATGAGCTTCCAAGTTTTTAATCTCATCACGAAGCTTGCTGTTCTCCTCAAGCAAATTTTGATCTTGGCTTGATTGATTATTGTCGTTTTCCAATAAGTAATTTGTGTTACCATTACTCTCCGAGTTCTTTCTATTTTTGGCAATTGATCTAAACAAATCCCTTTCACGCTGAGAAGAAGTAAGTCTTATTTCTAAAGATTCAATTTCTTCTTGGAGGGTCTTGATAGCCTCCTTAGCTTCGTCAATAGTGGCACTTTCAAACTTAGTCAAAGATATTTTCTTAGATGCTTCTTCCATTTCCAACTTGCTACCCAAAGATCTCACAATATTAATCAATTCTCTATTTTTAATTTGTAATTCATTAATATCTTTGAATATCACCAATCTTGAAGAAATTAGCTTATCAGTGTCTGACTCTACTACTCCGGAATGATGAATCTCTCTTTGAATGTCTGCCAAGTATTTATCTGAAACCTTATTATCATTCAATATCTTCTCAATTTCTTCTCTTTCATAGTCGGTAAGCGGTTCGGCAGTTTTGTCATTTGTCAATGCTAGTTGAATAAGTAAATATTGTACCTGTTTAGAAAGGTCTAATTTAATTTTCAACAATGATGATATTTGCAAATGCAATTCGTTCTTTTCCTGTTGAGTTTGTTCAAGTTGTTTATTTAATGCAGTCTTTTCAAACGATTCCTGCTCCAAGACTTTTGACAACTCAATTAATTGATTTTCCAAGAATTGGTTTCTGTTGTTAGTGATTTCAATCAATGGGATTTTTTGTTCAAGTTCAATAATAAAGCCATCAATTTGCTCTTGCATCAGTTCTTTCAATCTTCTTTCACTTATAAGTTGCTTTTTGAGGAGAGTATATTCAGAAAACAACTCGGATAGAGACAAACCTTTTACCTTGTGAGCTAGTTGCTTAGAAGCTGAAGAAAGCGTCAAATGGTTGTTATTAGCTTGTGAATCTTTATTAACAGAGAAAGCTGACTGATCGTCTGTAGTTAACTGGTCTAGTGTATTTTCTACCTCGCGTACTTTAGCTTCCCTTTCAACCAACTGTTGTTGCTGCTGTTCAATTTGCTTATTGAGTTTGGCAATTCTATCATTCAACTTGGAAGACTCCTTATGATACTCTTCAGTAATGCTGTCAACTCTTTTCTTCATTGTTTCGTTGGATTCTTTTAAAATTTCAATCAATTTATCCTTTGAACTGATTTCATTAAAAAAGTTCTCAGAATCTAAGATATGAGAGCTATTAAGCTGCTCAAATTTGAAAATTGAGCGTTCTAGTTTCTGTTGTAATGAGGCCTCACTTTGTTCGAGTGTTGATATGCGGGTAGTGAGCCTATTTTTTTCTGCTTTAACGGTATCAAATTCTGATTGAAGTCTGGTAAATTGTTCCGATTTTTGTGACTTGAACTTGGTGAATTCGTGGATTTTACCATCTAGTTCAGATTTGTACCACTGCAAATTATTATCAGTCAAAGTCAATTTGTTTCTGAGATCTTCGTTTTCAAATTTTAAACAAACTATTTCATTTTCAAAGTTCTTGATTGACGTTTCTCTAGATATCAATTCTGAGCGTAATTGTAAAGATTTATTCTTTGCTTCATCAGCTTCTTTTCTTAAGTGCAAGTTTTCATCAGTGACCTTGGTTATTATTTGAAGATTTGACTTTGATGACTCACTGGAATTATTTATGGTCAACGTCAATGACGAATTCTCATTCTTCAATTTGGCAATTTCAAAATTCAAATCTATAATTTTTTTATTTAATCCACTATTGGCATTCTGCAAATCGCTATTGTCATTTTTCAATTTGGCATTCATGAAACTTAATTCGTTATTATTTTTTCCCAACCTTTCAATTTTCTTCTGTGAAGACTGAGAAACTTGGCCCAATTTTACATTCAACAATGTGTTATCAGACTGCAAGTTTTCAAACTCAATAAGTTTGCTTTGAATAGCATTGAGCACCTTGTTGCTCAAACCATTCACATCGTCAATAGATATAGCTAAAAACGAAGACACTTGGTTCTTGTCAGTTATCTTTTGGTCATACGAAACAGTCAGAGGATCTTTCTCTTTAAGAGCATTTTCAATGCTACTAGTATTGTTACTGGTGTTGCTGCTTCCAGCTTGCGTCGTCGGGCTGGTCGAAGTTTCAGCGGGTACTGGAGAACTATCCTTCGCCACCTGGAATGACTTGTTGATGAGATTTTCGTCCGGTTGGTCGAGAGTAATGTTGTGTTCTGACAGCTCTTGTTGCTTTGCCTGCTGTTGTTGTTGTTCAAGGTGTAGCGGCGGTTGTTCAGCGATATTTAGGTTTTGCAGTTGCTCCTCTTGTTGCGATTGTTGTTGATTGTCGTTGACAGTATTCTGAGCATTCGCGTCAGCCTGCTGCTGCTGTTGCTGCTGCTGCTGCTCACTGTTATTTGAACCAGAAGCACTATCAGACATCTCTGTTTCCCCAAACAAACAACAATCCCCAAGAACTCGATGACACAAGTATGACAAAAAAGAATTGAAGATGTGCTGGTTGTTTACTTTGGAGCGGTTTGGCTGGATATACTTGCCATTTTTTAATTTTCGGTCTTCTTCGTTCGTCTAGGAAGCAGAAAAACCGCATCGGTAGGTGGTGGCGGGTAAGCCAGTATAATATCTCGATAAGGGGTGCCACTGAAGTGGGCCATTGCCTTTTTACTGGCGGCGGGCTGGCTGAGGCACCTTATGACTACTACTCAAGACCTTTTATTCACCTAACCTTATGCGCTTGACTTCTGGTGGCTGAGAAGAAATGACACCAGAAAAGTTTCACACCCCCATATACCCCCTTGAAGTTGGAGAAAAATCAGTCAACGAATATTTAAAATATCAGAGATACAATGGTGCTCGATAAGATATAAACAAATAAAACAGGTTTTTCGTAGGGCTCAACTGCAATACGTTAATCAATACTGCGTTCATTATTCGACACTATCATTTGTCAAAATTACCTCAAATAGACACATAATGTCAATCCTAGAAGAAGCCAATAATTTAGATAAACAGTACCCAAGTTTCAAGCACAAGTTCAATGTGCCAACATTCGGGTCTCTTCAGATTAAACCTGCCCAGAAACAATACAGAGAAACTGACTCGTCAGTGTACTTTTGCGGAAACTCGTTAGGGCTCATGCCAAAACAAACTAGAAAGTATCTTGCGGATGAACTTGACGCATGGTCCAACAAAGCAGTCGAAGCCCATTTTGACCACCCAAAAACGTGCTGGATGAATATTGATTTGCCAGTGGTGCCATTGATTGCGCCTTTGGTTGGGGCAAAAGAATCAGAAGTTGGTGTAATGAACACTTTGACTAGCAACTTGAACAGTTTGTTGACAGTATTTTATCAACCAGTGGGGCAAAAATCCAAAATTGTGTTTGACAAAGGCGCTTTTCCTTCTGACTACTATGCTTTCTTGAATCAGATCAAGTTGCATAAAAGAGACATCATCGGAGGTAGCGCTAGTGAAGAAGAAGCTGAAAACTTTAGGGCAGAGGATTACCTTTTGCAATTATCCCCAAAACCAAGCCAATATCATTTGCAAACCGAGGATATCTTGGAATTTATAGACGCACACAACGAGGAAATCGCCTTGGTTTGCTTACCGGGCATTCAATACTATACTGGGCAATACTTTGAAATCGATAAAATCACCGCACATGCAAAAAAATACAACTTGGTCGTTGGTTGGGATCTTGCTCATGTTGTCGGGAATGTGCCATTGCAACTTCATGACTGGAACGTTGATTTTGCGTGCTGGTGTACCTATAAATACTTGAATGCTGGACCAGGTGGTATTGGTGGATTTTTCATCAATGAAAAATTCAGCAAAGATGTATCATTACCACGTCTTGCTGGATGGTGGGGCAATGATGAAACTGAAAGATTTCAAATGAAGGAAATCTTTAACCCAATACAAAGCGCGTTGGGATTCAGACAGAGTAATCCTTCGGTGTTGGATGTGGTATCATTACAGTCTTCATTAGATGTGTACAAATCCGTTTCACGTTCCGGTGACATGAATGAATCTATACAATTTTTACGTCAGAAATCGATTCGATTGACAACCTTTTTAGAAAAATTATTGAGAAGTTCCAAATACTATGTTGAGCCAGAAAGTACTTTTCCTCAAGATCAAATTGCAAAACCAGTGTTCACCATTATTACTCCAAGCGATTTTAACCAAAGAGGTGCGCAATTGTCGTTGTTGTTTTTTCCATTAGCGGATAGCAGCCATAACAACGGTCAAAATGTGATGGAATACATTTTCAACGAAATCCGTCAGCATGGCATTATTGGTGACGAAAGAAGACCAAACGTTATCAGATTGGCACCAACACCGCTCTACAATACTTTTGAAGAAGTAGTATTTGTTGCTGAAAAGTTGGAAGAGGCATTCCAAAAACTTTATAAATAAAAATAAAATATGCAATTTGTATGATTATGTGAATAAAAGAATATAGTACATTTTGGTAAAGATGCTAAAATACTAAAAGACAGGCTGAATTTGAATAAATCAAATCATAGTAAATCACCCTGCATTCCCAATTGGAAGAATTTTGAATTCAAATAATTGAGCAAAAACAATATAGAATAACCTTCCTTATTTTCCCGGTGCAATAGTTTGGACTTATTATTGAAATTTAATTTTACGTTGTATAGGAACTGCTGCAAGCATGATGCATGATTATCTTCTTTGATTTGTATTGGTGAGGGCATTGTTGTACTATTATCAATGTATTTAACTGCTGAGCTCTTCAAATCAAACAGCTCAACTCTAATAGCATTGTTTTTGAGATCGAGAGGAACAAAGATTTTCACTACAGTATCCTGAATACTGAACTCATTAAACAACAACTGAACCGCATTTGTAATATTGAAATTGTTTTTCTGAGTTTGAAAACTTTGAGCAATCCCTTCTAAATCTTGAAGGGCAAAATGGTAAATGTATCCAACACCATAGTAATCGTGCTGATAAGTAAAACTCTTCTCATGTTGGCGATTTAAGCGGTAAGCAATATTTTCTAGATTGTCATTCAATTTTTTTATATCTGCACTAGTAGCTTCATTAGCAGCAGTGAGTGCCGGGTCAATATCATTGAATCTTTCCAGAGCAGCATTATTGTCGTTTTCTTCAGCAGCAACAGCTGTTGCAGCATTTTTCTGTCTCACAAACTTGATGGTATCTTTTTTCTTTTGCGAGAGAAAAGCTTCTAAGTACTTGTCCAAAGTTTGAACGATTCCCACTAAATTGTTCCCACCAACAATCTTAATTTCCTCCTGGTGCAGCCTTTCACTATTAGATTCAGAAATTTTCCCTTTTCCACGATTTTCTTTTTTCTCGCACGATTTTTCAACAATCTTTTTGAATCCTGATTCGATATTGTAACTAATACCCCGAGGTATTTCTGAGTTTAGCACTACCATTGATGGCCGATTATTGGGCACGCCATTTCTGTTTTTTTTCATTGGATAATTAAGGGGCACAAGAAGTGAAATTTTCAACGATTCCAAATCAAAGGGAAACTCTGGATCAGAGGGTATCACATTGATTACCAAGTACACATCTTCACTAACCAAAGATGTTTTGACAAAATTAATCATAGCCCTCTTGTGACTCGGCTGGAACTCTTTGCCGTTGATTTGCGATGGTGGAAACTTGTTTATCAAGGAAGTGATCTCCTGGAGACGAAAGTCAGGAGGGCTTTTGCGAGTGATATTCTTGCCATCTTGGGTTTCCAGTGTCTGGGAGTTGTTTTCCTTGTTGTTATCAAAAGTACTTTTAGCCTTCTCCTTCTTCTTCCCACGGCTTTTGCTTTTGCTAGAAAAACCATGTTGGGCGTCACTGCTACCACTCGAGGTATGCGCGATACCAGAATTCTGACCTTGACTCTGAGACAGGGTCTGCTTTGCGTTCTGCTTCTGTCTCTGTCTGTTTCTCGGAGTCCTTTTGCCTTTCAGACTGTCTGAAGTATTAGCAGAATCAAAAGTGCCACTGGCATTAGCAGCAGAGGATTCGAGGCTTCCAGAATTGGCTGATGGAGTGGCCATATTGGGGAAGCGTTAGTTGCTGCTCTTAGAAACTGATATGCAGAGAAAAATAAGTGTGAATGGATGAAAAGGGGACAAAATGAGATACGCTTTTCAAAACGGTTCGTTTACTATAATATTAATCAAAGCAACAGTACTTTGTATTTAGGGTGGCTTGGGCAGGCTGGGTTGTATTGTCGTGCTGTTATATAAGACAATTGCTATATTGTCTACAAGTGTCGCGGTCGCGGCTTCTGTAGCTGACTTGAATAATTTTTCCAGTGTACTATGTAGAGGGCTAGTTAACAAGTAAGGATGAAATATCAATTGATTGAGAGATGCGTACCCAGGGCTTTATAACCGCCCCCTGTACTATTGTGGCGAGCGTGTCTATTATTATAATTTTTGCTGTTATTATTTCTACCAATAGTACTGCCCCCGGAAGACAGGGCACTGCCATGCCGGAAGTCTGCAAGAACGCCGGAAGTACCGCGTCGCTCTATAGATGGATAATACACAGCATTACACACACAGCACACACACACAATAGCATACCATAGTTGATACAATGCAATATATTGCATGGTATTGTACAGTGCAATATTCGCCCACCGCGACTGCTTTGGCCTCTCCTCAATGATATAAATATCCAGGCTTTGCACCCTCTCCAGAGCAACTGACTCCTTCATATTCATTTTCTATTCTTTTCTACATCAACCAATCGCCTAAGATCACAGTCGTTCGCTTCATTCTCTAATTTCCAACTATTTACCAATCTTTTGAACCTTTCAACATAATACCAAAAATGTACGCCAAATACTTAGTTGCTTCTGCTTTAGCTTCCCTCGCTTCTGCCTCCTACAACACTACCACCGTTGGTGACGTCCAAACCAGTCTTGTTGTTGTCACATCATGTTCAGGTGTCTCTGACTGTACCGAAAAGACACACACCACTGGTGTTACTGTCATCACCCACACTTCTGAAGAAGTCACCACCCAATACACCACTTTCTGTCCACTTTCTGAAGCTTCTAGCTCTGCTCCTGCTGGTTCCGCTCCAGCTGGCTCTGCTCCTGCTGGTTCTGCTCCAGCTGGCTCTGCTCCAACTGGCTCTGCTCCTGCTCCAACTGGCTCTGCTCCAGCTGGTTCTGCTCCAGCTGGTTCTGCTCCAGCTGGTTCTGCTCCTGCTGGTTCTGCTCCTGCTGGTTCTGCTCCTGCTGGCTCTGCTCCTGCTGGTTCTGCCCCAGCTCCAACTGGCTCTGCTCCAGCTCCAACTGGCTCTGCTCCAGCTCCAACTGGCTCTGCTCCTGTTCCTGCTGGTTCTGCTCCAGCTGGTTCTGCTCCTGCTGGCTCTGCTCCTGCTGGTTCTGCTCCAGCTGAATCTGCTGTCACTCAAGACACTACTGCAGACATAACCAGCACCAACACCGCTACTGCTACTGCTTCTGTTCCAGGTGCTTCTGAATCTGGTTCTTCCCCATCTGCTTCTGTTCCATCTAGCGGTAACTCTACTGGTAACGGTTCTACTCCAGGTGTTACTACAGGTGGTGCTGCTAAATTATCCGTTGGTGCTGCTGCCCTTGCTGGTCTCGTCGGTGTCATGTTGTTGTAAGTTCAATAATAACTTCTCCATTTGAATACCTGATTCGTGGTAGCAATTTACCATGATTTGTACCTCGAATTTTTCTTCATGTTCATTTATTTTGCGCTGTAAAGCAAAATTTGTATTTTGGTTTTGTTAACTTTCATTGTTGGTATACTACCTTTTGTTCCTTCTACATTATCTTTTGCATTAGTTTAATCGCATTGGATTCTCCATTTTATTTCTGCTGATAATAGTCCTGCAGTGGCTAATTATTACCCACTTTGCACATATTTTATATTATAGTTCTTTTTTACAATAAAAAGCTACACTATTTAATTAATAATGCGTTATTTGCTAACTCGTCTTGACTTGTAAGCTGAATAATTATTACGTGTTCGTCAAGTTGTAAAAAATCCTAGGCAGATTGGTGTTAACTTGTTTTGAATGTATATTAACTGCTGGGCTCAATCTAGGTCGACTCCTAAAATGCTGACGTAGACAAAGACTTTAAACTCAAAGCTCGGAGCCTGTTCATTTGCAATCACAAAAACTCTTTGCCCTGCTTTATGCATGCATGGTCCTGATTTTTTTAGCACCAGGGTTATTTAATTATTCATCCCAATAGAGTAAACTTCTTTACCTTTTCCGTCATTCATTTTATCCAAACGCGTCATACATTTGGTCTTTGGGTAATTATTTACAGTTGCTAAATACAAACTTAAATCAAAATGGAAACGAATTAAACTGTTGCAGCCTAAAGAACTGAGAGATGTCTTCAAAGAGTCTTCAGTTACTCATTAATAAAGCTGAACACAGGTTTACCATATGCTCAGGTGAGAAATAAAAGCACAGTTAAATTCCTTTCTCTCACAAAACGAAGTAGCCAGGGGCACTTCGTTCAAAAAAAATTCAGTATGGCATTGGCGTTGCCAAGGCGCTAAAAGTATTGCATATGCAGGTGCAGAGTACGGGGTTGACGAGGTCACAAGCGGCCATAGTTTTTAGACATTCATTACTAAACAGTACACCCAGTCTAGATTATTCGTAATAATATCTCAAAGACTTACAAAAATAAGTAAATGGCCAAATGTTACTAGAATTATTGAAGGTAGAATTATGATGGCGGCTTTGTACTAAATTAAAACATGCCAGCCGAAGACTTACCAACTTAATATCATGCATCTCTCGGTTTACCCACAATGCATGAGTGTCCTGCAATGCTACAAATTGGTCAACCATTTCCGGCCATCACCCATAAAATTAAGCATAATTTTTCCGGTATTTGTGGCATGCTACAACCGGTCGGTATACATGTACTGCACAATTTGTGGCACTTCCGGATACAGTGCCTCTCTGCACGACACGGTTTTCCCCACGTATATTAATGATTATTCTTATTATTATCAGAGAGACAATAGCAAGAATTGAGTATGCTTATTCCTCTTACCAATCTAAAGTTGGTTACTACCTAGAGAATGCGGCTTAAATACAGATCAGCTTCATGAGGGGCGGCTTAAAATAATGACTGAATACATTGTGTTTTGAGTTGTTATAAACTGTTATGCTAGTATCTTACTTGAGCGATCGCTATATTGCCAGTGAGCAAAGAATCCAGCTTAAAGTTTCTATTGAGCACCATTCATGCTTATAGGCAGCTGTTTAAGGCTTTTCTGTTTTTTGTCTCAGCTGATAATAGCAATTAGCAAAGCCTAGCAGGTTTCGGAACAAAACAATAAAAGTTCAAGTGTAGCTACAATAATGGCATGTGGTCGTTCAGAAAAAAAAATTATTTGAAGTATTTATTTTGCTTAGTATAACGTGTTTTGCATGATCTGTCTACCTAGCTAATATAAAAACATACTTTTGTTGCATTATATCTGCTACAAGTCTTTATAAATGGTCAATAGCCTTTGATTAGGTACTTTTCTCATCTTTGATTAAGGTTTTCTTTTTGTTTCTTTTTATTTTGTTTACAATTGTGAAGGCGCCGTTTACTCAAACATCAGTAGTGAACGGTACTCAAATTTAAACACTTAAGTAATTGGCACATAGAATTTATTGTATTGAGCATAATACAATCAAATTTTTTGAGTTTTCTCAGCTTGCTTTATTTGGGCAAGATGTGAATTACCACCTTAGAGGCACCCATAGGTTCTCCAATTGCAAGTACTGTAGTTACTTCGTTCTCTCAAACATACGCTTTTTGAGCCACCATAGTACATTAGCTGTTATAAAACCAAATTTTTTTACATCTAGACAGTGGTATATTTGAATAATCAAATTAATATATAATGGCTTTTCCAAGCATCTGCACAGGCTCCAACAAAAGTACTTCTTTAACATGTAATTACAAATATCCGTTCGGGGTAGTCTCTTATATATATGTGGTTCAATAAATTACAATGTACACTAGTAGCTATTTTTTCTTCTGAAAACAAAATATACACAGACGCCTTTGTTACATTATAAAGCGCCAATGTACAGTACGCAGTTGTATATAAGTGAAACAAAAACAGAGAAAATGGGATCCCAATACTGTGTTTTTTTCGAAAATTGTTAATTTTGGGGTCGAAAAGCTTTCATGCATGTTGAGGGAGCTTTTTCTCGAGAAAGAAAAAAACCAAACGGTATGTCCTTAGAAAGTTCTTAAGAGCTCAAAGGCATTCAAAGGTGGCTTTGCGATAGCGGAGCTGTATTTACTAAAATCATTTCAGGACAAATCTGCGATTGATACAAACAGGTTCTATTGTATATTCCTTATATACCGCCATATCCGTTTTCTGTTAAGATTGCATTGCCGTTTTTCCCATAGTTCATGGCGCCAGATTACGCGTCGTCACCTTATTATAAGCTTTTTGGAAACATAGGAAACATTTTTCACCATAAACTAAAGCTAACTGTAAATCAAAGGTAAAGACGAATACTACTTGTACATATTTTCGCTTGTATTGTTGTGTTGTTGATTTGTTTTTTCGTAAGGAGCAAATCACTTTCCACAAATCCATTGAGAATGTCGAGAGAACATGTTTATTGTTTCCTAAAAATCTTTTTTATACTACATATATCAAAAAATCAACTAGTAAGAATTTACTTTTACGGACGTTACTTTATTGAAAATTTTCGTTGACAGCTACATACCCTTCACTGTATTGCATAACCAAATAAAATTTTCCCATCCTTTATGTCTCGACAAACTATCGACACCTCATCAATAATCTGAGGCAATGTTACAGCATGCAAATTTCCATTACAGTACCGCTTTTTTTTTTTTTTTTTTTTTTTTTTTTTTTTTTTTTCGCGTCATTGCCTTTTCTATGAGAAGCACATTTGATAGCAAAAAGTGCAGAATTAGAGCGCTAACTCAAATTCATGCTAACTCCGGAAAAAGTCACTTGCAGCTTCAAACGTTGATTGAATAGATGATCCCAAAGCATCTCTTTTTTTATATTTTTTTAGCGTCGTAGAGCAATGCCATAAAGGGTTTCCAAAGGTTAGCATTATTGTAGGTTATCCACTGGCTCATGGAGATGGGCATAAGGTTATTTTGGTAGCTGCTAAAAGTAGTACTGTAAGGGGTGTTACCGCAAAGAGCGGTATACAACAAAAATAAGAAATAAGCAAATAAAAAGATAAATGAAGAGAGTAAGTTTGTGTACATGCACAGTCGCAGGACCAGTCCTATGATCAAAGATTGCTACTATCGATGTTCGCGTGTTAAACGGAACAGGTTGCAATCAGTGGATTTAAGACAGCACCAAAGACAGTCATCTCTATTGGCACGCCTTGAACGGTGCAATTATATCCCCTACTCCTATGTATGGTCTTTATACAGTAAGTGGCCTTAGGGAACGGCTGGGGATCTTGGGGTCTCGTCAGAGAAACGAGGATCAAAACATTAATTTGCCAATTTTCAAAAAAAGTGAAAATTTCCTGAAAAAAAAAGGGTCCATGCAGGACGCGAACTTTGCAGAAGGTGCGCCGGCTAGATTTTCTACCTTACGTTATGAAAACTGCTTTTTAAGCGGATTATCCAAGTGTTCTGGTGCTTTTAGATCTGGGAGTTAGTGTACTAGCTAGCGGTTAGCTTTAATTACAAGCGGCCACCTGTCCTTCAGCTCTAATCCCTCGGCCCTAATTAATGAGTGGTTGCCTCCTTGTAGAATATTCGAAAATATTTGTGTCGTTAATTAACATTAATTTTTATCAAGAAAGCTTTGAAAGAAAAAAAAAAAAATATAGATAAAACAAACATCGGACACGCCGCGGCTGAAATCAGCGTTAGGACATTATTCAACACGCAGTACTGCAAGCTATCGGCGCAAATTATAGTGTTAATGTAATGAATCAGGAAACATGGAGCACAAAATACTTTGGCAACAACGATGGCCTGGCCTAAACGGCCAGAAGAGACCCATGGACATTGCAAAATTATCCTGGAAATGGAAACTTAATTAGCACTATTTACTAACAATCAGATCTGTTATAGTGCATAAAATACATCTGCAAGATCTGTTAAGTTTTCCTCAATTGGTATCATCCCAGTAAATTTGGCCGATTAAGCTTTCTGAACATACGTATGTGTTGAGAAACATAAATACGTCTATTGCATAAACCACCACTACGGCCGTTCTCATTGGCCAATAGCCAGAATTTGATTATAGTCCACAACAACACTGACGGTAGGCCTGCACTTCTCATTAATGATGCTGGCCTTGATGCAATTAATGCAACTTCCTTTTGACATTCATTTGCTTTCCGTTTTGGGTAAATCTGATTGCAGCACAGATATCGTTCGTAGTACAGATTTGTTTCAGAGCAGCAACAGCACAATAGGCATAGTAGTATATATAGCCAACGGTAATCCTCCACAATGCTCCATTGTTGTTGCGTAAGCGAGATCGATTCCATTCTGCTTTACAGCCGTTTTACAACTACGCAGGTGTACAATTTCTCAACATGATCCCACAGCCCCAATCTCCGTTTCTCACGACTTCCACCACAATCACCCCAGCCAGCGATAAAGATAAGCCTGTAGCGATGTCTATCAGTAAGCTTAACGTTGAACAGATAGTCAATCTCGACGACGATTACGGCAACAACTATAGCAATGAGGACAATGGCGATAACATTGACATTATCCCCTACTCTGAGAAAACTCTCCTGCTCAAACTCCGAGAACTCGCTTCAATATATCAAGTCAGCAACAGCAAGCTTGTTCGCAAAATTGATTGGTGTGTGGTCCCGCCATTTGCTCTTCTTTATTTTCTAGCATATTTCAACCGTTCTTCATTTGGTTTCATCGAGATTGCCGGCATCTTTAAGGACTTAGACATCACCAGTTTGCAATTTTATGCCTCTTATGCTGCATTTTTCGCTCCTTATATTGTATTCCAATTTTTCGCCAACATGCTTTTGAAGCGAGTAAGACCACATTTCTGGATCAGTATCTCTGTGCTTCTATATGGCGCTATCACTCTAAGTTCAGGGTTTGTCCACAATTATGCTGCTTATGTCGCTTTACATTTTCTTCATGGCGTGGTGCAAGCTGGTTCGGAAACTGCAATCTTCTATATTCTTGCGCATTACTACACTGCTAAAGAGGCACAGCGGCGGTTTAGCGCCATTTATTCTGTTAGCTGTTTAGCGGGAATCGTTGCTAATTTGGTGGCCCATGGAATTGTTTCTAATCTTCAAGGTCATCATAACGGTTGGTTAGAATGGCGCTGGGCAGTGGTCATTTATGGAGCCATGACAATGGCCGCTAGTATTGTGCTTTTTTTCACTTTGCCTGACTTTCCTGAAGGTGCGAGATTCTTTGACGATAACGAAACTTTTTTTTTGATTAGAAAACTTGAGCTCTATGGTGGGAAATCAGGGTACGGCTTATCGTTGGAAGAAGATAATGCCAATACTGATCTTGATGCTAAAAACACTTTCGACGATGGTCTTGGTAATATTCTTAGTCAATTAAAAACTTATTGGAATTCCGCCATTGCAGATCCATTAATTTGGATGCCAGCAATTATATCTATGGGTATATCATACGCCACTTACGTTTACGCGTTCCATGAGCCGGTGTTAATGAATGCCATTGGTTACGGTACAACGACACATGAAAACGCTAGTTTTGGATCATTGCCATGGGCAGTGGCATTTGTGTGGGTGAATTTGTCCGCTTTGGTGTCTGAGCAGTTGTTGAATGGTAAAAGACTGCCGGTGGTTGCATTCAACTTAATGCTTGCCATTATCGGTGCATTAATTATCTTTATACCATCATCAATAGCATCTTCTTTGGCAAGCCAAAGCCATAAGAGATTGCAATATGCTGGTTGCTTCCTTTTGGTGAGTGGTGGTTATGCTGCTCTTCCAATGCTTTTATGTTGGGCCACCATGAATGTTGTTGGCCATGTTCGTAAAAGCAGTATTACTGCTATGCAAATCAGTTTTGGCTCAATGGGAGGTATTATTTCCATCTTTACCTTTTATAATCATGAGCAGGATATAACTGCGCCATTTGCCGCTGCTTTTGGATTTTTGGTGTTGACTTTGGCAATGATTGGTGGATATAATTTTGTTTGTGTAAAGAAAAATAAAGAAAAGAGAAAGTTGAGCTATAAAGAAGAATTTGGAAAGTTATCAGAAAAGCAAAAAATCGTGCTTGGAGATCAACGGCCAAGCTTTGATTATATGCTATGATTTCAGTTTTTTTATTTTAGCGGCTTCTGAAATTTCGTTTATCTGAAAATCGTACTTTACTTTGTTGTACTTTGTCACTTCTGCTTTGTTTTTTTTGTCTAGTGACCTTCATTCGACGACTTTATCATTTCAACATTTTTTATCCTTAATTTTTTATTCTAAACTCTCTGCGACTTTTTGTCGAGACTGGTTTTGTGTTTAACAAAGTATTTGATATCCATCTTCTAGCTGTTTAATGGTGCTTTTCTACTTTTATAGATTTAACGTTAGTCTTAATGTTAGCGCTATGCGCTCACGCACATGAAATTGCCTAAAAGCTTAAAGACCTAAAACTGTAATCACTAACGAGTTATCAAGTTTTGAATGCACAGTTTATGTTCGAGTTGATTTGTTTAATATCTTTGGCTTTCAGAAACTACACTAAAGGTACAGCGCAAACAGTTTATATAATTTTAAACGTATATCTAAATAGAAAATGCGATCAATGAAATAAAAAAAATGCAGAATAAGTGTTAAGAAATAAAAATGAAAATTTTTCACCTGTAGAAGAAACATCACCCATTACGAAACCTTGTCAAAGAATAAATGAAAGCAAAACAAAAAACATAAAAAAAGTATGAATATATAGAAGAAATAAAAAAGATTCAATGAAAAGGCATAACGTCCCAAAATTGCAAAATTTCACAGCAGTCTCGCAACAATCTCATGAATTATAATGCTGAGCAACAACATCAGGCATCCCCCAACATTCATATCCCAATATCCGTGCTTGGTAACAGAGGCCTTCAGTTTCAATGCCATCATATCCTTCGAGCCTTGCCCAATCGGTACCAACAATATACAATGGCGGGAATTGGATACCTTGCTTGAAAATGACACTCTTCACGAATAAAATGGCCCCTCCCACAGAATGCAACGGATGTAAGTAATTGAAGGCTTCTTCTGAATTGAACTGAAGGTGACGGGAAAGTTGGATAAGTAGTCTAGTGTTTCCTGTGCGATTTGGGACGTAAATGAACTCACTTTGCTGTTTTTCTGCTTCAGTGAGATCCTGTTGTTCTTTTTGTTGCTTTAATTCCTTGTTATGGTTGAGTTTGGCGAATTCCTCAGCGCTTGGGGTAGTACGGTCACCAAACCACGAGTTTTGGTCATAATCAAGACACACTTCCCCCTTTTGAATTCTCGGAACAACAATATCCTTGTTGGACTTGATAAAATAGTTGAGCAAGTTTTCTGGAATTTCAATGATATCGCTGTCTATGAACAATGTGTATTTTTCATGATGGAGCACAGTGTTGAGCAAGAAATTCCTCACTTTGGCAATCACTGATCTTCTTTTCTTTTGAATGTTCTCCGCATGCCTATTTTCTCTAGTGATTTGAAATGAATTTTCGATGAATGGAGCATGCACGAGTGTGATCTTGCTGAACTTGCTGTTGTTTTTTTGATCTAATTCTTCATCTTCCTGGAGAACGTCACTGAAATACTGGGCAACATTGGCGGCTTCGTAGTATTCAGTAATCAAAGATTTAACATTCTCAAGCTCTTCCACAGATTTTATCGACAAGCCGAGAGAGATTTTAGCTCTGTTATAGTTGATGGTATGCAATACTTTGAAAAAATGTTTGAACTGGCGCACCTCTGCATCGCCATAACTGCCAGCATCCACGATGCTGGACAAGATAAGCACTGGACTTTGGTAGTTGAATTTTGTTGGGGTGGTGGGATACTCCTCTTGATTCTCGGTAATCCCACCACTGTTTTTTTTATTACTGCTATCACCGGCATTGCCAAAATAGTCAAAGCTTATGGTCTCATAGTTCGCGGATACATCGCCCTCATTGAAAGTCTCGCGGTTCACTTGGTATTTCTTGGCAGCGATATCCTTTTCGCGATCTTGTTCTGATGCGGAGTTGAAAAACAGTGACGAAGCACCGAGTTTGTAGTTTTTGGTCTGACATTCCTGACTAAACTTGCGCAAGTTTTTGTTCAAGAAGTTTGCATTATATAGGCCAGAAGCAGCGGTGTAGTTTTTGTTAGTGTTGAGAACTTGAAGTAAGTTGAGAAGAACAATGACGACGATAGCAGTGGCGAATAGGGTATATGTGACAATTTTCTTGTTGAGTTTGCTTCTCTTGGTGGCCAAAAGACCTCCGGAGGAGGACGTCATATCAATTGCGGTTTGCGGTATTGGTGTTATGTTATTGCGCGTATGCGATATAGATCTCCAGTGCTTTGACAGTGTACTGGGCAGTAAATCAGAGCAGTAAATCAGAGTACTGCGAGAAGATCGCGTAGTGTCGAGATACTGCTTATAAACAAAGCTGCGATAAAAATAAAATTTTGATTTTCCCGGTGGGTGCTGATCGATCGCTAATATATCTCCTAATGTACCAGTGGATAGCAAACCAAATGGAACAGAAGTAGACGCCAACTGAATCTGACGAGCCCCTAGGCAAACAACAACAACAACAACAACAACAACTGTCAACAAACAAGCCCAGGGGCGCTCGGTCTAGGTCCAGGAACCTGTAATGCCAGGTGAAACTGTACTAGACAGAGGCCATTATCTGGTAGTAGTAGGGCCAGGGGCAATATGCCTAAGCGCTATTGTGGGAACGCTGCAGTCTTCCCCAGAGACAATCGAAGATGTCTGCTGCGCCATATTATTCTCTTTCAACAATCACTCCGGCGGAAAACCCACAATAGGCCCATCCAATAGGTATACACAGTATCACCCGTCTGATACTAATTGATGAAAGCAGGGCTACCCAGATAGTCACGTTATCATGCTACCATATGCGTGTATCAGCAAACGCACGCGCGAGAGGCATGATTTCACTCTCAGCTACGTTGTGCAAGCCAAAGCTCATCCGCAGGAAACGAACCTTGGCATGGCATGCATAGCACGTTACTTACAGAACAAACGCGCCGCCCTGATTACTAGGCGCGCCACCTTGGAGCGAAATAAAAATGCCAGAACGGTAGATGTTAGATTCAAAGATTCCTGATTTATCGCCGGTAGCACCAGCAGCCACCACCACAACAGACTCATACCCTCTCACCGTCACCGTCACAATGAACCTCAGTGGCCTGATCAAGCTTAATAAGCGGGTCATTCTCATTGCCGTTGCTTTTTTCTTCATCAATCTTTTCCTCATAACCAACTACTACTACTCCCACACAGCCCTCTCTACCACCTTGGACCATTACAAAACAAAACTCAAAGGAAGCAGAAATGGCAACCAGAGTAACAATAACACTGAGGGTGTCGAAAGCGACTTGCTAGAAGAACTCTTCAAAAGCTCCAGCGCCAACCCATACGAAAAATACTCCATCAAATACATCCCAAATTACCAGCAAGAAAACTTGCAAGCTGAGGATTCCACGTTGTTTCTTTCATTGATCTCCCACTCTTCCCCATACGGCAAAGACAGATCATTTGATATGTTTTTCAAAGAAGTCTTACTTTCTCAAAAGTACGACTACCGCAAGCTTTCTCTTGGCCTCTTGTGCATAACTAGCTCAGAATACAGTACTGTCAAGCAACAAGCGAAGCAATACTTGGAGAACCGTGAAATTGACGACTCTCGCAAATTCAACAAAATTACCGTGATATATGCTCCATTTTTGGATGAAAAATCAGGTAACAGAAACAACAGACAGGAGCCCTCTTTTCAAAAGAAAAGAAGATCGCTTATTGCGAAATCTCGTAACTTCTTAATCAACAATGTGCTTGAGTTCGAGAATTATTTGCTCACCATTGACTCCGACATTGTTAAGATCAAAGACATAACACTCCAGCTTTTCCTCAACAGTAAAAAAGATATTGTTGTACCTCGCATCAGAAGAGGCGACCAAAAGGACTATGATTTGAATACTTGGAGAGGCTCAAGGATCACTCCTACTAAGGAAGAGTTTGCTCAAATTGCAGCTGCTCAACAAAAAGCAGTCGAAAACGGCAAAGATGAAGAGTACATCTTTGTACCAATGGACAAGGAGGGTGAAATGAGACATTTGGAACAGTTTGCCAAAGAACTAAAATCTAGCAAAGCAGATGAGTTGGTAGAAGTAGATTCTGTTGGTGGTGCAGTGCTTTTCTTGAAGAGTGAGATTTTTAGATTAGGGGTGCAGTTTCCGCCGTATTATGTTATTGGCAGTGATTGGAAGTTACCATTGGGAGGCTATGACGGTATTGAAACGGAAGGAATTTGTTATGTGGCTAAAATAGTAGGTTACAAATGTTGGGCCATGCCAAACTTGTTAGCTAAGCATAGCGTCGAGTAGCTGATTTGGAATATTCCTTTTATAGGTGATTTGTACTTTGGTGTTTAAAACCGTTTGGTCTCAGCTCTAACCTTATTTTTTTTTTTTTCTGTTTTCTTTTTTATGCTTTATCCGTCTTACAACATAAGTACTTGTACCTTTATTTCTGGTCTCTTAGTCATTGTTTTTACTTTTAGTTAAATTATTTCTTTTGTTCGCATTTTTTATGCTTTTGCTTTTCATCTTGTCATTGTTCAGTGTTCATTTTAATCATACCATTTCGTCATAACCGTTGTGTTTGTGTTTGTGTGTGTCTTTAGTTTGTATTATTTTTTCTTTATTTTTGGAGTTTAGCTTATTGCCATTTTATCGTTAATTTGACATTCAACAACGTGGACACTATACTCATTAACTAATCAACAACTGACAATCTACTAATGACCAATGATAGAAAGAGTCGCGCAAGTTCATCCACGCACAACCCTTATAAAAGACCCAGTTGAGCTTAAACTCTCGAAAAAGCCACATGGTCTCTGGTTGAATAAGCACTTTGCGAATTCAATGTTAACATTTCGGAGCGCTTCCTGTTGTCAGCCGTTCTTATATTTGTTCTGGCTACGTCCAGTTATTGACTATAAGCTGAGAACTATTGCAGCTTTGCCAGAGTATAATCTTTTCGTTTTTTCAGTTAATTCTTTACACATGCCTTCTGCTCTTCAAAGAGAACCTGCAGAAGTTGGACTTTGTAGGATGGCATGGGATGAGATGTGATAGGCCATCCACTATTTTGGATAGAGCGCGGCCGGTTCAGTATCGGTAACAGTGATGGTGATAGTAACGTTGCCAAAGTCTCCAACTTCCGGTAAGCGTGCACATGATATGGCTATATTATAGTGCGCAAAGTACGGTCATCCCCCCTCGGAACACTGCCACATCACTTGGCAATCGACTAGCAACCAATTGAAATGATGGTACTATGTGCGCAATTGTGCACCCCCGGAAATAGGGAAGGTATTCCACCGGCTACCGGTGGAAAGTGGGCCTGATTGCATTCATGTTTTTTTGACGTCTTTTTATGTTTTTACGCTTTTTTAGCTTTCGCGATGCTTGCGAATTCCAGCTTCTTTCCTTTGGCAGTGCAAAGAACCAGCGTACTATTGACACAGATTGCTTAATAGATTGGCCACTGGAGCGGAACAATATATACATATATATTATTCACAATTCACTTGATCGCATCACATCACATCACATCTCAGTTCGGTTCAGTTTGAACATTTTATTTTATTAATCGTGCACACAGCATTACAAGAGAATAGCAAACTACATTTACATTCAACAGATATAGTATTCATACAAGATGTTTTTCGTATTGATTGGAAGTAAGTATAAATGCATACATGCGGCAAAAATTTATCAGTTCAGAGTATTCCAAAATGTGAAGCTGAAGCCAGTTGGTGTTTGACGGGTTTCCAATGTCGATGAATGGCAATGAAGACTGCTCGTCTCATCGCATGCACCCCATTTTTTTTTTTTTTTTTTTTTTTTTTTTTTTTTTGCAATTTTGAACCAGTTATATTAACCCAGAAACTTCTAGGCCAGGAATTCAACAAGGATATTGATCAAAATAATAAACCACAGCATTGTCCACATTGTAACAATTATTCTGTGCAACCTAGAAAACATAGACGTTTTGTCACATTATTTTGGGTGCCAATCATTCCGGTTAGTTGGAGAAAAGAATTGCATTGTTCAATTTGCAATTGGAGAACTGACCTTTAAACTGGTTTGCTTTCTTCATCTTTAGCGACAATTGCTTTTATTGAAAGTGGGCCGTTTTCAACTTCATGAAGTTATCGTATCAGGAAGTCCGACGCTATGTGGAATGTTCGTCATTGGGGACACTGAGGCCTGCTATGAAGTTTTTGGAGAGATTAGCAATTTGTTAAAACTTTTGTCTTTCCACCAGACCATCAATAGTGCACGGAGGCCTTCAGTGATGCCCAAGCATTTTATATACGTATTTCTATGGTTATATCAATCTTTTTCTATCTGTTGTTTCTTTCAACTCCTTTTGGATTTTATTCTTATTCTTATTGTCCTAATTTTCCCATTTTTCTCCCCGCTTTTGCCCCTCGCCCAGTTGTTTGAGAATGGTTTCCTTTGAGATTGTAATAAACACAATACTCTACGCAGACTGTTTTGGCTCACCTGGTTTTTTAGCAAGTAGATTACTCTTCATCAGAAATATAGTCCACGTACGAGATTCTGTCAATAAGCTCACCAATCATCCCCGAAAGCACCTCGTTCTGCTTTTCATAGCTGTCGATCGTCTTTTCATTGTAATGGGCACCCAACTCGCTGATAGAGTTTGGCAACCTGTTGAGCAACCAAGACTCTTTTAGAGATCTGGTCAATAACAACAACTCTTCGAGAAGCCGAATAATGTTCGAAGCATTGGACTCGATGGAGAGAGTGGAGGTGGCAATGAGGTTCAAATTCGTTGAGTCTGGCTGGTTTCTGCCGCTGCCATCACGATGAGTCTCTTCAGGGTCGCTGTCATCAGGCTTGTTGGTGGTGGACGAGAGCTCTGTAAGGTTTTTGTACCGTTTGAGAAGGAGATCGGTGTTGGCGTCGACTTTGTTCAAGTAGTTGATGTACCGCTGTTGCATATTGGAGAATAGAAACGAAAAAAAGACGGAAACAGGAAGAGAACAGAAGTCTGCAAGAAGTGAAGGGAAGCGGTGGGGATGTATAGGAGAGCAAAAATACAGTAGTGGTTACGGGTGGATCACTAGTAGTTTCTCAGTGTAGTTTTCATCATCCTACATGTTAACTCAACTTAGCACTGAAAAGGAAACGGAGGGCACATAACGCAGAGCAGTGTTCTTAGGCCGAGTGTCAGCGAAGTATACGTTGGTGAGGAAACAGCTTGCTCACGGTGGTAAATACGGGTTCTGAGATTCTACAGAGAGACACTGGCCAGCAATTGTGGCTGTCTTTGAGATAGCTGTCTCAGTAGCCAAACATATACATATACATATACATATATACATATATATATATATATATACATATATATATATATATATATATATCTATAGATTCATGTATGTATGCAGCATATTGGGCAACGGCTCTGTCGCAGGGAGGGCTGGTTCCGCTGCGGGTAACGCATAAAAATTTTGACTTTGGGGAGGAAAAAGAAAAACAGCAAGAAGGAAACAGAAACAAAAGAAAGCGCTCAAGTGTATCTGCTATAACCACAACTACAAGAAAGCGAAGCTACTGTTACTCAGGATCGTATCCTTTCTTCCACCACTACACTTCATCTTCCGCCACCCGTATCATTGCCTGCTCAGCTATCTTTCAACTTAGTCAAGCCAGCAGCAGTAGCAGCAAGCGCCACTCCATACACACTATACAAGCACACTATCTGATCCCATCCTACACAAAACATCCCCTCATCTCCTGGTATCGACCCAAGCGCCACACACAAAACATACTCTGCTCACGCTCGTCCCAGCTTCAACAAAACATACCCAAAGAAACACCACAAGACACACTAATACACCTCCAGTTCCAGTTATGACTAACCTCGGATTCTCCTGGGGCTTTGAGCCAAAGTTCAGTCCGCAACAGCCGCAACCTTCTAGCCAAAATGTCTTCGGTGCCACCACCGCTCCTGCCAGTAATCAAAAATTTAACAGCAAGCTAGCATCGGTGCGCGACAAAAAGTCGCCAGCACCGAACGCTATGATGAACAGTAGCTCCAGTGCAAGTAGCTGCAGAAAGTTAAAAAGAAAAATGCACTTTGAGGATGACGCTGCGGCGGATTTTTCCAAAAACCCTGCTTCCAGAAGAACTATCGCAAGCTACAAGTCTCTGATCAGCAAAAGCTCCCACAAAAAAATTCGCAACCCAGCAAACATCGCAGGCAAGCAGCTTCCTGTCTTCAGATTAATAGAGCTTTTGGACAAGAAGCAGCTAACGGATATGATTCTAAATTTGATGGACAAAAAACCTGAACTAAATCAAGTCATTTTCAATGACATGAACACTGATATGTTTGGCTCCATAACAAGCCCTTCAGTTGAAAAGTCAATAAGCTATTTGGAGTCTTTCTTGCGAGAAAAGGTGTTGGACAAATTGCCATACAAGGTTGAGCCAGAGTCGGAGTACTCATTTCTCAGAGTCCAAAAGAACTTGGTGGAGTTCTACACAATCTTGTCTGACTTTATTCTCAACTATTTGCCTCCAAAGGAAAAGAATTTCACTACTTGCCTTAAATTTATTGACGAAACTACCAACTTGATTCACAAGATTCCATTTTTTAAGATAAATAAGTTCAACATGTATTATTACGTTAACATTTATGAACAAATAACTAATGCGTGGTGGAATATTTTGACAAATTTTTTGACAACTTATGAACAAAACGAAAATAATGATGCTTTGGCTGCCGATATAACTCCAAGCGAGAATGATTTGAATGTTTTCCATATGCTTGAATTCAACTTGTTGGAAAAATTGTACCGCCACCAAGAAAAATGTCATTGTGATAAGTTTGATAGAGTTATTGAATTTGTCAAGATGAAGGTTGATGATTATCAATTAAATAACAGCATCAACGATGGTAATTACATGCTAAATTCCAGATTATCCATTGCTAACAATCTATCCGGTTATGGAAATTTCAACAACAACTTTTTTGACTCCTTTGCCAACGAGTATCTCAACAATGCAAATGATTCTAATAGCGCCAACAATTTGGAAGCCAATGTTGATCTTGAGAGCAGCAACAACGCCAAGAATCCACAACTCGTGGGAACTAATTTCAGCTCTAACAATAATCCAATTAACCATAAACCTTTCAACTCGGCAATCATGGACAGCACCTTAAGATGAAGCTGTTTGACTAAATGAATTCATTTTTGCCCACTATCTATTATCATTTTTGAAAACTTTGCATTCATATAGATCTAGCCGGCAGGGGTTTTCTTATTCCATTTTTTCACTTTTACCATCTATATTTATGTTCTCACTTTAGTTTTCGCTTAGCATTTCTCCATATATTATACTTTCACTTACTAGTTTTTTCTTTTAATTTGGCTTGTCTTTTTCTTTATCTCGGGCCAATTGCTACATTACAAAGGTACAAGATTTGCGGAAATGCTGCTTATATTAATTTTTTGTACATTCTAACACTGCCGAACAGACTATAGTATAAGCTTCATTGACAATTTCATACATGTATCTTATGATTCATTGAACGACATGTTGTTGCCTGTTTTGTGTTAACCGTCTGAGACGGCCTGACCTTTTTTTCCTTTTTTTTTTTTTTTTTTTTTGTTACTTTTTCAGTTTAGTTTATATGTTTGTCACCAGCTGTACTTTTTTGTTTACTATCTTTTAGTCTTTGTTTTATCTAATAAACCTATATAGCATTGTGTTTCTTATTATTATCTCCGATGCACCTGCGGCGGTTTAGTAGTCGAATACACCTTAGTTATAGCCGTGTTGCTATAGCTATCGCTTTGGCTATAGCCCTACCTCGGAGAAGAGCCGATCAATTGCCTTCCATAAACAGCAGATCTCCGTCGCAATTTGCATATATTCTCGGAAACTAACCGCATTGGATAACTCACAACCATATTTGGACACGATATGCAGTGGAATCTTAACTGCGAAAAAAAAAAAAAGTGAATACTACGACTTATATATATTTGGAGACCCTATTGCTCGTCTCTTATAATCACATAAATTGCTGTGTTAATTTGCTGGAAAAAAAGCTGAGTAAGAGGATTTTACTATTGTCACGCAAGATGCCTTCTTCCGACAAATTAACAGAGTCCACAGACTCTCATATCGGTGTGACCAGTTTCCCGTCTGCTGGTGGTCAAGACCACAATAGTATCAAGCAAAGCACTTTTTCACGTAATTTCAACGATGGTGATATCATAAGTCAACACCTCAATCGCAGCCACAGTCGCAGCCATAGTCAAGCAGAGATATTCTCCAGTCTTAGTCGTCAAGATGAAAATGAAATGGAAAAAGCTATGGAATCCACTGATGGTGGCGCCATTCAGGTGGAGAAAGATCCTGCTGCTAGTATCTATCAGAAGCAGCATGATTTTGAGATTCCTGATGGCGGCTATGGATGGGTGAATGTTGGTGTGATGTTCTTTACTAGTTTTTGCTGCTGGGGCGGTAATGCTGGATTCAGCATTTATTTAGCTAATTATATCAAAAATGATGAGTTTGGCGGCTCCGGTGAAGATTTCGCGGCCGTAGGTGGGTTAGCCTTTGGTTCAGGCTTCTTCTTAGCTCCGTTGATCACTTATTTTGTCGGACTTACCAGTGCTAATGCTTCATTATTTCTTGGAGCTGCCTGTCAATTGGCAGCAATGCTTCTTGCTAGTTTTGCCACTAAAATGTGGCATTTGTACTTAACCCAAGGAATGCTCATGGGTTTCGGTCTTGCCCTTGTGGCCGCCCCAGTGCCGTCGATTCTCCCCCAATGGTTTAGCAAAAAGAGAAGCTTGGCCATGGGCATCGGTGCTGCGGGGTCTGGTGCTGGTGGTATTTTGTTCAACTTGGCAATGCAAAAGCTTGTGGAAGTGAAATCAGTCAAATGGGCATTGAGAGCTCAAACCATTATTTGTGTTGTTGTTATTATTATTTGTGCCTTTTTGCTCAGAACCAGAGGTGATAAAATTAAGCCAGAATTCAAACCATGGGATTTTCAAGTATCCAAACTTTTTGCGTTCTGGCTCATTGTTGCGTGGGCTGTCTTTACTATTTTTGGTTACGTGGTGGTGCAATATTGTCTTTCTGATGCTACTATTGCTTTGGGCTATAGTGCATATTCCGGGTCAATTGCTAGTGCCCTTTTGAACGTCGGGGTTTTATTTGGAAGGCCATTGGTGGGACTATTAGCTGATAGGCTTGGAGCTATCACTGTTGCGACATTAGTGTATTTGTTATGTGGTATTCTCTGTTTAGCAATGTGGATTCCTGCTCGTAATTTAGGCACCATTATGTCTTTCGGTATCTTGATGGGAGCCTTAATGGGATGCATTTGGGGTGCTATGGGAGCCATCATTCCCAGAATTGTTGGGCTACGTAAAGTCGGTGTTACTTTTGGTATGACGTGGGTCTGTATTGGTATTGGTGGTATTGTTTCACCGATTATTGGTCTTGCTTTGAAGAAAGATTTACCTGAGGGTGTAACTATGGACAAAAGCCAGTATACATGGGCAGCATTGTTCAGTGGGTTATCTTTTGTTTTGGCATCGCTTTCTTTGGCAATCTTGAGAGGGTATGTTATCGCTAGGGACGTATTAGCGGGCGGGGAAGCTGATTCTGACCGTGGCGATGCATTGACTTTGAAAATACCTCCATCTTTAGTACTAAAGCACTTTTGGACAATCAAAACTGAGAAGAAGGTGTGATATTGCCGATATCAAAACATTTTGTTGCGCTACATTTTTGACAATTTTTTCAATCTTTAATATATTCAATTATTATCTTTTTGTTTCTTTTAATTTGTCTTGGCTTTTTCCTAGATTAATTGGAGTATTTTTGGTTTTAATATTTGTTGCTTATTTACTTTACTTTACTTTTTCTGGCTTTTAATGATTTTCGTGCATCTTCTTTATATACTTATTCTAAACCTCCATTCGGATAGCTTTTTAATCAAAATTTAGTACTTGGTGATTCATTTACATTTATGCTGTGTTTCGCATTTCACCTCATAAATTGTTAATCCATATCGACTGTATGCTAAAACAAAACGGGCTTGTTATATTACCCAATGTAGAATTATGTAACTTTAATACTTATGCATGTCGGGCATACTGGCCCTCGTCTTTTTATTTTTTTTTTATTTTTTACTTTTTGTTTCTCATTCAGGCACGAAAACATTCCCTAAATTATTTTACTTGCAAATGCTACATGCTGAATTATACAAAAGCAAAAAAAAAAAAAAAAATAGGCATTAAAATAATAAATTTACACTAAACATAAATAAAATCATCACCTTAGATAGTCACGCTTTTACCAATGAAAACTAGTTCGTTATTTTCATCCAACTGTAAAGTCTTCTCAAACCCGCCAAATAAACTGTTGATCGGTACGAAAATCTGCTCCACCAAAAAACTGCGCACAAAATACTTGCAGCGAATCCAAGCTCTCATTAACTTGTTTTTATCTTCAAAATGCTCAGTATTATAACTTTTCGCTTTTATTATGCTATTGTCAACAATGTGAAGCACTCTGGTTTTCAATTCCACTGGATTGCCCGTAACTTTCCAATTCTTAATCTTATCTTCGTCTGCAGAATACTCGCCATCATCTAATTCATCATCGTCAATATCGCCACTAATAGGCATGCTGTCAAATTTCAGATACCTGTTAACAACATCAGGGTCTTCATCGTATTCCTCAAGCTCAATAGATTCCAAAATTTCCATGATTGTATTATTAGTCATTTGAATTTTATCCATAAATCCAAACTTTACCACACAGCGGTACAATCCAGCATGACTTGCTGCCTTAAGCTTCTCAATCATAATGTGATCTTTCTGTTTCACATATGGGTCTGAAGTGACTCTAATTGATAAAAAAATAAATTTTGTTGGCAATGCTGGAAATGACGTGATTAGCTGCTCGAATAGTTTTGGTACCGTGTTGGCGCTGTTCAATGTGTGTATAATGTTCGTATACATTATACCAATACCTTGGTAGCGAATAAGGTCGTACTGAGTGGTTTGGTGATAATTGACTTTGTAAAAAGGATCAACATAATTGGTTTTGACTTCAGTGAGTTCACTGCTGTATTGATCATTGACGTTGGCCGTCCCATATGCATTATCAGTCCCATTAGTGCTATTTGGGGGAAGATCGTTCGAGTCAAACTGAAAAGCCACTTCTTTATCATTACTTCTATTTTTATTATCACTTACTAACTTTGCACTAAGCAAAATATTTTTTATTCTTGACCGATCAGCATACTCTTGATTGATTTTTTGGCTGCGGCACCAGCGCCAAAAGGAGATAAAGCCAGATACCAACACCGTGATCATCAAAGTGAACCAGGCACCCTGAGGAACTTTCCGTAGCCCAGCCACCACTAGACACATTTCTAAAGCACCAAAAAAGCATAAAAATCCCAAAGCAACAACCATGTGGATTTTATAAACATAAAGCAAGCAAACGGTGATCAAAAGTGAAGTCACCACGAAATCCATTGCCACACCTAACCCATAAGCTGCAGTAACATTGCTGGAAGTTTTGAAACCAACACAAGTGCAAATCACCGCTATCATAAGGATATAATTAACTACTGGAATGTAAACTTGACCAAAATGCTTGCTGGACATATGCCTCACTTTGAAATTTGGGAAACAGTCCAAGTGGATAAGTTGTCTGAGGATAGAAAAAACACCCAAGATAAGAGCTTGACTAGCAATTACGGTAGCGAGAGTGGCAAGAACAAACATCAACCAGTATAATCCAGTATTAGTGCCCCCTGGAATGCATAAATAAAACACATTAGTTATACCTTCTGGGTGCTTCATTAAATATGCTGATTGGCCCAAGTATTGAATCATTAAGCATGGGAACACAAAGCAGCTAAGAGTAAGCTGTATAGACAAACGTGAAAAATGGCCAATATCAGCAAACATTGCTTCAGTACCAGTAACGCAAAGCATTACTGCTCCAAATTTGTCCACGTTGCCATATCTTTTCAAAAAGTCGATAGCTTCTTTTGGATTAAGGGATTTAAAAATCGCAGGGTTGTACTTGATAATGTTGATTAACCCAGTAATGAAAAGCATAATGAGCCATACAAAGATTATTGGAGCAAAAAAAAGACTAATCTTGCCTGAGCCGAAGCCTTGAATAAGGAAAAGCAACAACAAAACAGCACAACTAACTGGTAATACCTTGCTTTCGAAAGAAGGAGCGGCAACGGCGATACCGTCAATAGCGGAAAGTACCGAAGTTGTTGGTGTAAGCAAACCATCACTGATGACTAAACCACATCCCAAAAAGCAAAGCCCCATGATGATAGTGGACAAGTATTTATTGACAAGAGTTTTATTGTGTCTCCCATTCTTCAATTTAAATTTTTGCAAAACATTTTTTAACCTCTTACCGTCAGTGTGATTTTCAATACCGTCTTGCTCATCAACATTGAAGCTATCATGAGTCTCGCTTCTAGTAAAGGACAACAAGTCCCCTGAATTGTTCATGGTAACTCCCTTTGGTCCAATCGACAAGTGGCTAGCAATCTTAGCATAAATAGCAATCTGCCCACCTTCATTGTTATTAGGGCCAAAATAAAGCACAATAAAGCAATATTTGCAGATGACCACAAGTGTAAAGATCCAAAAGATGCAAGACATGGCACCGAGAACATCCTTATTTGAAGGTGGACCATCAGGAAAAATGCTGTTGAGAACATAAAGCGGTGAAGTACCAATATCACCATAAATTGCGCCTAAGCTGCTGAACCCAAGAAGCAAGACACCTTTAATGTTAGATGAATTGGCGCTATTTTTGTGTTTTTTCAGCTTTAGTTGGGCACTGGTAGTTGGGTCCGCTTGGTTTTCAATGTCATTTGTGTTAATGCTGCGGTCTTCGACATTGTCGTTTGTTGATCTGTCCAATGAGGTAGCCATTGGCCGTAGCGTAGAGAAAAGATAACACAAAGAATTTAGACAATGGCTATCTGGCAAGAAAAAATTAATTTGTTAGATTGTATAATGAGGGAAACTGTATCTATGAAGTGGTACTACAAGGTAGAAAGAATAAAAATCTACAAGAAAGACCTTCTTTTTTTACGCTTCAGGGAGCCAACAATTTTATATGTTTTACTGATTGAGCATTGCCCAGGCTTTAGTCGATTTGATTCTGAAGAGCTAATTATTGAAAACGTTTGGCCGCAGCTGGTGAATTGATAAGAGTTACGCTGACAGCAAATGGGAGAACGGCGACGAACTACCAATCAAAGAGGAACAAATCACAAAGATAGAAAAAAAAAAAGAAAGTTTTGTCCTTTTCGTCATACTGCTGCTCACCTATTCTTTGGGCCAGACATGACTATAGGTAAGGAGGCGCAGACGAAGACAGCTTATGAATGGCATTATGATGAGGAAATAAAGAAAAGAAAAAAAAAAACAGTTCCAGAAAACGGGACGTTCAAAGGTGCGTTGCTTACATGCATGCCATAAAAATTGTAGTTTTTCTAACATGAGCACCCCGCCAAAACAAATCTCTCAAATCCCTAACGTTTACTGAGCTGCGCGGCGGTGGAAGGAGGTCCGTTTTACCTCCATTGGTCAAATGAGCTAATGTATTGAGGCATTTTTTTTACTGGATTTTGTATCAATTCTACTATAACAAAATAATTCCTGTTGATACCCCAGCAGCTAGCATATGTTTGTTAACTTCTACTTCGCTCAATACAATTTTTCTCTCTCCATATGCTACTTGTTTATGCTTTATGTACCGTGGCTTTTGTTTGGCCGTTGAGTAACTGTCGCTAACCGTAGCCGATCGCCATATTGCCAGGATACTGAGTTCTCTGAGAGTTTTACAGCAACAGCGGCGGCACAGAAAACGTACTTTAGGAAAGTAACACAAAGGTGCAATTTCAAAAACAAACAGTGTGCGGCTGAATATGTGACATCACAGGAACAGAAAAAAGAAAAACTAAAAGGCCACAGAGAGCATTAGTCGCTTCAAGATCTTCGATTCATGTTTGAAAAAATACCGCATGCATAAAAAGTTTTCCAAAACAAAATTTTCGGGTCATTATGTGAATCCTCGAATAAAAAAAAAAAATTTTTTTTTGTTTTTTCTCCAAGACCTCCTCTTTTCATTTTCTACTTCTAAGTGGTTACCTTTGGGTGTTTGACTATTTGTTTTTACTCCAATGATCAAAAGCATTGAATGTGCGAGAGTCTGGTAAAATCGAAATAACAGAAAAGTGTAGTGTAGTTAGGACGCATTGTATCAGCTTATGTCTATCAAAACAGCAAAAGAAGTATATATAATAAACACAAAAAGAAGAAACTGGTAAAAAAGGATAATAGTACATAGAACATTGAAAACGCAGAAAAAGCCATCTACAGTAAATTAAATGTAAACCAACTTAACAAACATCAATGGGCAACACTGTTTCATAACCAGCCTGGGCTGATTTTGTTCCCAATTTGCCCGTCATCTTTGATGATCCTGTTGATCTTAAACTACTGCCAAAAATTTCCTCGTACGAAGGTAACGACCAGTCGTTATCCGTAATAAGTTCACTGCTGAAACTGGCAGTATTGCTGTCCTCAGTGTCATTTTTGGAGAGCATATCCCCACAATTTCCTTCAGTTTTTTTACTGGTATTTCCGTAGCTATTGATAGCATATAAATGGTTATAATTATTCATCAACTCGAGGCGACGGTTCAGTATGCTAGATGGCTCAATTATGCTTGAAATCCCACTAAGAATTTTCACTTTGACGTACATGCTTGAATGAATTAAATGCTGTGGTTGTTGCTTGCCTCTAGTTCTGCCCTTAGCTTTGGCAAGCTTCTTGGCAAAAGCACCACTGTTGTTGTTGTAGTTATTGTTATTGTTAGACACATCCAGGACGTATTTATTCTTATTTCTTCCTTCACCGTCATCAAGATGGCTAGTAAATTGGCACCTGAGGGCTAACTTGTAGCCTCTTTTGATATTGCAAGATCTGAAACTAGGACAAATATTCGAAGGAATTATAATGTTTCCATTGTTGTTCTCAGCATCATCGTCACTAAAATTTTCGGATGCGTTGAGAAATGTGTTAATCGGAATCTCTCTCTCATAAATGGGAGCCTGAGTAATCGATGAAATTCGATTATAGTTTTTCACAAATTTAGGCGACTGACTTGGATTGCTGCGTTTAAGAATGTCATCATAATCGTTAATCGATTTGTAATCCAAAGCAATCTCATGGAAAAAAGAGTTCTCTTGAGTCTTGAAGATATTTATTTCTCGCGCATATGTATCGTTAATAAACTCAGGCTTAGCATCTTCCGAATCGCAATCATCGCAAAGATTCTTCTTCTTTCTACTACATTTGCTGTTTAGAGACTGGTTCTTTACTTTGGTCTCTTCAATCAAATTGATTTGTAGCCCACGAAGCACCAATTTAGTCACTCTTGACTCATTAGTAACGTTGCGGATATTTGAGGGATCTGTTATACTGACTAGATAAAGCTTGAATTGGGGAGTGGTAGAAGGGGTAAAAAAGTCACTGTCCAAGAGCCTTAACTCAAAATACATTACCGTCTCACTAGAGGCAAAAGTTCGTAATTCTAATGCTACTTGTTTGTTAGCTCTGTTTGCAAGAGCATGGTCCACTCTACCAAAGATTTGATTTGTTAGCGGGTTGACATAAGCAAGATGTTTCTTTGGGGTGCCGCTAGTATTATTGCTGCTACTATTGGTATCAATACTGCCATGAGCTTGCTTAGACTTCACGTACTCATTTATACAGTATCTTTCTGTTTGGTCAAGTCTAAACAACCTGGGGGTTTTGTAGTTTATTGGAAACTCAGAGCGTTTATCTCTTTGGCATAGATCTACGCTGCTTTCACGAGGCAAAAATTGAATTTCATGGTACGCATTGGCAGTCTTGAAGCTATTTGTGTTGTTACTACTGCTTGCAGCAGCGTCTCTGGTTATTGAGATTTTTAGAAAATAGACGATACTGAATAAAGAATTGAAGCATTTGGCTAGTTTTTTGTCGCTGTCGTTGTCGCTGCCGCTAAAGTGCAAAGTTGGCGGTAAATGATATTGTAGTACTTTACGCTTGCCGGCATACCAGTTTCGGTAATGTTTGGAAAGACTGAGCTTGGTATTTGTGAGGGAATGGATATTGAAAACTACATCTTCAGGCCTGCTAAAAGTGCTTTGATCAATGAAAGATGGATAATCAGTAGCCGTTTCACCGGCACTGCTGGGCAGCGGAGTGGCCGTATTGGATAAAGTTCTGAAAGTTTCTGTGCTGCTGCTGCTGCTGCTGCTGCTGGTTCTACTTCGACTGCTGCTATTGCCAGGACTATTTTCACTTTCGGGATAAGCGCCAGAGTCACCATCAAGCAAGCAGCAGACTGCTTCCGAAGGGATCAAGAATTCGAAGCGATAAGTATAGGTTTCCCCGGGTACCAATTGTTGAGTGCCATTTTGCTGCTGCTGCTGCTCAAGATGATTTTGTTCAATATGGACCAAGCGGTGACACTCAATGTTTAGATTTTGGTCTAGAAAGCTAAAATTAGATTGTAATAGCGGGTTATCAATGAACTCGGTCCTTTGGCTGCTTCTGACGTTGCCTTTGTCGTTGTTATCACAATGATCACATTTGCCGTTGGTCCTATTGCACACCTGGGCGAAACTAGCGCTGCTAAGATTGCAGTTATCTCCTAGCGCCGTTCTGGTAAAGCCCTGCAAGGACACCTTGACATTAGTTACGGCGGTTAGCTTTCTTGGAATAACAAAAATTGTCCCTTGTACAGTATCGTAGCTGGTGTAAACGTAGTTGTCGCGAGGCGAGGGACGGAGTTGCAACTTGACCTCATAGTGCTTTCCTTTGAGGATGGAGGTGGTTGGGAAGGCTGGCGAAGCTGCTGAAGATGCTGAAAAGGATGGGTTTCTCAGGAAGGTGCTGGGGATCGGCGATGCCATTTCTTTTTTCTCTTGTATTTTTTCTCTTTTGCGGAGCGCGCACGCTGTGCAAATACACAGAAGAGCAGAAGAGCGAATATAGGTGTATATATCTATATATATAGATAGCCGTATAGAAAGATCTTTCTACAGCAGGTCTGAAATGCTGCAAAAATTCCCTTTCTTGACCCATCATGATTAAGTTCTGCCGAACCGAAGCTTATAAAGGGTCTATATCACGGTGGAATCTCCGGAGGTCAGCTCTTGCCGACCAAGGACGATCCAAACACAACCTTAATTGGGCTGCTCTGCATATGATGCCGGGTGCGGTTGGTCTGCGGCAGTCGATACCGGATAACAGATAGGAAACGTGACTGGTACGCGGACTACGCGGACTACGCGGACTACGCGCGGCGTGGATGGCTGGGGAGAACAGATGGTGTTCGAGAGCATATGCTTATGCTTCTGCGCTGTTCTTTCCACTGTGGGGGGAAACCGCCAGATAACCGCTGAGCTGATAAACCGGATTGCGGTACCGATTGAGACGCAGACGCTGCGACGACGCCAGAATACTCTGCTACATTGCATGTGTGTGGAGGACAGCGCCCGGCTGGGAAACCCCGGTTGGCAAGACAGCGCTTCCTTAAACACGGTTGGGGCAACAGGGCGGGTAAAACGGCGCCTCCCGGTAAGGCCCCCCTGCCTGATCTTGATCTCACTGAACGTTCCACAGATCTATCTATATATATATAGAACGACTATCCATCCCACGGTGCGCACGTTCCTTTTTATCGTCCAACACCGGTCGCTTTGTGGTCCGAAAGAACCTTAACTGCAGCATGTCGACGCAGGCTGCAGCCGAGCGAAGCTGGGCCACGCATGGCTGAAGGTACGCAGACACACTCTGCGGCGTGTGGGTGCGCACGACTCCCGGGGGGCGTTTTGTAGGTGCTGTGGCGCCCAGTCTGTCCACAATCAGATTTACCGCTCGTGTCTTTGGCACTCTCGCTAGCAAGTCTCCTCCTGGTCCAGGCCGCTGCTGTGGATTGACGCCTGGTTTGTCGCATGCTTATCTAGAACGCTTCCCGGCACGAGCCACGCCCTCGGCAGAGGCGCCACGCTCTCGACAGATGAGCTCCGCGGCTCGCGCGCTAATTCGCTTCGTGCCGCCGTCCTTGTTTTTCTGCGAGATACAATGTGTGCAATCGAGACGAATCTGCTGTTCTTTTTTGTTTCTGTATCTACATCGGCGGCCAGCCTGCCAGAGCACATGACCGCGCCGCGGCGAGCAGCGAAGCAACATGCGGTCCTGGTCTTTGGTATCGAAAGAACGCGGCTTATTTGCTTGTGGATACAATCTGAGTGTTCGTGAAGCGGCATCACAAGTCATTTCGACACGGAGCCATGCTCGTCCTATTGTGAGCCTCTCTCTGGCCGTGGGCCGGCGCCTGTCACGTGACTCTGATTCCGGTGGGCGTCTGCTAAGCGCTTACTAAGCGCTTACTAAACACTTACTAACGGAACTGGCACGACGAACATTTGGCCGATGGTTTGGCAGCTGAGTGTCTACTGCCAACTCTGAAGGGAGCCGCTGGTACATTTTGATTGGAGCGTCTTATGGGGCTCTCCGTCTGGCAGGCTTTGGCTAGGGCGAGGGAACGCTGTGGGTGGCTTACAGCTGAGGATGTTGCAACACTGTAGCTTGGCTGTATCAACATGATACCGTTTGGAACCCATTGTAGAGCTTTCTTGTCTTTGCAGCGCACAGCGTGGTTGTCCTGCTACGTCGTGATCTTTGGTGTTATCCAATATGAGATACACAGTACTGTATCAGAGCACGCTGTTTCCCACGAGCTAGGCAATATCCAATACGATAATGTCCCCTATTTCAATTGACTCTGGCCCGGTGCCTGGCTCTCAGCTACAGCAGTGGTGCTGTGCTACGCTTCACACATCCCACACAGCACAGCACAGAACGTACCCGCTATCTGAGTCCCCCCTCCACTGGCCAACCATCCAATCAAATACTGAGATGAAGACCGGCAAGCTTACCAGGAGTTCCCAATGCCAGCTGCCACTGGGCGGATCGTTTCCAAACTCACTTGACCACTACCACCATAACAATCCGTCCCGCGGTTCTGTCTCTAAACGATACGAAGCATTGCAGTAGTGCAGTCAGCATTACTGCACATTGTCATTGCCCTCATCTGCCCTTGGCTGAGCTTCTACGGGAGCTTCGCATACCGCAGAATCGTACACGCCACCAGACGTCAAGGACTTGGGGCAGGCAGGCCGGCAGGCAGGCTATGGCGAGCATCACTCTCCCTATATAGTACATGAAGAAGGTTGGAAAAAGAAACGGAAAGTTGGAAACACCCTTCATGCCCGCCCGCGCGTAATGATGCTTTTTCCTGTGTCATACTGTGCCTCTCTGCACCAGAGGCAGCGTTTCGGTTTCATCTTGTCGCAGAGGAGGTTAGTACTGTGTGGGTCTTTCGAAGAATCAACGCCATTCATTTTACCATATCGCATTATAAAAACCACTGCGTCTCCCCCCGTTTGATGCTGGGAATTCAGTTCGGTTTTTTCTCGTTTTATTTCATCACCAGTTGATCTTATTTAACTAAATTTCTCCTTTAACAACTCTCCTAATACCAATTCATAATGTCTGCTAACGATTTCTACGGTTCCGGTGACCAAGGTTCTTACGAAAGAGGCACCTCTAACCAACAAAATTTCCAACAAGAAAATGACCACGAAGGTGCTAGAGGTATTGGTGCCACTATTGTTGGTGGTGTCGCTGGTGGTTTTGCTGGTGGTAAGCTCGGTGGTGAAAACCACTCCACTTTAGGTAAAATCGGTGGTGCTATTGCTGGTGCTATTTTGGCCAACAAGGCTGAAGACGCTTACGAAGACCACAAGAGAGACGAAAGAAGAGAAGAGTACAACAACGAATACCAAGGCGGCAACAACAACCAAGGCGGTAGATGGTAAGCGATTCAACTGACCAACTTTGATGGATTGCCTTTATTTTCACTGCACTACACTAAAAGATGAAAGCTCGCCAATCTAATCTGAATCGGAGCCGGATCAATGCTATGTTTTTTTTTTTTGCAAGGGCGGCCGCCAGCTTCCGAGTTAGTACAATTGTTCAGTGATCTGCGTTTCATGTACTGTTGTTGCTCTGGATTATGCTTTGCTTTTTTGTTATTTCCTCTATTTACGATTTTTTTTGTTCTTTTTACTCAAATACTACAATGAACTAGCTACTACGTTATTTCGCCTAGTGCTACTTCTGTAAGATGTCCTCGTGCGATTGTAAACGTGCAATGGTGTTCATAACCAAGTGCCGAGAATCATGAACACGCTGGTGCTCTCCGGGCGTGCATGCAAACTTGAGAAGCCGTAATGCAAATGATACGTAATTGCCTGTCTTTTACAAATACGTCATGTGTGCTGAGTGATGAATTTGAACGCCTACAGCGTTTGTTTGTTTTTTTCGCCTCGGGGATCTAAAGAATGTAGAAAGAACTAGTTTGGTACAGTGTTACAAAACAAGCTTGCAAAGATCTTTAGACACCGGGCCTTAACTGCTCAGTTGGCGGTCCCCCCCGGCCGAGGAGACTTCTTAATACCCGACGATTGTCGATTGTTGAGTCTACCGGCGAGCATGGGGTGGCGTCGGAGTCGGAATGCCTAAGTGTGGCGTCGGGCGAAACCCCCGCTATTGTAAACCATTCTATATATAGGAAGCAAAAGAAAAGGAGCCTATTTCATTTTTGATATCACGGAGGAGGGCCATTTTTACCTACTGCAATGCTTGATACAAATCAAAAAGTTAAGGTCGTATATGCTAAAGAAAACTGACATATTGCAGTGTGTTATTGTGAAGGTAGCACAATAGAACCTAGAGAACTTTCTTGAGATCTTGGTAGATAGCACTGCTAATGCTGTTGGCCAACTCTTTTTATAGACGTTTTGATTGGCAAAAAAATTACTTGAGGCAGGCGAATTTAAATAGAATTGCAGATGACTGTGGGGCCACAAAACGACTTTTAATATTTTGTAAAAACTTCGAAGACTAAACCTGAGGCTCAGCTTGAACAGAAAAAAAAAAAAAAAAAAAAAAATTAAAAACAAAGAATACTCGAAAATGCAAGAAGAAAAAGAAGTGCCATATATATGACCTTTATCTGTTTCCTTATTTTATAAACTTGCTATTTATGCTAGTTGTTCATATTTACAGTGCACTGCCCAGTCTAAAGAAACAATCAAAAGGAGACAAAAAGACTGGAAGTCGCAAAAGCAAATAAAAAGTAGACTTTTTAATGTGTGAGATTGAGCAACACCACTTAACCCAAAATCTTTTCAAAACAGCTGGCATTCCGTTATGTGAAAGCAGCAGTATATCAGTAACATCAAAGTACATGGTCTGTATTTTTCTCTAGCGATAGGTGCTCTGAGGCTGCATGTTGTAAAATGAAGCTCCGAAGATATCTCCGACAGAATCGAAAAATTGCACTCACTGCATGAAAAAGTAACTTTGGATCAAGAGAACCAGAAACCAAAGAAAGAAAAATAAAAAGAAATAGTGGATGGCACAACAGAAAGTCATTCTTTATTACACTTATATTCAACTTTAAGCCTCTAGAAACATACAGAGCGCGACTTTTGGGATACTAGTTTTAAAAAAAAAGAATACTTATTATTTATACTAAAAAACTTATTCTCAAAAAATAGATTTAAACAGAGGAAGAGCAAAAATGATTCGCAGTGTCCCACGACTAATCGACAGTAAGCTGAGGTCTTTTTTGGTGACGCCTTTTCTCTCAGTTCAATACCATAACTTTAGCAAACTTCAGCACCAATCCATTGCTAACAAGCTCCAGTCACTTTCTCATAAAAATTTTTCAACGTCTGCCAGAAACTGCAACAATTCCGACGTTTTAAACACCGTTGATAGTCCTTCGTGCGACGTCCAAGGCCGCAAAATCAGCATAAAGCCAAGCACCAGCAAAACTCTTCGTCATTTACATTTTCAAAAAAAAGTTCGTTATGAAGACGGATTGCAAGTTCAAGAAAAATTTGTTAGAGCAAATTTAGATTACAAGAAAATTCAAGCTAAGATAGCTCAACAAGTGGCGAAGATCAACAGTGGAAAATATTCTCAAGAAGGCCAGGAGGGTCAGGAAGGTCAAGAAGGAGAAGCAAAGAACGATGTTGATGGCCCCCAGCCAGAATCACAACCACAAGTTTCAGATTATGAAATGAAACTTCTTACTAAACTTCTCACGGACTTAAAACCTAGCTCTATCCTTTTAACTTTTGAGTTTCACCCTGTTTACACTGGTGGGAAAAGAGAAAAATTGCATACTAGTGCTGACAAAAATATGGTGGAAATGTACAATTATAAAGATGCATACTACTGGCAAAGTTCAAGAGGTGGTCAGGTTACCTACCATGGACCTGGGCAAATGGTTGGGTACCCAATTATCGACTTGAACAATTTCGTTATTGGAGAGCAGAATGAAAGTGCAGAGGCAGAAAAGGAAGTATCAACAATTAAAAAGAATAGCGTTTTGAAGAGTAAACGTAAAGCCCTACCAGCCAGATGCTACGTTAACGCTCTTGAAGAATCCATTATTCAAACGTTGAACCACGGCACTATAATGAAAGGCATGTCTGGCAAGAAGCCGTTTAATATTGAAGCATACCGTACTGCAAACACTGGAGTCTGGGTTAGCGATACCGAGAAAATCGCTAGTATTGGTATCCATATCCGTAGAGCGGTAACATCGCATGGCGTTGCCATTAATGTGAGTACGGAGTTGGATTATCCAAATCGATTTGTGATGTGTGGATTGGAGAATACCACGACTACGAACATGGTAGAGCAATTCAGAGCGCAGAAAAAGGCGTTTGACGGTACTAATGTTTCTGTGAGAGATGTTGCTTACTCTTATGCTAGAGAGTTTGGCAAATTGTTTGGGTTTGAGAAAGTGGAGCATTATGATGTGGACTCGGAGAAGTTTTTAAGTGGTTTAAGTGATGCAAGTGATGCCAATGTTGAGAATAGAGAAGGGCAGCTGCAAGCAGGGGTTTACCAGAATGGGATTCTAGAGGTACTTAATTGAGAACGGGTTGAGTCTCTGAGCTCTTTTTAGTCAAGTAGATCATTTTTGTCCCATCAGACAATCAACTGCCGTTATTTATCAATGACATGTTGAGTAATCCTGATTTGAAACTATCAAGAACTGGGCATTGTCCCCTCCTTTCCGTAGATTAAATTAAGTTGTATACTCATGATATATATATATATATATATATATATATTGTTTAGCAGCGTTCTTTTTTTCAGAATCACAGTTACCGAGCTCCGCTAATGTGTCACTAATGTATGAACGGTGTTAAAGTATTTACTGAGCACACTGGTTCGCGCATTTTGCAGCTGAACGAAAAGCCAAGCAACTCAAAAGACTTGTCTAAACGACGCAAAGGCAGCACCAACAAATAAAAAATAGTTAGTGCACAAGTAGTAAAACAAGACAACTCACCTTTGACGCTTGGTTCTTCTAGGAACACATCTATGTCTTTAATTCATTACAACTCGCTTTTGACACCTTAAACATTTTTATTGTTTTTATTATTAATTTTTAATTTTTAATTTTTTTTTTTTTTTTTTTTTTTTTTTGAAAACTCCCTAAACCATCCTTGATTATCAGAAGTATTCAAATACGTATAATATGCAAATAGCAGACTGCAAAAACAACAGTGCCATCCATCATCACTCATGCGTCATGTTCCGGTTTGCCCAAGTCGCTAGGTCCGAAACTCAACGGCAAAATGTCCTTTAAGTAAACTTTAAAATACTTGGATCCATCGTTATTGAACAAAAACAACGGGATATTCTGACCAAACTCCCTGATAACTTGGCGACATATACCACAAGGGCTGCCAATCTTGTCTGCTAAATCTGTAGAGACACCAACAGCTTTAAATTTCTTGTAGCCCATGGCGACTGATCTGACAATGGTGGTGCGTTCTGCGCAGATACAAGCACCGTAGCTGGCATTCTCGACGTTAGCGCCGTCAATGAGAACGCCCGATGTGGTTAATACGGCAGCGCCGACTCTGAAGTTTGAGTATGGAGCGTAAGCGAGGTTTTTAGCTAAAAACATTGGTGTTAGTATTGACGCTCACTCAATCAGAAGGGCTTCTCCGGTAAAAGGCAGCTTGCTGTGGAATAGTATATATAGAAAAGATTCAAGCGTTGTAATCTAAGCGAGCGGTTGGTGGAGATTCTGACATACCGTTGATTGTCTTCTGTTTCAAAGCTTCGAACTCATCGTCGGAGAGCTCATTGTGGTCGACGTGGGCGATAGAAGAGCCAACAGGAAGTACGTCTAGAGACATTGCGGAAGAAAAGGAGAGAAGGGAAGGAAAGAAAGAGAAAAGGGAAAAAAAAGAAGAAGAAGAAGAAGAAGAAGAAGAAGAGGAAAAGAAGAAGAAAGAATGCAGAGGAGAGAAGTGTGGAAATTTAAATGATTGAGTGCGTGAGTGCTCCAAGGCGGGACTGGGTGGGTGTCTCCGTACAGATAGGCACTTTTTATGCAATGTTCTGTCGGACACTGGAGGTAGTCGCCCGCCGTGGCGGTACCACTGCAAAAATCTTTGACAAGAGCATCGCGACACCAGAAAAATAGGCTGATTATTTAACTATTCTTTGTGAAATACGTAACCAACCAGTACTGGACCTCTGCACTGCAAACCACTACAATGTCTGTGCTCAAGAACTACCCATCGCACGTTCCGCTACGGTGGATTGACCGCGCATTGATGACAATTACCTGCGGCATTGGCGCCACTTTACACCCGGAAAACAACAACTACATCACTGGCATTGGCGAGATCACCGCTTACGAGCCGGTTCTCAACAAGCTCCGCGACCAAATGCTCTCTGACGCTGTGGGGCGCCGTATTCTTCGTGAAAGACCTCACATTACTTCACAAAGCTTGGACTTGCAATATTTGCAATCACTCCCAGACACGACTTTTGGCAAAACTTATTACAACTGGCTCGCTAAAGAAGGGGTTAGTCCTGATACCAGAGAACCCGTGCACTATATTGACGATGAGGAATTGGCGTTTGTGTTTCAAAGATATAGACAATGCCACGATTTTCACCATGCTATTGCTGGGTTGCCAATTGTGCTCGAAGGCGAAATCGCCATTAAGGCGTTTGAGTTTGCCAACTTTGGGTTGCCGTTTGCTGGGATAGGCACAATATTGTCACCTCTAAAACTCAGCGCTAAGCAGAGAAAAAGATTGTTTGACTTGTATTACCCTTGGAGCTTTTCAAATGGCTTGAACTGCAAACCATTAATCAACGTTTATTGGGAAAAGATTTTAGAGAAAGATGTTGATGAGTTGAGAAGAGAGTTGGGCATCGAGGCCCCACCGCCAGATTTGAGGCAGTTGCGCAAGCAGATGGGGTTGAAAAAGAAGGAACTTCACTTGCCGAAATAATCTGAAATCATTTCCGTGGTTCTGTGATCATGCTGAGTGCCACTTTCGTTCGGTATTACTTTTTTTACACTTACGTCCTATACATAGCCAAAATTAATTAGTATTTGGTACACTTAGCGCGTTCGGCGTTTTTAGGTACTCCCCTGTCCCCCGGTGTTAGTCTCTGCTTGCCAGATGTTTCCTAAATATCATGGATTAATCCTTTACACCATAAGCCTACTTAAGAGACATATGCATTGAAATAACAGCTAGAATAAATACGTCTTCAATAAAAAATATTTACAGTTCAAACAATGAATATTAATCAACATAAAATTAACATAAATTTTAATGCATTATCTATGAGCAAAAAAAACTGAATATCAAATAATAAATAAGTCTTAACCAGCTGAAAAAAAAGTTTTCCCCAACTAATTAGCACTCTTAGTGACCGGAACCGCCCAAAGCAATACCTGGTGGGGTACCCAAAGTAGTCTTCAATTGACCGTAGATGGTGAATTGCAAAGAGGTCAAGGTACCAACCATAACCAAACGGGTTGGTAAACCAGCGAAGGAACCTCTGAAACCCAATTCCTTAGCCAATTGACCCAACAAACCAATGGTGGATTGACCTGGAGCCTTCTTAGTCTTGTTAACCTTAGACAACAAAGTGTCAGCTGGTTGAGAAACAATAGCAGCAGTACAACCGGCAATAACACCAGAAAGCAAGTTAATACCAGTAGTAGCAGTATGAGACAAGTCCTTCTTGTTTGGAATGAAACTGTAGATGGCTTCGGAAGCTCTTTCGTAAGTCAAGAATTTAGCAATGTTGTATGGAATTTGCTTGAACAAGATTGGGGTGAAACCGTTGTAGAAAGAACCAGCACCTTCTTCTCTCAAGATTCTAGCAAAACCACCAACCAAACCGTTGGCAAAAGTTGGTTGAGAAACCAATCTAATTCTGGTAGCTTCCAATGGACACAAAGCAATGTCAGCAAAGAATTCAGCAATAGCAGCGGAACCAATGTAAACACTGTCCTTGTATTGAGAAGCGGTTTGGTAACCCAAGAGGTCAACGAAAGTCTTCTTGAAAACTTCGTAACCACCGAATTTGAAAGCACCTTGCAAGGAGTAACCGAGAACAGTTGGGCCCAAACCGGTCAACAAAGCACCAACACCGGCTTCACTGATAATCTTCTTACCAGCTTGACCCATGGACTTGTAAAGGGTTGGTTCCAATTGAATCTTGGTTTTGATGACATCGATTGGAGTCATGGCACCGTGGGTGACACCACAACCGATGGCACCGGCCAAAGCGAATTTACCGTAATCAGCAATAGAAAAGTTTGGAACTTGTGGAGAAGCCATTTTGATCTGTTCTTCTGTGTATTAAAGATACTTGTGTGGCAAATAACAAGAGGACAAAAAAAACAATAAAAGAAACAGGAAGAAAAATGGGAAGAAAAGAAAGCGGTTTATAGCATTTAGCGATCGCTGGCCTTGCAGATCTCACAGGGCCGAATTTTTTGATACACGGGGAGCGGTCGAAAAAGAAAAGCTGCCGCGCACTGTTAGTAGTAGACCGGTAAAATTTTTTTTACCGCGGACACGTGAACCGTTTTCCTTGAAGGCAGCACTTATAGCTGTTGTGATTGGCCAGAAAAGAAAGCAGGGTTATACAGAAAGTACGCAAGATTAGGTAATAGCGTTGAAAACGCATCCTGGTGTATAACAATGCAGGTTGCGGCAATCTTATCTTGGGGTGCCATTTCCGCGGGTCGTATAGCAATGTTTAAGTTACTTTATCACTACCTACAGTAAGTAGGAGTAGTTACAATCATATGATAATCAAGATAGATTGACAATTCAAAACTGTTTGCTAACATATGCCACATTATTTACTAGCACCGGTCCCATTACCATAGTTACTTCTGCCGGTTGGGTCACTGGCAAAGTTACCAGCATTGCTACTGGAGGCGTTAGTTGTAGCGGAAACAGATGCAGCACTAAACTGGCTGCCGTTAGCTGTGTTGTAGCTATAGTATACGGGAGAAACATTACTGAACTGTGGAACTGGCGGGCTATTGAAGTAGTTGTAAAAACTAGGCTGATGTGGCTGGTGTTGCTGATTTTGCTGTACCTGAGGTTGAGCTGTCAAATACAGACTGGTTGGAACTTGTTGGTATGCATATTGCTGCGGCTGGCTTGACTGTTGTTGCTGTGGACTTGGGTGGTACAACTGTGAATATGGCTGGTTGTAGATACTGTTACTATACAATGAAGCGACTTGGGGTGAAGACTGATACGGCTGAACAGTTGCATAATTCAAAGACTGATTATAATAACCTGTGTGACCTGTAGCAGCAGTAGGAACTTGTGATGAACCAGTAACATTACCATGGGAATATCCCAGCACAAATTCACTTTCCAACTCGCTCAAAGAGATAGGAGCCTTTTTTCTTATGCTTGGGGATTGTGTGCTATTCACGGTGTTGTTGTTGGTGGTGTTGTTTGTTGTGCTACTAGACCATATCTCTTTCACAAAGTCAGCATTTTTACCAATAGTTGTCCCTCTGAATTTTTCTGCAGAATTATTGTTGGAGCTATTCAAGCCAAAGGGAGAAGGTGATAACCGGTCATCAACTAGTGAGTCAACCATGTACAGATATCGTTCATCTTCTTTGGATTTAATCTCATTAGTAATGATGTTTTTTTTGCCATCCGCTGCTACTTCAGAGCACGGTTCTTTTGAAACTGTTTTTAATTGTGAGTTGTCCTCTATAGAGCTAGAAAATTCAAGAGTTTCAATTTCATCACTGTTTCCTGTACCATCACTATCAACGTCTTCAGCGTCTTTAATATCTCTTTCACTAGCATGATTTTGGAGCTCGCGAATATCGTTTACTTCATAAACTTTCCCGTTTCCACAGTCCAGCTCATTCTCAGAAGCATCTTTGAATTCGCTAGCATACTCAAAGTCTTCAAATTCTTCGAATTCCTCAAAATCGTCAAAAATTTCTGTATCTTCAATTTTTTTTGATAACTTTGCGCTTTCAGGTATGCTCTTCAGTTCCTTAACAGTACGCGATAATGGCTGTTCATAACCTTGTTCTTCATCAAAATCAGTGGCATCTTTTTGTCTCCATTTACCATGACTTTTGTCGAAAGAACTGCTTTTTCTGTTTCTATTCTTCCTATTATTAGCTCCATTAGTCGACTTCTTCGGCCTGGCTTTCAAATCAGTAAACCTATTATTATCTCTCTTAACGTACTCTGTGCTTGTATCTAACACTTCAGCCTCGTATTTATTGATATTAAACTGACGAGTCTCACTATTGAATCCAATATCGAAAGCATTAGAAAAAACAATTCTTCTACCAAGCCAACCAATTGCATATAATCTTAAAAGGTCTTCATCAGCAATGAGTTTTCCGTCAACATTTTCAGGATCAACTGGTTCAGTTTTTCCAGGTACAGTAATCGGCAGTGGTAATTCACCAACAAGCCTCATATTGGCAAACTTAGACAGGTTAATAAAATCGTCTTTGAAATCTTGGAAATAGAAATTGATAGGCTTATAGTCCTTTAGCAATATATCCTCACTAAAGTATCTGAGTCGTTGGTACCTGTGAGCTAAAATATCTTGGTCGTGATTCTTCAGAGTTACATGGACATAAATGTCATTAACCACAAATGCAAGCTTGGAGGTAAACTCTAAATAGCTTCTTGCAAAGCGAAGCAACAATTTGGAAGGCCTTATCCAGCCTAAAATAACTCTGATAATTGGCAAATAGAGTGAAAATCTATTTTTGAGTTGGAATTTGGAGCCATCTTCCTCAAGAGATAATGGGAAAGTAAGGTTAAATTTTTTGTGGTCAATGATCAAAATGTTAAGTATTTCAACCAGGAAAGTGAAGACAAATTTTAAGTATGCCCGGGTTGTCTCTGATAAATCATTAAACTCTCCAATATTCTTACCACCTTTAGCAAGCTCATCGTTGCTTAACAAAACCTGAAACCCACCAATCAAGATAATCACCTGTTTAAGTAAAATATCAATATTTTTAGTATTAAAGGATATAGCGTTTTTGATTATGTTAAAAAATCCACTATTAATCTCTTTGACACCTAAATTAATAGCTTTGCTGGATGTTTCCTCAGCACTTAAAATTTCCTTTAAAACAGATGCATTGGGATAAAAATACCAACTGAATAAAAGCAAAAAGTAAGTCTTGATTGCACTTTCAAGTAGCCTATTTTTTGCAACTCTGCTTTGCCCAAATGAATGAGTCAAAAACATTGTCTCAGCGCCCTTACTGTTTTTCAATTCAACAGTGAAGTAGTGTAATAATGCATTGCCATTTTCGTCAACTGCCAAAATCTTTTGAATGCTTTTAAGACCAGCATTATTGCCCAATCTCTGGTTACTGCCACGCATAAAATAATAAACTGCTTCAAACTTATCGCCATTAACAATTGGCGGTTTTTTAGACATTGGCATTACATTCAATGAACCAAGCACGGACAAGATATTGTAATTTGAGATATGACCATAGCTATTCATCACCATAGCGATGTGGTAAAATGGATCAGAAAAACCTGGAAGAAGCATGATGGATAAATTAAACAATTCCAAAGACTTATCAAAAGATTCGAACCTTATAGTAGTTGTACGCTCTTCTTCATTCAAAATACTGGATGACGATGATAGCACATAGAGATAGAAAAGACTCTTGTAACGTGACAAGTTTCCTTGAAAAAATGTAATTCGATGGAGAAAATAAATGAGTTTTGAGATTTTCTCTTCAGATTGGATTTCAGGAGCAGCTGTTTTGCTATCATTTAGAGAAACAATTTTGTAAAATTTGTATAATCCTGGAAAAACCGAGTTAGAAATGTTATAGTTAGTCAAAATATAATGAATTATCTCTGAATAAAAATCCACAATGAGTTTATTCAACTTGCGAAATTTTCCAAAGACTTTTTTGAAGGTTATGTAAGTTACATGTAACTTCGGCTGACTCGCAGTTTTCGATTGCAATTGTTCGAGTTTCAATTGATGAAACTGCAAATAAAAATATCGTAAAATTTTGCTATGCACATTCAACCAGAGATATTCGAGCAAGTTAATGGTCTGAATTGTTTCATCGCTGATGTTCTTATTAGAGAAGCCATGCTCTTTCTGTTGTTTCTGAGGTTCATTGTTTTCTTTCTGAGAGTTACTAGTTTCTTTGTCCAATATTTCAGCATCAAGTTTGGCTGTGAGCCAAATTGAAAACTTCGAGTGAGTAAAAGTCAAGAGACCAGCAAACAGTGAATCATCAATAAAACGGTCAGCTAGCAATTCCTGCAATTTTGTTTCAATAGAATGTAAGGTTGAAGCTATCGACATTGTTGCAGTAGTCGGCGAATAATATTATAAGTAGTATCTGTTATTTTGGTTTTTGATGAATTGAGTTTTGAAATTTCTTCCTTTTAATTTTAGATTATCAAGATCTGACACTATAGAAACTTTCAAGTTGGCTTTCTGTGTCTTTATTATTTGCTGTGAAGACACTTTTTAGATACTTGCTTGATAGATTTGAAACCAATGGGCTAACAGAGTTGTTTTAATAACAAATAACGCAAGCTGATTTATGGTTTAAGTTGGATATTTAACTTGATGGTTTAGGTGTTGTAATATAAATTATTGGTAAAAAACAAGTTAATGACAGTTGGGTGTAAGTGTTGGAACAAGAAGAACGTTTAAAATTCTAAGGATAAATCACGGAATTTGCTGAGCGTACCAAATGTTGTTCATGTTAAGATTCCCTTACAAGCAAAAAAAAGGGCAATCAGTTGATGCAACGTTGTGAGTTGATATGGCAGGTAGTTTTGAAGATGTATATATTTCCTCAAAACCAATACGATTATTCTCTCGACGACAAAACAATATTCGATCCAAATTTCTGACTTTTTTTTTATTTTTTTATTTTTTTGGGAAAAGGTGTGTATCACAAGATGGAAGACATAGGTAGTAATTGTGACTATTGGTGTTCACGGTGCTGTGGTACAATAATATGAGTGGAGTTCCGATAGATAAAATCCAGTATTTACTAGTGATCCAATCGTAGGACTATGCGCTATAAAGTATATATATATATATATACATATATATATCGGCGTTTAGCGTGTGCGCTTGTATGTGCAAACCTAATGGAGTTGGAAATACTGTCTTAAGGGGACATGATAATTCAACACCTATGTCGATAATTTTGCAAACAGGCTTTTTTCTCCTTCTTTTTCCTACGGCTTTATAATTGTTCTCCATCTACCACCGGAATGCGCGCGTGATACTTGGTCGAAATTCAGCTGAAGGCACCAGATATATGGAGCGCCAAATTTGGGAGTGGCGAGTTTTAACATGAGATAACCTCGACAAGTCGGTCAAGTTGTCTTAAAGTAGATTCAGTACGTCAAATTAAAGTCAATTTAGAAAAAAAATTCATATACAAATGCGTAATTAAACAGCTGACAAACAGAAGTGAAGCAAACATTGAAAACATGAACAAAAAAGAAAAAAAAAAAAAACAGATAAAAGCAAACAATGACAAACTCTGTACGCAAAGAATAGAAGGACAAAATGACATAAAAAATATCAAAGAAAAACGAACAAAAAAGTAGACAAGGTAAAAAGTGAAACAATAAATTAAATGGGCGAAATGATTTGAAAAGCATGACCACACTGGTGAAAAAAGTTATTTATGGAGTTAAATATGGGTCATAAAATGTCAGGATTCTTGTCAAGCATCACGTTTATGACAATCCAGAAGCAGAATCAGGGAAAAAGAAGAAAGCAACAGCAATAATAACATAAGCCATTAAGAGCATGATTCCTTCAAGGTAAGTGGACTGGCCGTCGTTAATCAACGAATTGCAGATAAACACACTAATAAACATCACACAGGTCTCAAAGGTGGTGAACAATAAAGACATTGGCTTATCAATCCACCATCCTATAAGTACCATTAGTGGAGTCACAAAGAGAGCAATTTGAGTAGAACTGCCAATGGCCACACCTATAGACAAATCCATTTTATCTTTCATAGCCACAACTACTGAAGTGACGTGTTCGGCTGCATTGCCAACTATAGGGATTAGCACAAAGCCGACAAAAGTCTTAGACATTCCGGACTGTTCCACTAAATCATCAATGGAATCAACCATGTAATCAGCACAAAAAGCCACAATCACGGTGACTATGCTAAGGACAGCAAGAGATCCAAATAGCGAGAGGTGCTGTTCAGTAATGCTAGCAGCGACAGAAATAAGGGTGCCCTTAGTTTTTCCGGTTCTTTGTTTAGTTTCCGTGGAGCTAAGTTGATTGTTTACGTTGGGACTTCCATGGGTGAGAATTTCTAAGCTGTTGCGGTTGTTGCCATGTTCATTGACAAGGTTAGGAGCAAGATCCGAGCCAGAACCTAGCGCAGCGGTAGCATCAATTGTGTTTTTTTCTGACAGTACAAGTTGAGAACTATTGGAACTAAGGTCTTTGTTTTGGAATTTTGGTGGAAGAATATTACCTTGTTTGGTTTCGGTTTTTTCAATAGCGTTATCCTCTTCAATGACATCTTGAGGTTTCTCATCAACTTCAAACATTTTCTTGTGAGTTTTCATTTGAAAAAAAAGATAAAAAATGTACATCAAAAGCAAAAGAATACTTGTACCTCTTGAGAGTTTTAAGATTCTGTTTCCTGGATTAATGGGGCTGATGGGATCCTTTTCGTTAGCGCTCAAGGTGGCAGAAAGAGAAGCATGGAAAGCAGCTGGGATCATCAAGGATGAGCAAGAAAGAATCATCAACGAACCCAAAGTCTGGGCCACGGTATGATTAAAATTTTGGGTGAACCTATTGTAGCCACCAGCGATGAAACAACATCCTAAAACGAGCAACGAGTTGGATAAGATTGAGCCCAACATGGAAGTCTGCACCACTCTAATTTGATTTTGCTTAAGGGCAATCACCGCAACAATTAGCTCAACAGCATTACCAAAACTGGCATTTAACAAGCCTCCTAGAGACTCACCAACGTGTTCAGCAAGCTCTTCAGTAGCGAAGGCTAATATGGCGGCAAGGGGCACGATAGCGACGAAATTCAAAATGAAGACAGCAAGGGACGGCCAGTTAACATGTGGCGCGGCGAGGGCAAAAGGAATTACGAATAAAAGAACGTTAACAGGGGAAGATTTCAATGCAAGCCAAGCGGTGCGCTTGGCACTGGAGTACATGTTTCTGGGTCTGAAAGTGTCCTGGGTGATTATGCCTTTGAATTTCATCTTGAGGTTCTTGGCTAAATAATGTGCGGCTTGGACTGTTATTGTTCTGTAAATATGTAGTTGAAAATACTTGCAAACAGAAAAACCGCAAAAAAGTTTTTGAGAGTATTTAACTGGAAAGAAAATGCTTTGGATGCTTGACCGGATTTGCGTTGGGAGGCCTTTTTGATCTCAACCGTCTTTTGTTCTGCTAATGAAAATGAAATTCCTGGCAGAGTAAAAAAATTATCACTGGAGTTGTCGAGCAGGTAAAGGTGTGAAGCGGAGTTGAGCAAACTTTATGTACGAATAAAGCAAGCAGGTAAATAGCGAAGCACTAGGCTATGAATATGGGCTGGAACAGAGTAGAACAGGGCAGAGTAGAACAGGGCAGAGTAGAACAGGGCAAAGCAGATGGCAGTGACTAAACGGAAACGTAGAACCCTAATAAAACAATATTTGAGAAATCCTATACGCGATACTACGTATGCTAAGTAGGAAAACTTTGAGGCTCGCCGCGATACTGGCAATGACAACACTCCTCTGTTCGCTAGTAAACAGAGCCGTGGGCATACAGATAGGAAGTGCAGCACAGCACAGCACAGCACGAGCAGTAGCAGCTAACCTGCTAACCAGCCAACCACAATGCTGGCTCATCAAAGGTCTTGGGAGCGTTATTTCCGCATGGCAACGGTGCAACAAGACGCAGAGACCCTTGCCTTGCTACAGGGTAGGTTAGCTGTGCCTGGAACGATTGTCGTTAAACTGAAACGTTTCAGTGGCAGTTAGCACGCAACCTGCCGATAAACAAGTTTAGATTCTTTGTCAAAAGAGGCGTATCTATCTTAGGGGGCAGTCAGCTGAGCAGCACCTGACCGGGGCACATGATCTCTCACCAGGCATGTCATGTGGATAGTCAGATGACATCAACTGGAGCTCCCACGCATTACTGCTTGATCGAGCAAGAAATCTCGGGAGAACCCGCAGTAGCGCCAGCGAGCTAGTTTGATTGCAATCTGGTGATGGCTCTTGCTGCTTTTTTCCCTCCCAGGGTGGCCGCCGTGCGGGTGGGGCAAGCTTTTTTTTTCGTCTTTCCATGTTGTTTCCTCTTGGGGTTTTTTTTCCTTTCCACTTCGCCATTTGAACACCTTTTCTTTCTAGGCTTGACTGTTTTCTTATTTGCCAAACTTTGTTTCTCATTCAGGTCGAAGAGAATACTTAAAACAAAGTAACCAAAGCACAGTCATAATGCTCAGAACCTTCGCCCCAAGAACCGCGGCCACCGCTGCTTCTTTGAGAAGAGCTGCCAGTGTTGCTGTTGGTAATGCCACTACCACCAAAAGATCCTTGGCCACTGCTGCTCAGTTGGAACCAGTTGATGAAAGTCAGGATGAGCTAATCACCATAGACTTGCCAGAATCCTCTTTCGAAACTTACAACTTGGACGCTCCAGCTTTGTCTTTCCAAACCAACAAATCTACCTTGCTCAAGATGTACAAGGATTTGATTATTATAAGACGTATGGAAATGGCTGCCGATGCTCTTTACAAAGCCAAAAAGATCAGAGGTTTCTGTCACTTGAGTGTTGGTCAAGAGGCCGTGGCTGTGGGCATTGAGTATGCCATCAACCCAAAGGATACTGTCATCACTTCTTACAGATGCCATGGTTTCACTTACATGAGAGGTGCTCCAGTGAAGGGCGTGCTTGGCGAGTTAATGGGAAGAAGATGCGGTGTTGCTTACGGTAAAGGTGGTTCTATGCACATGTACGTTCCTGGCTTCTACGGCGGTAATGGTATTGTCGGTGCCCAAATCCCATTGGGTGCTGGTATCTCCTTTGCTCACAAGTACAGAAACGAACCAAATGTCACCTTTACCCTTTACGGTGATGGTGCTGCTAACCAAGGTCAAGTTTTTGAGTCTTTCAACATGGCCAAATTGTGGAACTTGCCATGTATCTTTGCTTGTGAAAATAACAAGTATGGTATGGGTACTGCTGCTGCCAGATCTAGTGCTATGACCGAATACTACAAGAGAGGTCAATTTATTCCAGGTTTGAAGGTTAACGGTATGGATACTTTGGCTGTTTACCAAGCTTCTAAGTTTGCTAAGGACTGGTCTCTTGACGGTAATGGACCTCTCGTTATTGAGTACGAAACTTACAGATATGGTGGCCACTCTATGTCTGACCCAGGTACCACTTACAGAACCAGAGAAGAAATCCAGCACATGAGATCCAGAAACGACCCAATCAGCGGCTTGAAACAGCGTTTGTTAGAATTCAACATTGCCACTGAAGAGGAAATCAAATCTTACGACAAGGCCGCTAGAAAATACGTTGACGAACAAGTTGCTGAAGCTGAAGCTAGTCCTGCTCCAGAAGCTAAGATGGACATTTTGTTCGAAGACGTTTACGTTCCTGGTAGTGAAGTTCCAACCTTGAGAGGAAGAATCTCTGATGACACTTGGGATTTCAACAAGAAAGGTTTCCTTCATCAAAACAGGGTCGAGTAAGTTAGTCGATCATAGTTTCTGATCAGGATAGAGTTTTTCGCATTTAGTTCAATCAATATGAGAAAAATACTTCTCACATCAAGTGAAAAAAATACATATTATTACGGGTTTATATGAAGAAATATTGTAGCGATATGTATAATAACATTATACAAGTCTCTTAAAGCCGAATTAAGAATGTAGCATAAACTCGTAGTGCGATAAGCGTAAATCTGCGCTGTAACGCAATATGTGAGTGAGCATTACTTTGATTACTGCTTCGGGGAATGAGGGCGACGGCACCCTGTGAGCATTATAGTGTACTTGAACCATCAAATATTAGCATATATGCTATAGCCTAGACCGCAGATAATATACAGAAGTGAATTTGTTCTACTGTAGCTTCTTTAACACTTTTTGCTACCCCCTTTATGGAAGTGTGGTAGCGTCAGTAACGTTTTTGGTTAACGACAATCCACTACAACAAATATATCTTGGTGGGAAACGCGTATATGCTACACACGTTGTTAGAAATCTAACAGCTGTCCAAGAAAGTATGCACTGAACGGTGCTTCATCGAAACGGTCGTAACTACAAAGTCATTCTTCGCTCACGTATAATGGATCTATATTTTGTCATTTAAAGCCTCTTATATTATTTTGATCATTCAGATCACTTTGGTGTCTCAAGCAGCGCAATCCCTCGTGTATTTCTCTCTTTTTGCAAGTTCTGCACTTAACTATCGGAGCCGCTACACACACTAGCTGTCCTTTTTTATATTTTTATTTTTATTTTCTTTCCTCATATTTTGAAACCAAGAAGATCCTTTATTTTCACCGGTGTACTCGCCACAGTATCGATACTTCTTCGAAACAGCTATTATCTCTAACAACAGAAATTTACAGAGTCGTTTCTGGTTTCATCTCCATATACACTCAGACACACAATATCTTTTCGCAACCTTCTCTCTGCTTGATTCCTTCCGCTCCGTTTCCCTTACACATCTTTTTTATCCGACAATTGGCAGTCAATCTAGATCTCCATTAATGAATTCTACACCATCATGTCTACTCCCATAGTCAAGCGCAGCGCTAGCACTTCCACACACAACCCTAACAACATTAATCATGAGCACAGTCTCTCGTTAAAGATACCAAACAGTAGCCTCGATACAATGCTCGCTAGTAACAGCAGCAGTACTACTAACCCGACTCATTCTAATAACCACTCGCTCAGCGCTAGCGCCAGTTCTTCTGTTTCCTCGCCGTTGAAATGGAGATTAGGCTCAAGAAAGCTGTCACTGTCCCATCGTGATTCTAAAGAGTCTAATACCAAAGATACTGCTAGCATAAGTAGCGGCGAAAACAGTCAATTTCATGGCCATTCTTCCACTTATAGCTCGCATAGTGCCTATTACAAACATCATCACAATAGTGCCAGCTATCATCAAACCTACAATAATCAAAATCATACTCTCAAAAATCACCATAGTATGCACAGTACGCACAGTACTCATAGTACTCATAGCGGATCTAACTATCATCCAGGAATGCCTTTGACTTCTCCTCAACTGCTGTCTCCCAAAGTTAGCATTACGTCGCCGTTGCAAGCTAGAGCTAAACCGGCAATGACCAGCTATGAGGCCTCGAGAATGTATTTGAAACAATCTGCAAGGAACAGTAGTAATAGTAATAACAGTATGGCAGGGGTATCTATGGCGACTGCTTCATCTAGCGGCGGATTTGCTAATATCAATGGGAATAATGGTAACTATGGTAGCAGTAGCAGCAGCAGCATCACTTATAATAACAATATCATTAGTTCACCTCTTACAACCCCAAAATCAGCAACTCATTTAAAACATGGCATACAGAACAGTGGATCTTCGCATACTACCATCAATGTTCAAGAACAAAGTAACAGCAATATCAGTAACAATAATAACTACAAGCCAATCCCTTCGCCATTTGATGCCTCTTCTTCTAGTTTTTCCAAGTCCCCTATTCTGCAAATGATGATGAAGTCACCAAAAGTTAATAAAAAGGCTAGCACTTCCAGCTTTACTTCTATTATTCCGAAAAAGATAAGGAGTAACTCATCAACATTCAATAACAATAATGATACAACGCTCAGCAAAGGAAAAAAACTCAAAAATAAGCTCTCTGATTTGGATTTGCACATGTATAAAAGAATGTCAGGCCAAAACCCGTCATCTTCAAATTCGCAGCCTCCACCAGTGCCCAAATCTATGCCCTCATTATCTGATATCGGTCAAACCTCGAATGGCCACCAAATGTATCAGCCATTACAACATCGCACTATTGGAAGTAGTTTCCAGCAGCAGGCACCATTGCCTTTTGCAATCAAATCTGTCCATAGTCAGACATCAAATCAAGTGGCATATGATAAGATATCCCATGGTTATTCAGCCAACCATAATCAACTTTCAGCTAATGCAAATAGTGTCTCAAAAAGTAGGCAAAACTTGAAGGATAAAAACTGTATTATATGTGATGAAAAGCTAGAAATGGTATTACAAACTTCGCCCACTCAAGTAGAAAAAATTATTGAACTTCGTTGTGGGTGCTTTTGTCACGAAGACTGTTTACGTTCCAGTGTTCAGTTTGAGAAGGAGAAATCAATGACTGATTTGGCAGTTGGCAATAAAGGGCTTAATTACAACAAATTGCCATTAGCTGAAAAAGCATTTCCGATTTGTTTTCACTGTGAAGGAACCACTAAAGCAATACCAAAGAGCCAAGATTTATTGGATGAGTTCATTACAGAATACTTAACTTATGAGCCAAAACCAGCATTAATTAAAAATATTGCTTTTGCTAATGGTAAATCAGCAACAGCAATAGCAGCCACCAGTACATTTTCAGTTACACCGCCTCAACGACCAGCAACAGCCCCTTCAACTGGTGGTGATACTGGTAGTGGCGGTATCTTTAGTGTTAGTGGTAATCCTGGTGCTAAGCTTAATGTTAATACTAGCCTCATGTCTAATAACCCATCACATAATCCTTACCAGAACATCAATAGTCCTAGCAGCACATACAACAAGTCTTTGCCATACATACAGAAGCAAAGCTTAAACACTAGTAATCAAATAGTGGCAAATAACCCATACATTAAAAACACATTAAACGGTATAGAAACCTCCGCACCAAGAAAGGCCGCCTCTTCTGCGCAGCTATCAAATAGGACAAATATTGTGAGTAATATTAATAGCGCTAATATTTCCACTTCGAATAAATCCGCTAGTATGGCTAATACTATTGATAACAATGCTGATCCACCTAGTACACCATTGCCGAAGCCAATTTCCAGGAAGCAATCAAATTCAAGCATCAACCAAGGTTCGTTACCAATAGGAGCAAGAAAGAAACCCACTAACATTGTTTTGAAAGGTAGTAACAGTCCACTAGCTAATCACAAAAAGCATCATCAGTTCCAGTTTCAAGTTACTAGACAGGCACCACTGCCCCCAATCAGCATCAATAGCGCCGAACTGCGACAACAGCATATATCTAGGCTCAACTCAAAAGCTTCAAATCTAAGCTTGGGCAGTAGTCGTAGAACCTCACCATCCAAAAGACTGCAATTTGACGGCACAAGTGGCAGCAACAACAACCTTGGCAAAATAAACAATGCAAGTTCTGGATCTGTTTCGCCAGCAAAGCAACACTCTCCATCAACATTACAGAGAAATAAGAAAAATAATTTATTTATTGATATTCCAACGGCAAAATCCGGAAAAATTATTAACAATAATATTAATAGTAATGTTAGTACCTCTGATACTAGCAGCAAAAGAAGGAGCATGCATAATTTATCGTATGAAATTCTTAATCAACAAAGCAGTGGTAGTAGAAATGGCATTGTGGCCGTTTCTCCAACTTCAGCTTCTCCTAGCTCCATGTCTATGATGAGCAGTTATAGCAACAGCAAGGCCAAGGCTGTTGGTACTATGGCTGAATTCCAACCGCCGCCACAGATAGTGCCTGGTTCCAGAAAAATAAAATCGAAGACCAAAATCAAAAATAGAAGCAGAAGCAAAACAAGAACAAGAACGCGCAGCAAGCAATATAGCATATACGCAGACTCTAATCGTTCAAGGGGCTCTTCAGTTTCTGCGGTTTCATCAGTGGTTTCTTCAGTGTCGCGCTCGCCATCACCAACTGTTTACGATTTCCGTCATAATATCAACAGTAACTACAGCAACAGCAATACCATGTCCAGATCTAACTCTCTTAGCTCGTCTTATTCACTTCTGACCACCAGTAATACTTATTCACAGCATAGCACAACTGATGGGGAAGATGATGAGGCTGATGAAGATAACGAAAATACTTTAAACAATAATAGAAAAATTTCACTTGCTACTTTGAGGGAGAAATTTGTGGCCCATTTGAGAAAAACTTTGCTTGAGAAGACCAAAAACGAGGAATTCGATATTAACGATTCTACGTTGATGACATTTGGTGAATTGAGACTCGTTGATCGATTACTGGTCTCTGTCAATACTATTGATGCTTCGAAATTCAGCGATAAGATCGTATATTTGTTCAAGTATCGGTTGTTGCTTATTGATATTCATTATGAAAGTTTCATTTCATTGAAGTTGGATCCTATAGCTAAGTCTCCAAAGATGGAGATTTCATCTACATCTATAATAAAGCTAGATTTTGCTACTGGTTCCGCTACTGATGCACTGACTTTATCAACAACTAGGCTTAAACAGAACCGCAATCGCAACATTAATGCAGTGTACATCTCTATTGAAGAAAGTATGAATGACGTTATACAGAAATGGGCTGGTGCAATGTGCGATTACGAATGTAGCTTCCCACCGGAGTTCTTCACTAGTACTTTACTTGAATTGGTCACTAGCTTTTTCAAAGAAGGTCATCAACATCAACATCAGCAGCAACACCAACACCAACAAGACCTGCTGATATCATCTCCTATTGGCAATGATGGTGATGTAAATACTGGGAGTGATATAGTATTCCAGCATAATACAGAGTCACAATCTACTTTGAACGTTATTAACAGACGTTCTACAAGATTTCATAATAGCTATAATAGACTATCAAATAGCAGTGCTTTTTCTGATTTTGATGCTAATAGTAAAATCAATGATAGCCACAATAACAAAAGCTCAACAACCAGCTTTAGAGAAAGCAATTGTCATCATGCTTTCAAAACTCCCCCACAAAGCTTGTTGCTTTTTGTTAATATAGGCCAGCAGTCATTATCTAATAGCCATAAGTTATTGCTTATTAACATTATGAAGACCTTACTGTTTAAAATTGAGGAAATTGAGATTATTAAAACTGCAGATAATTTTGGGACTTATATAGGAGGATGTTCTGATGTTTCAGAAAAACAGCTTCTTGATCTTTTCGCTAAAACCGGAGCTAACCCAATTGACAATGAAGACGATTCATTTGATGTAAACAGCTACATTGGAAGTTTTTTACAAAACCACAAGCTGGATATGGTTGAAAACAAACATCAATACCCTGATATTGGAGTTTTGTTACTCTCTACAGCAGAAATTGTTTCTCCACCACCCATCAATTTTACTATTCAGAAATCTTATGTCCAAGTTGGCTTCACGCTGGGTGCTAATTACTCTAATAAGCAAATTCGTAATCGACATTGGCTAAATGGCAGAAGTCTATCTGTTGCTACTTCGTACTTACCCAATAGTGTGGTAAGTGTACCAGTCTGGGATAATTTAATGGAGGCCATTTGTAAAGGATTTCACATTTCATTTGATAACGACAGCTCATCAGGTGTTGATGAGAGTGAAAGTGATAGTGATAAAAGTGATAATGATAAAAGTGATACTGAAGTTGAAAGGAGTGATACTGCAAAAATAAATTTCGATGAACTAAAGGGTAAAAAGTCAGTAGAACAGGTTCTCGTGCATCAGCAGACTCAACTGACGAATATAATAGCTAATTCTATCGTTATTAGTAATGGCTGTGCTGTTGCAAACAGTGGTGACGAAAGCGGAGAGAATAGTGAAGAGAACAACAGTTCTGATAATGAAAGTGATTATGATAGTGATGATAGCACTAAAGAGCAGCTTTTGAAGTTGAAAGAGGAAGGTTTGTTGAAAGATGATGCCTTGCTTGGCAAGTACAATGTTGGGATTCTGACACATAAGCTGCTGCAATCAGACAATAACAAAATTAGCAGACATAGCAGTAGTGAAAATGGCATTGGCAACTATGATAGTAACTATGGTAATATTAATGTTACAGATGCTGTTTTCAATGATACATGTGACAATGACAGCATAGATGACTATAAGTACGTTGAATCTTCTGATTCAGACACAGGCTCAGACTCAGAATTTGATTCAGATGATAGTACAAGGGAACAACTCCAGCGAATTAATCAAAATGAGTTGTTGCGGACTCTTGGTAAATCTAAGCGCACTAATGACCACCAATATAAGAGTGATAGCGGTGAGTATGATCATGCCGATTTACTGCATTCAACGGTTCAAAACATAAAAGAAGACGCTGATGAAAACAAGTTTGTAGACAATGAAAATAAGTTGGCTGAATGCTCTAATGAGCAAAATAATGATGAGCTTCGAAAATTTATTACGCTGCTGCATATTGGAAATATAACTCATCAGAAAAAGCTTTTAAGTCCGGTTTTTCTTGAAGACGAAGCTTCCAAATGTACTGATAATAGCCAGCAGCCATCACAAAATGACCTGAGTAATAGCAGTCTGCAAATTGCTCCCACGAATAATTCAAGACAATATTTGAATGTTAATAATATAAAACCAGGTAACGATACTGATTATAATACAAGCACTGTTGTCATTGCAAGCCAAGCACCAAGGAAGTCCAGCTTTGTTCAAAATATGGCCAAAATGTTTCAAAATGGTGACAGCTTATCCTCTATGTCAAATCGAGGTCCCCCTTCAGCATCCTTGTCTTCCCCTGTGCTAAAAGCTAACGACCCAAACTTAGCTTCAGGCGGACTACAGGCCAATAATTGTCCCAAAAAATCTGCAAATGTTAACTTTTATACTAAATCTCGATCACCGACCATGCTGGACAACCGCAGCGACAATATTCGCGATAAAGCAAGAAGTATTAAGTCTAGCATTGTCAATAATGGTGCTGCTATTCCAACCGCATTTGTGAATAAAATCCATACCTCGGCAAGTTATGCGCACAGGAACAGTAGTAGTAGCTCTAGCATAAATGCTGGCTTTTTAGATAAAAATGATGGCAGCAGTAATGGTATTAGAAGTGGTAGTGATAATGGAAATGTCACAAAAATCATAAATGCAGATAACATTAGCGCCGGCGTTGCCAATCTCGGTGTTGGTGGTTCTTGTAGTACTACTGATGGTGGTGGATCAGAGACCAATGTTACTACGCCAAAAGATCAAATCATTCATGATGTGGGTGCTATTTGCGGTAATTCTGACTCTGCTCTTTGTAGTTCTAATGGCGATGAAACTCTCGCTGGTCAAAATACATTCACTGAACCCAAAGAGGAGAAGGATTTTGAGTCTAAAAAGGAGAATGATATCAAAGACAATGAAAAAAATGCAAGAGAAGATTCTATTGATGATGAAAAGGTTTTGTATAATAATACATTTGATAAAAATACAAGCAATGATAAACCCACTAGCGACGTTAAAAACGCAAGATCCCCAACACCTCGATGGAGTGTGTTATTCCAAGGTATTGACAAAGAATGGGAATCTCTTCAAGATGATGATGAAGGGTATTCAAGATATAGCAAATGGAAGATACTTAGCATGAATGGTTCGAAAGCTGATAATGCATGTCGGCAATAGGCTCGCAGAAATCCTGCCCATCGATACTTTTCACAATGTTTATTTGAATCACATTTAGCTGAAACAATTGTGAGGCAATTGTATGCTTGCTCTTTAGTATCACTTCTACGTTAGCCCTGGTTTCGTGCAAGAACCTGGATTGGACAAGTATATGTATTTGTTGTATCTCAAATTTGCTTAAATATATTTTCTCATCTTTAACTACTGCTTGCATTCTAAGATACACTAAATTTACAATCTTCATGGTTTTTTGTGATTTATATTCGGCATCTGGAACAAGTTATGCTTGCGTTGTTCATGCAATCAAAGTTTTGACTAATATTGGAACTTGTTATATGTATAGATTAGACATAATAATAAAGGGCGCAAATTTATAATTATCTGATTATCTGAAAAATGTAAGAAACATTAAATTTAACGTTTTGGCAAATTGCGTTTGCATGTACTTATACGAACACGCTTTACAAGAAAGAACTAGGTACATATGATCCATTATCGATCGATAACTATTCGTGAAAGGTGGGCAAAAGATTTTACATTATTTTATTTTCCTGTAGTATTATTATCGCAAAACAGAATTTGGTATTGTTTATCCGTGCTTCTGTTTTGCTGCATTTTAAAAGTGTTACTTTTGCATAAAGAAAAACATTAAATTTTTTCGTTAAGACAGATCTTCAAAAACTCTTTTGCAAAGATAACTGCATAGAAAAACAAATATAACCCATAAGCAAAATTTACAAAATAAGGAATTGGTAGCACAGCCTACGAAATTTGCACGTGAAATGATGAATCATGTAGAGTGTAAAAACCTAAACACGGTTATAAAGAATGCTTTAAGTAAAATCAAACTTGTTAAGAGAATGCAGATGATAGAATAAGAGTTATAAAAAACACTAGGTTATGCTCAGTCTTTTAAATAGCCAACTTGTAGGCTTGAAATCAAAAAATGATAACGTGAAGCTAAGAGCGTCAGAGTGACAAATAAAATAATGATACCTCATATAATTTGAATATCCTCATTGATTGTGAAATGGCTAAATCTTCCAATTTCATTTAAGATATTCAATGCCCATAAATCCTTCTCCTGCCTGGACCGTGCCATGAATATCATGCTGTGGCCTTCTGTACCTAATCTATTGACACTCTTGAAAATACTGTCTTCTGCTCTTTGCATTTTTTGTTGTTGTAATTGTAAGATAGACTTTTGTGTTGAAATTCTTTGGCTTTTTCTATTTGTTTGGCAATTGGAGCCTAGTTTAATATTCGATGTTGGGACTTGCTCGTCACTCTTGTCAAACACGTTTAGTGACCCAATTGAATTTTCTGTCTCTGACAGCTTCGTTTTGGATCGTCTTTTTATAAAACGCTTGGTACCTATCCAAATGGTAAAGCATCTGGAAGTTTCATCTTCTGCCGACTTCCAACCATCAAGATAAATTTTGGGCAATGGGTGGTGGCCCGGATTCATAGTGTCAAACTGCCGGTCGCGGTGCAAAAGGTTTGCTGAAGTCAACTTTCCAGAATATAAGTAGCAGTTACGCAACGGAATACTCAAATAGTGCTTATAATCTGCACAAGGAATTGACAGATTACTAAAACTGCTTCTTTTATACATTTGATAAAGAATCAAGTATCCGGGAGATAGCACAACATAGTATTTTTCAAAATTTGCGTGCTTTCTTGGCTTATAGTATAGTTCTCCGTGATAAAGTATGTTTTTCAAAACCGATAATGTGTTGATATTGTAAATGCTAGCATCCAGAATCCCTTTTTTTAACTCCCAGTTAGACGCTTTTTCCACAAATATTGGTTCAGCATACTCTGAAATTCCCAATATGTTGATATTAAAGTCCCTGGTATATTTGACTCTAGATAAATCTTCTTCTCTGCGAAGTTTCCAATATTCAGATAGCTTGTTTAAACGAGATACCCATTCGTCTCTTACTGGCTGGCTGCAAGCTTCGAATATAATACACACGTTACTTTCAAGCACCACTTCAAAGAAAGCATCATTTCCAGAAGCCCAATAAAGGTTTGCTCTTTTCCATTTGCTAGCGGTGGTGGGGCGCACTGTACTGACATTGCACAAATCTATCACTCCTTCTGACTTTAGCATATGAAAATTATTTCTCTTTGCTTCTAGAAGTGCAGTGCTATCGTGCCTGTAGAACTCAACGTTGGTAATACCTGGCCTTAGCCATTCAAAATGATCATTTTCGTCTATTTCAAAATATCGCAGTTGGTAAAACTCAGGCAACATTTGCAAAACCTTGTGTAGCTCTTTAAAGTTGAGTTTTTCATTTGCCTCAACATCGTATAGCTCCCTAATTGGTGGCAAAGCATTGAAATATGAAGTGTAAAATAAAAACCCACGGTTAGTAAAAAAATATTTCAAGTAAGCAGAGTTATTGTGTAAAATTGAATACACATTGTTTCCGGTCTGATCTGATAATTTGTACAAGAATCCCTCTACTGGAGTAGGCTCATCGATAAAATTACCTTTGTATGATATTGCGCGAGTTGGATAATGTGTAATAACTCGCAATTCTAGTGTGTAGCTATTGCACATTGCATTGTATTGCCACACAATGTTCTGATTATATTCTCCTATCCATTCTAGCCTATCATAGCATTTCCAAGCTAATCCCAACTTATTCTTATAATTAGTAGCATTAGCTAACCATCCTGTTATCTCTGGGAAATCGTCTTCAACTTCTTTTAGTCTTTTTAGAACAAGATCAATAATTACAGATATTGAGGTTGAATTTTCAATCCTATATCCGTACTTTTCGTAAGACAATGACAAATGGCTTAATGACTTACTTTCTTCAATGATTTCTTCGTATGCATCTGCGGGTACAAGTATATCAATTCCAAAATCCAAATCTGGAATACTGATTTTCATAGCTGATGATTTGGATAAGCCTAAAGATGTCTGAATGAAAAGGTACCAGTCAATTGACGCGAATTGTGACGCGCATTTAAATATATATACTTTCACACCACTTTCCCCACCACCTCCTTCTTCTTCATTGACAGGGAGCGAAATAGCCACAGACTTGTCCAAGGTGTTATAAAAACTAACTTTACAGCTGCGGATATCTAACACAAAATCAAGTTGTTTCTTTCTTCTGCGACTATCTTTCGTTTGTGAGGTTTTCTCTTCATATTTGATACTCCGATTGGTATAAAATTGTATTAACAATGGTAACTCAATATCTCCAGTAGATCTAGCAACAACAACGTACTCTTTCCATCTTTCAAGGGTTCTTGATTGATACGGAGCAGCATCATTTAGATTTTTCTCAACCGCTTTAACGTTGGGTAGAAGTTTGACCATTACTAACATCTTTTGAACTTTTACCATCTCTCCAACATGGAACCTGCCAAATAATTTAGACAATAATTCTACTCTCTCATTGTAAATTTCATCTTTAAAACGCCTTGCCTTTGAAACTGTTTTGTGCTTCATTTTATGTATAATTTTTGTATGTTCTTTTCCATGACTCTGTTTCTTGAAATTGAAAGGGTCCTCAGTACTTTCCTGCGCCTCTCCAGGTTCAGGAGCAAGTTGTTTTATAACATAAGCAACCGGAAATTTCTTGCCATTTTCTTTTTTGCTAGAATGTGACTGTTTTGCTTTTTCATACTTATTTTTTGCTTGGAGCTTTTGTTTTTCCCTCTGTTCTATTTTTTGTTGTTTCTTGTCATCAGTTTTAATATTATCTCTATTATGATTGAACGCTACGTTTTTAGGAAATATGCCGTCGTTATTCATACCTTCCCTAGTTACAGCACCCTTTAAGTAGCCTTTATTTGTACTCTTGTGCTGTTTTTTTTCAAAAAGCTTTAACGTTTTATGCTTTGCACTTTGACTGGCAATATCAATATTGGATATTGACAGACTTTTCCTTATATGGCGACACTTTTTACCAAGAGTTTTGCCTGTCAGCAAACTCATTTCAGATTTGACCTTTCTGATAGCTTTATCTGATATGTCATTTGATATTTCCCAGTGCTGCTTAAATGAGTAATTTGCTGTAAATTGCATATTGTCAAAGAAATGCTTAACTTTTTTGTCTTTAATATGGTAAAATAGCTTCATAATTTTCAATTTTGGTTGAGGAGCCCAAACTTCTGGAATCCTTCCTAAAAAAATAACGGTTGATTCTTTTGCAATTTGTTCTGGTGTCGCATACAAAATCCTAAACGATGTAAATGACGCTTTGGGTATTACTACTCTTTGCTGACGTTGAACTAACCAAGCTTCATCATTTTCATCATTGTCGACGTTTGTGGTTAAACTGGTGCTATACTGCCTGCTCATCGTATCAGAGCTGTTCATGGTTAATCTGCTTCGCATTGTCGCCACGCATCCTCTCTGATTATTTGTATTTGACAATGATATGCTGTCAGGGTCTACCGTTGTCTGTTAATCAATGTGGTACCTATTTTTTGTTATTTGGAACTGTAATCTGATTAGATGACTTGCTTTTTTGAGTCTCATTCATTTTAAACGTTAATAGAAAAAAGATCCCCAATTTTGGAGTAAGCATATACGTGCACATATGTGCATTTAAAATGTCTATATCATATTACAAATGCATTCTTGTGCGTTACTATTATGCTATAGCATGCGTCTTGACGCTTGTCTCAGTAAAGGCATCCCTTTTTCTTTTTGTGGATCAGATCTGAACCTACACGCTCTCTTTTTGCGGAAGAAAAAAAAATCAGCCATGGTTGTCGACGCCTTCGCGTAGTGGGCCTTAATCTTCGTCAACACTTTTATTTCATCTCTTTCCAGTACTCGATTATAGTTATTTAGCAGTTTTCGAAACTATCAAGCATCCGTATTTGGCTTATCTGTGTTTTTTCAGAGTTAACAATCTCTACACTCTAACAGTTCAAATATAGATGGGACCTAAACCTACAGAAAACGGTGAGTCGGAGACTCACTTGGGACCTCATTGTACAGCGTTCAAGGAGTTTCTTTCCAACTCGTCGGAAATCAAATCAGACAGACATGCAAATTCGTCGAGGACAAAGAAAGCTAGAGAGAAGTTATTGAAGCTTTCTACTGAACAGTTTTCTGAATTGAGTACCGATGTTTTTGATGAATTAAATAGACGGTCTGACAAGTCGCCCGAGAAACCTGGATACTTGTTAGCTAACGACCAATTCCATCCCAAGCGCAATCAAGCAAGACGGAAGCTAGCTTCTCTTCCATCATCAAGATTCAAGGACTTAGTTACTGATATGCTTTATGAAGTTGAAAGAAGGGGTTTGGATACTGAAAAACTGACAGATCCTGATGCTTCAAATGATCACTCTACTGCGCATATAGGTATTCAAGCAGGCACGGTGATTCCCACAAAATCAACTTTAGCGTGGAGTAGCGATGAAGAGGATGATGAAATTCAACAACAAAAAGTTGAGAAACCCAAACCTGTTTTACCCAAAGTCATTCCAAATTCTAACAACAATATTCAGCATAGTAGTCAGCAGAACAGTTCGCATTCTAGGTCAATTCAACCGCATCATAAAGCTGCAAACAGTGATGCAAGTAATGACTTTGCTATTGAGTCTCCGCAAGCTCGAAGTCACAACAGAAATACTAGTGAACATTCATATCTGCCATCCTCCAAGCGCAAGTCCCTAGATGACCGCAAAGACAGAGAAATTGAGCTTTTACTAGCGGAAGGAAATAAAATGGATAAGACCATCACTCTACATGAACAAACTATTGAAACCCTTAGGGCTGATTTGAGAAAATTGGAGCTGGAAAAAAGTGAATTGTTGCGGTCTAATGAAGACAATCGCTCCAAAGTTTTTCTGCTTGAGAGAGAGTTGGCAGGAAATAAAGGCCTTCTTGATCTGTTACGCAATGAACAAAATTCAAAGAGCGTAGGCTCAGAAAGTAAAGTATTGGAGCTCCAGCAAGAGATTTCAAAATTAAACTTTACCATTTCTAATTTGGAAAGAGAAAAATTGGCAACAGAAAACTCATATATCAAGTTGAAAGACGATTATGAAAAAGCTAATGGAGAATACAAGAGTATTTTAGATGACTATAAGGTATTGCAAGAGAAGTATAACTCTGTTTTATTGTCGGAAGAGGAGGTGAGAAATGAGGTCAATGATGAAAGGAAAAAAAACATTACTAAAATCAAGAAGCTTGAAACTGAAAACAAATCTCTTTTAGACCAACTTGAAGCCTCGAAGGCACAACTCGAGTCTCAAAAAGTTAAACAGTTTTCTTTGTCTAAAGATTTACCTTCAGAGTTGAATTCTAAGGACTCTCTTTCGGAGATAGGCAAGATTGAAGAAAGACTCGAAAAGGTAAAAACTAAAAATATCAATGGTAACGACGAATCTATAGAGGGGCTCAAACTTCAGATTCTAGACTGGCAGAAAAGATATCAAGATTTGCGCTCCGAATCTTTGAAACTGTCCATGGCTAGCGGTGCTAATGAAACACTGTTGTCATCTTTGACAATAAAGCCTACAGATCTCTCCGAAAATTCCATGGAACAGTTTGTTGATCCTGGCGGTTTAATTTCATTGAAAAGTATTGTTGACTTGAATTCTTTAATTTCTTCATTCTTGCTTATTATAAATGATGATAACCTTAGCACTGATTTATTGTTCGAGACTATCACCAAAATAACAATAATTGCAGGTAATATTGCAAGTGAAGGTGAAACTATTAATAATGGAGAATATTCCGCTCTTATTAAAGCTTCGGTCTCTCATGCGATTACATCGACCAGATTTTATGCAGTTCACGGGAAAACATTACCTAAATTGGTTGTTGAGACCGCGATTAGTGAAATCGCCTTTAGCGTTTGCAACTTGGTCTCATCAGCCAAAGCTCGTGAAACTGGAGGCAATGGTCTTAACACTTTGATTGGAGACGTTCCTTCAAAAGGACAACGTTCAATTAATGCTGGTGACTCTTTTGGTGAAGATGCTAATGGCTCTGAAGAAAGCATTCCGAATGTACGGCCTTTAAGGATGGCTAAGAAGAATGGACAAAATCTGTCACCAATTATCACCACTAAACGGGAGAATCCTTTTACCACCAACTTTTCGTTGAGCCCTAACTTGATTGCCATGCCGGCACCTAAGTTTTCCTCACTTGGTGCTAATAATGATAACAAAAATAGTCTTGGTGCATCATCTAACTATGAGAGCAATAATTTGAAAAACAGTCCACAACCCGGTGCTAAAATTAATCAGAATCATATAAGTGGCCTGGGTTTGACAAGTAATCCTAGCAAATTTGGCGGTGCTGGTGAAGAATCCAAGGGGATTTTTAGCACCCTCAACCTGGGCAGATCTAATAATAAAGAAACTGACTTGGATTTCGAAGCTGAATCAAAAATAAATAAACTATCTTCTGCCTTGGTTAACAAATCTGTTAGCGAACCAGCTGCTACCTCTTATAAGAACACTGAAAGTGTACGAGGCACAGATGGCAATACTTCTAATTCGCATTATACAAACGGTAATACTCTCAAAGATACTGTTGACGCCAAAGGTTTTGCAACTCAGGAAAAGCAAATTGATAGCGTTGCAACTTTAAGTAAAAGCACAAAGTTAAATCGCAGTAATAGTACTTTAAGCGGCCCTGGTTTCACTGAAAAAGCCGAACAAGGAACGCATAATAAGAGTACCGATTATGATCATTATAATAGCAGTCGGAAACATACCGAAAATGGTGACCTGCAAACTTCTAAAGATGATGGCATCATTAACAACAAATTTGAGTCTAAAAACATTGTGAAGAAGTCGATTATTAATTCATTCGACAATAACCAGAATAGTAAAAACCCTTCAACACATGATATTAGTACTTCATCACAAGATACTAAAGAAAGGGATCAAGGAGAGCAGCAAAATATAAGCCAACTGAATAGTCTGTTTAATAGACAAGAAAGTGGCCAAGGAAATGACCAAGGAAGTGAAAAAGTAGGCGATCTATTTAACAATCAAGAAATTGGTCAAGTACAGAAGAATGGCCAAACAATTTTTGAAGAAAATGGACATGTAAAAGATCAAGGAAAAGGTGGAAAAAAGAGTGACCAAAAGCTTGATCAAGTTAATGATAAAGAAAATGGACAAGTAATCAACAGCATCAATGACCAAGTAATCAATCAAGAAAATAGTGTGAAAAACGGGCAAGTAAATGGACAGGCTAATTATCAAACCAGTGAGCAAATAGATTACCAAGGAAATGGTCAAGAAATTGATCAGCAATCTCAGCAAGTAGTGCAAGATAGTGACCTGCTGCTCACCAACGATATAATACCTGAAAAGTCATTAGACCAAAAGAAAGATAGCTATGCGAGCTTAAAAAATGCCTCTAGCCTGAGGTTATCCAATCAATCAACTCCAAAAAAGAGCTCCATATCCAGTTTAAAAGATAAATTCAACAAAGATGCCTCTAAAGACAATTATGAAAGACCGGTGACTAGAAACATGCCAACTTCTAAGGGCAGTATCTTATCCAGAGTCAAGCAATTAGAGGATTCACTGAATCATAGCAGTCCAAACACGTCCCCTCACAACTCACCAAACCCAGTTAAACCACTGTCTGATACAATGGTTCTGAAATTTGGTGGAAGATCAGTTTCTGGAAACCTGAAAAAAGAAGACTCGCGCAACTCATTAGATAATAAAGCAATTGAAATTAACGGCAATAGTTCCCCGAATAGCTCATTCAATGGCTCTCCGAGAGCTCTCAAAAAGAAGAATGAGCCGATACCACAAGTAAGTTCTGACCGCAATATTACCCCACTGAAAATTATAACCCAAAAACCTAACACTGAGGTCTTTAGCAATAATGACACTATGCCTTCGCCTTTACAGGAGACTCGTAAAACAGACAGAACAGCCGAATTCGACATCAATGCTTTTGACATTGCTGACCCTGATAACACATTAGCAGAATTATTGCTCTACTTGGAGCATCAAACCGTAGAGGTTATTTCAACAATTCAAACATTATTATCCGCTATCAAAACCCCAGATTCTACAACAGGCACATTGAAGGAGGGTGCTAAGGCTATAGGAGAAGTGGTTGGTCAAATGTTTGATGCAACCAGTGTCTCAATGGCCCAATCAAGAAATGTTCAATTGCGAGAGCACGGTAGATGGGTAGTTCAAAGTTTGGCAGATTGCGGAAGAAGAATGGATATGTTGTGTAGCAATGACAAAAGTGATGATGATGATTACGCGGATAAACACTTCAAACAAAGATTGGCAGGAATTGCATTTGACATTGCCAAATGCACTAAAGAGCTAGTTAAAACTGTTGAAGAGGCAAGTATTAAAGAAGAAATTGCAGTTATTGATGCTAGATTAAGCAGAAGTAGAGTGGAAGCATAAAGTATTGTAATTTAATCTTTACTGAAGATATTGGTTGTTTTGTTTTGCTTGGTTTTTTTTGTCTTTTTTGTCATTTGTTTGTTTGTCAAACTAATTTTATCATCATTATCTTTTTTTTTTGAGATTATTTTTGAATATTTTTTCATGTTTTCTTTCCAGATTATTTTCTTTTCTAAAATTTTTCTATATTATTATTTCATTCTCATTTAAATACCCAATGCTTTATTTTTTTAATGCTTTTTATAATAACCTTTTGTTTTAAATTTTTGTTTTGCTGCAACTTAAACGAATTAACAAATTCTAACGATGAAATTTTTTTGCTGCATTCGTATTATCAGATAATTCAATAAAAACTGGGCAATTTTCAAAAATATTGTCATATTTTAGTAACGCCTGGTTGAATACTTGATAGTATTTTTTGAATAATCGAGATACCATTACTACGGGACGATCTGATTATTATGCAGCTTGAAAAATGCTTGTGCAACTCATCGCACCATCGCGCATAACCTAAATAAATATGCAGAAAAAAAATACAAGAAAAAAATTTTCTGATAACATAACATCAATACAAATTGACAAAGTAAAATATAAACCTAAACTAACCACACTATCATATAAAATGAGTACCGTTGAGCAAAAACCGAACACTAAGATAGAAAATTTGTCTAAAAGTAAGCTTAAGGGGGAAAGAGTAAATGGGAAATCTTGGAAGATTGAAAAACCAGCGTTCAATAAGTCATTAAACCATACGACGAAGAAAGAGAGTTTTAAAGATCGCAAGCAGAAACAAGAACAGGAAAGGCTTGTGAAAGAAAAGTTAAAGCAACTCAAGCAAGAGAAGGTTGATGAAAAAAAACAAAGAATAGAGGATATTAAGAAGCGTAGAGAGGATAAAGAAGAAAAGGAAAGATATGAGAGATTAGCTCAGAAATATCATGCTAAGAAGGTGGAGAGATTACGCAGAAAGGAAAAGAGAAACAAGTTGTTGAACGATGGTCGAAAAAAATAGAGTGGTTTTTTTATTTACTTTCAAGTATCAATCATTATGCTTTCTTTTATTTTACATGCTTGGTCTTGTGTGTTTTGGTAGCAGTGCGGCTGTAACATTGCCTACTATGATTTATCACATGTTTAGAAAAAGTCTAAGAACAATTGTTCAATTGAATCCTACCTTTTTCATTTAAAAAAATTTGGTTGGTTTCGTCATCATGGTGGGTACTTGAGGTTTAGTGTACTTGCTCAGTTTTGCAAGAATTTACACGCTGCTAGCAAATACTCGTGGTTTGCTTATTCTCATTTTTTCATTTGAAGCCTTATGTTATTTGTTTCATTGTCATTATTATTGTTTTTTATTTTAATTTTTTTATATCTGAGCGGGTTTGTTGTTAAACAGTTGCGCTCTTTGTTATAATTTGAAAAGTTTATTAAAACTTAGTTTGGGGTTATACGAGGATACTATATTAGTAAATTTATATTTTTGCTATCATTCGAAAGTACGTAGTAAAAAACGTGCACATAAGAATACACTACAATGAATCAGTGATATGTCATACCGTATCGTTCATTGAAAAGAATGTTATTTGGAACCATAATAACATCAAGTCTCAAACAGCATTTCCGTGATATTTACGTCAATTGAAATTATTATTTTGTAGTTGCAAGTTACTCAAACATAGAAACAATAATTGGAGCACCTTTGATTGCATCATTACTGACAAACCATTTAATTGGAATGTCTGGCAAATCGTTGACCAATTCACCAGGTAAGTTTGACTTTTCTTGTTCAAAAATCTGTTTGATGGCAGGAGCTTTACCTTCACCTTCAGCGACAAAAGCAATGTTTTTAGACTTTGCAAGCAACGGCAAAGTAAAAGTGATTCTTCTAGATGGGGGTTTAGGAGAGTCATTGACATTAGTGATAAATCTTTCAGTTTCCTTCAATTGTGGGTGGTTTGGGAATAAAGAAGCGGTATGACCATCTGGACCAAGACCCAACAAAACCAAGTCGAAGCTGTGGTCTTTTGGTAAGAGAGATTCGTATTCCTGTGCAATTTTAGAGTCATTAGTATCATCTTTGTCGTGAATCAAAGATTCATTAATGGTGAAAACTTCTGGACCTTTAACTTGCTTTTCAGTCAATGCGCTCAAGACTTTGTCATTGAACAACTTGTAGTTAGAGTCCTCGTGGTTCAATGGAACTAATCTTTCATCGGAAAAATAAATTTCCCATTTTTCCCAGTGAACCTTGGAAGAGATTTCACTGTTTTCAATTAATGCCAATCTCAAAATTTTCACCAATGAACCGCCGCTGATGGCAATTTTAAAAGTATCATTCTTGAGCAAGACTTGGTTTTGAATTCTCAAAATGTACTTGGCTAAAGTGTTAGCCAAAGTTTCGGTTCTGGAATAAGCAAAGACTTCTGCGTCAGACATTTTACGGATAATTTTGTGCTATTTGAAGTAGAAGTTAAAGGAGCAAAACTAAGGCTCTGGTAGTGATACTTATGATTGTTGTCTCGATATATATATTTGGTGTGACTAGGGGAGTAAATTCCGTAAGGGGTCCGCGTCGGTTGCCCTTAGTGTTGGGGACGGAATGCAAATGCGTAGTGGCGGCGAAAGACATTGCGCGGAAAACAAAGAACAGACAGCGGTAATGCCCCCCACAGTGCTCATGACCTGGCCACTGCCGGGCTCTCCGCATAAAAGTTTCGGAGGCTGATGTTTTCCACCAACAGAAGCAAAACAAACACAGCCTAAAAAGAGCATTATCTTTACTGTTGTTTTCCCACATTATATTTTTTTTGTCGCTTGTTTCTGTCAAATTGGTCTAAATTTGACCGATACTTTGTCTCACCCACTGATAAATCTCATACTGGTTTACACCAGCAGCAATGTCAGATAATAAGGAAGTGATGCGCCAGTCGCGGTTTAACCGCATCTTCTCCAAAGCACACCGATTTTGGAATAGAAACGTCTTGATGATGTTTTTGCGTGTGTATATTATGGTGTTTTTTCTTTACATTGCCTTTTTGTCCATATACTGGGGAACCTATTATAATCGTGGCTCTCGATTGCACCGGCTCAAGTTTCTCGCGATCATCGCCGACGACCGGACACTGACCACGGTGCCCCCGGTCATAGGCAACACTTTGAGCAAAATCATCACCTCCCCCGAAGTTGCGCAGCGTGGTACTTGGTCACTTCGAAATTCTACAAACTATCAATTTACAAATAGCTCACAATATCTCAGCGAGCTCCTGCACAAAGTATATGTCCAGGACTACTGGGCCGGATGTGTTGTTATGCCCAATGCCTCTTCAAATTATCTCCAGGCAATCGAGCAATCCAATGGGTCGGTCAACAGCACTCTACTTGTACACTGCATTTACCAAACCGGTGTTGACATGCTTGCAGTGCAGTCTTATGTGCTGCCTGTTATTTCAGCCATTAACCAGGCGCTCATGGAGTATGCCCCTACTGCAATAATTCAGCCGTTGATTGAGCAAATACCTCAAAATACTAGGGCTGCTACAGTCAGAAAGACTATGACAAATCCACAGTCGGCCAACTTAATTACAAGCCCATTTGTAGCTAGCATTACGGATTTACGGCCTGCTTCATATGCACCATTCATGGGAATTATCTTTGTGGGGCTCATCTATACTTGTGTCATATCAATTCAGCTTTTTAATTTTTCGGCATTTGTGCATGAAAAGCTTCAAGATAAGCTTCACAAGAGATCATATTTCTTTTACAGGTTGGGCTCATCACATGTGCTTTATGCTGCTTTAGGTCTCGCTTTCACATTAATTGTAGTTGCATTCAAACTTCCATTCAACGCGACGTTTGGCAAATCCGGGTTTTTGGTCATTTGGGCAACTTCATACTTGAATTTGGCAGCCTTAGGCGGAATCAATGAAAATATTCTCTTGAATGTGATTAGTTTTGATCGGTCGTATATTGGTTTTTACATTGTGGGGTTTCTTATCATAAACATATCACCAATTATGTCGGACATTACTATTAGTCCAAAGTTTTACCGCTATGGTTACGCTTTGCCAGTGTACAACTATCAAAAAATCTTGATAATTTGCTTTTTTGATACAACAAAGCGCAGACTAGGCAGACATATAGGCATTTTAATTGCTTGGGTGGTTGTAACAAGCATTGCTGCACCTTTCAGCATGAAACTTTCAAATAAGAGTGCTGCAAAGTTCGCTAAGCTAAGAGAGGCTTAGAACTCAATTTTTTTATTTTTGTTTAATCTTTTTTCCCTTTTTTTTATTTGGTTTGTTTGGGTGTCTTTAGGTTGGTAAGTTTGGTTTGATTGTTTGATTGTTCTTTCTTCAAAAAAAACTGTTTGCCGATATTTTCTTTTTACTTCATATTAATCTATGTTCCATACATTTTTGTTATTTTATTTTATTTTATTTTATTTTATTTTATTTTATTTTATTTCATTTTATTTTATTTTATTTTATTTTTTATTTTTGTTTGTTTATTTTATAATAAAGAAAATTAAGTTTATTAGAGATGCATGAAAGATCAAGTGATCTATGTAATTAACTGTTCTATTTAAAGCGTCTATAGTGTGTAATTTCGGCAGAAGCAAAATGCTTTTAGCTAGTTAAAATCATCATGCAAATTGAGTCGTTTGCAGTTGCGTGAATTAAAACTTTTTGTTTATAAGATGTGATATAATGAATAGTTATTGGTGGTTATCGGCAGATTAAAAGTTGGTCTTTTCTATTTTCTGAAAGGATCAAAAACTGGTATTTGGAATTCTCTCTTGGTTGGTAAGACTGTGGTAGTTAGAGTTGTGCTGAGAGGTGCGGTTATGGGCTGAGCACTACTAGTAGGTAATAGTTGCATCAACAAAAGTGATGTTATAATTAAATCAATTGTGCAGTGCATCTATCTCCATAAAAATAAAAAATCGAACTTAGTAAAATATAGTGCAAAGTATTGAATACAATAAATGCACAATATAGGTAAAATGAATAGTTGGTAGCTTTCTACAGCAACCTGCTAAGTATATATATACTTGATATGACTGTGTCTTGCACCAGACGCTGAATTATTTTTGTCACTTTAATCATTTTCAAAACTCCATTGCCAAGGAGCCAAGTTATTTTGGCGTTGTGCACGCATTACTATGATTGTTAAACAGTAGCAATACAGACAGAAAAATGGCGCATGCAGTAATTCGTGCCTTAGTTTCAAGCTGCGCGTATTCCCAACATCCAGTACAATTTGCTCGAGCGTCTCTCACTGGTATCTCCGCCCGGCTGTCGTGGCTGCACGCATCCTTATATTCAATATTAACTGCATTTTGATTATATTTGAAGTGAAAAACAAAAAAGGATTACAGTAGTGTGAAACGCATGTGTTGTAGATACATTCTACTTATTCTGTAATTTTTATCTGTTCTGCACATTGAAGTTCCCGTATATTTCAGAGTCTGTATACGTGTGCCACTAGTACTAATATTTTTTCTTTCTTTTCTTCTTGAATCAAAAAAGTTCATTTCTGTTTTCTAAACAAATTTAAAGACCGTAACGTTAACGTTTTTTAAAAACGGTTAACTCGATACTCTCTTGAAACCCATAAAACATTTGTTTAAAATCAGAGTAGTTGGGCAGTACTACCCATGTCTGTATTTTTGACCGCAGAAAGTCGATTGTATTTCGTAAACATAATAAAAAGAACGGAATTATATAGTGTCTTAATTGTTTCACGAAGAACTACATAAGCAATTCAATTTTACGGTAATACTAGATGCTATGCATATTTCTTAAGAGAAGGGTTAACTTGAAAAATTTCCAAGGTACTGAGCTACATTATAAAGTATCATACACTTCTGGTCAATCTCAACTTACCTATAATGAGAGGTTTCTTCTTTGTCTAAATTTCAAAGAGGCGAGTGGGATTGGTGTGTTTTCCTCACATCTATTTATATTTTTATTTTCTCAAAATATTTGCAAAGCAATTTGTTTAATCATCGGGTACTGTGCATTGAAAAATATTAAAATGAAAACAAGCCACCCAAATAAAATTGCCCCTATTTTGAAAGGAAGTATCAAACCAAGGTAGGCATGACAAATGGTCTATAGGTCTAATTTTTTTAAAAATTTTACAATGAAATAACGAGAGATGGAAGAGTGATACGAAATAAACCATAATGCGCATTTAAATTCTATTTGTGCAAACAAGAAGTACTTTTAAAAAATACCCAACAACTAAACTCGGCGCCCAGATTTGCCTGTCTTCTACGACACGAAAAACAGCATCGGTTTATCGATGATGATGACGAAAACATATATGTTAAAAGCGGATTGCAGGATGCATAGATCCTACTAATCAGCATACAACAGGGCCCGCAACCAAAAAAAAGGAAAATCAACAGCTTTCCTTACTTCAATCTCACGAAAAAGGAATAATTTTTTCTCCTCCAAAAATTTTAATCTAAATGCACTGTCAGCTTTCCTTTGTTTGAGCGATAGCCATTAGCAAATCAAAGATCCAATGTCAGACTTGACCCCATCATTTCAGAACTTGACTATCAGCGACGACAAATTGTTGTTTTCTGAGACCAAATTGACTGTTGAACAGCAAGCTTTGGCTGCTCAATGGACTAATTTAGTTTCCACCATTCAACAAGACTCATCATTCTTTTCTAAGCTCAACGATTCCTTGAGACACACCACTTATGTATTGGGTAATGAGCCATCTAATACTGATATAGTTGTTTTCAAGTCTATCTTCCCAGTCTTAGAATCCGCTGGTGACAAGTTGAATGACGAAAAATATATTGCCGAACATCGTCACATCATCAGATGGGTAGATTTGGTTCAAAATACCTTGGTTAAATTGACAGATGCCGAAAAATTGAAGATTTCGTACGATGCAAAGATTCCAGCTGAAGTCACTCAAAAGCCAAAGAAGGATGCCAAGAAAGGTGGCGCCTCTGGCAAGGAAGCTGCTCCAGAAGCTGCTGCTGCTGCTGCTGCTGCTGCTGCTGCTCCAGCTACTAGTGTTAAGCAAAAGGGCAAACCATCTCCAGAGGAATTAGCTAAATTGAAAGAAGAAAAGGCTAAGGCTAAAGCTGCTAAAAAGGCCGCTGCTCAAAATGACGCTGCTAAGAAAGAAGAGGCTGCTGTTCCAGTTCCATCTCAAATTGACCTTAGAGTTGGTTTCATCGAAAAAGCCATCAAGCATCCAAATGCTGACTCGTTGTATGTTTCCACCATCAATCTCGGTGAGGAAGAGCCAAGAACTATTTGTTCTGGTTTAGTGAAGCACTACCCATTGGAAGCTATGCAACAGAGATATGTCGTTGTCGTTTGCAACTTGAAGAAAGTGAAGATGAGAGGTATTGACAGTTTGGGTATGGTTTTGTGTAGCAGTGACGAGTCTAAGGTTGAATTTGTCAACCCACCAGAAGGCTCGCAAGCAGGTGACAAGGTTTTCTTTGAAGGTTACGATGGCGAGCCAGAAAAGGTGTTGAACCCAAAGAAGAAGATTTGGGAAACTGTCCAACCAAAACTTACCACCAACGAAGATTTTACTGTGATCTACAAGGCTGACGATGGCAAAGTTTCCAAATTGGTGAACAAGAAAGGCCAGGAGTTCAGAGCCAGCAGCATAGTGGCAGCCCGTGTGAGTTAAGTGAGAGGTAAAGCGTTTATAATCCTGCCTAAATATGCTATATGCTAAATACAGGTTTGATAATATGAATTTTAAAGATTCTATGGGATGAGTTGGTAGTAAAGCCGCATTGGCGAGTATGCAAAATGGTGTATTAGTATATAGGGCCCTGCACCAGCCACACCAGCCACAACACCTGAACCGAGTGCCTATGGCAATTTCTGGGGCGGCCCCTTTGGCGCTGCGTTTATAGCTGCACAAGGACAGAAAGTTCTAGCCAGAAAGAGTGCATGTGTCGCATGCTTGGGCGCAAACAGGGCCACAATACCAGCGAGCTGCTAACAGTGTGGTGTAAGGGTGGCCACTGCAATTTACGACTGCGGTGCTTCTAGCAGTTGCGACTACCGCCCACAAGTAATAATAGCATATTATAGTATATTATCACTATCAACCTTAGCGCCCCAGTTGATTATGGAGTACGTGTAGAAAACGTATTGTTGTCTGCTGAACGTTAACTCTGTCGCTCTCTTTTGTCTCTCCATCTATCTGTCTGTTCCCCCCTTCATTGCCACTGACCATCCATTCTTCTTCGCCATCGCCCATCGCCCCCATCTTCATACGCATTCACACAGCTTGCAAAAAACTGACTCAAAAGGCTTTTTATCACTGTCTCATCTTGCTACTGGTACTGCCGCTGTCTTGTTTTGTTTTTCCGCAACGTTGTACTGCACTCCTCTTGAGCGCCCTCCTCTTTTTTTCTTTTTTCTTTTTTGTTGCACATCTTTTTTTTTTTACTTTTTCTCTGCTTCTGCCATTGGGGTTGCAAACGTATCCTGCACCATTTTCTTGTTCTTTACAAACATAATTATTAAAAAAAGAAAAAAAAAGCTGAGGATAGGAGTCTAGAGGCAAAAACATCAGTCATCACCAAGACCCATAGAAATTGCGCATCTGCAATTGTTTTTAGGAAAGCCGCCCTTAAGATACCAGATCATCAGTTGTTTTTCTTGACGGCTTCTTTTCCATTTGTGTTTTGTTTCTGATCTCCTTATCTTAAGAACTTGCACCATTAAGAATCACATCCAATTTTTGCTTAATTTCCATGGCCGGTGAATCAAACCAAAGGATTTCCTGGTGGAAATTCAAATCAAAAGGTTCTCCTGATAATAATGACGATGAGTATGACAGCCCTCCTCCTACAAAAATATTGCCGCCAAAGACAAATTCTCCTGGAAACGCTAGGCCTTCGTCTGTTTTGATGTCTGGAGATAATGCCGATCCAAACCAAAATATTAGAGACTTAAGAGATCAATTCTTGCAAAACAAAAATGACGACTTGTCGCATAATCGAGTCTTCGGCGTTGAGCTCGAGAAGTCCTTGGACGTTGCCTCTGCGAAGATCTCAGTGTCCACCGATAATCCAGACCATTTTTTTGAGTACGGCAAAATTCCCATAGTGGTTGCTAAATGTGGAGCGTTTTTAAAACATAATGGCCTTTCAGTTGAAGGCATATTCAGAGTTGGCGGCTCAAGCAAAAGAGTTAAACAATTACAATACATCTTTAGTTCTCCTCCAGACTTTGGGAAAAAATTGGATTGGGATGGCTATACGGTTCATGATGCTGCTTCTTTGTTGAGAAGGTTTCTAAACTCCATGCCAGAACCAGTTATACCCCTTGATCAGTATGAAGCTTTCAGAGCCCCGTTAAAATCCAGACACAGAATCCTAAAATATTTGGCTCATAGAGGCGCCCCAAGCGCCCATAACGCGTCTGCAAAACTTCCAGAAGTATCCTCATCTCCAGCGACACAAACACCATCTTCACTAAACACTGGAGCACAAGCAACTGCTACGCCTGTGGCGTTTGTTGCCAGCGAATCCAAAAAGCCCGTGCCTCCTCCGCGCCCTACTGACAATGCTCAAAAGGATGATTCAATTATCAATAGCAAAAACTCAAGCGCCGGGCTGCTAAATCCTAGCCAGATAAATTCAGAGTCTGCAAGCGCAGTGAAAACCACCGAGGAAGAAGAGGAGAAAAAAAGAGAATTAGAGAAAAAAAGACGTAGAAGGTTAAAGAAACATAAAAGATTTGTTGAAGATATTAATGGTGCACTGCAGGAATATGAGCGCCTAGTTCAAAATTTGCCAATTTTAAGAAAGCAATTGCTTTTATACATTTTGGACTTGTTGGAATTATTTAGTCAACATTCTGCTGAAAATAGAATGTCTTCAGCAAACTTGTCAGCAGTTTTTCAACCTTCAGTTTTATCTCATCCTAAGCATGATATGTCACCGGATGAATATGTTTTGTCTCAAAGAGTGGTAGAGTTTTTGGTAGAATACAGTTATAAATTGCTACCTCAACAGACTAATAAAAACATACTGAATAACTCAAATAGTCGCATGTCCACTTTGAAACAATCAAGTTCTAGTGTGGCGGTATCTGAAAAGCCTACTCGCCCTTCAATTCACACAAACAAAATTAAAAGTGTTTCTGTCGATAATTTCCATATAAGAAGTCCAACTTCTAATGACATACCTTTACTTCCACCAAAAAGAACTCAAACTGATATCCCTAAATCTGGGACTCAATTGAATGGTATCAAATTTCCTTCATCAACATCATCTTCGCCATCATCACCTTCCCAACCTTCAAATCCAAAAAACAGTTTGAAACGTCCAAAAAGGGGCCATTCCAAATCTTTATCTTCCGCTACTAATAATTCGGAAATTATACTTGGTGGCAATAGTAAGAACGGAGAGAGCAAACCTACTAATCTCACTGAACACGAAGCTCAGATTACTACTGATGACGAATCTAATTCAGATTTTGGCGAAAACGCCGATGGTGAAACAAATGATAATGAAGAGCAGAATGATGACACGCTTGTTTTCACCAATGGCCATCAAACCGAGAGCAACACTCAGACACCAAAACTTACTAATAAGATTGCTAATCTTCATATCAATTCCAAGCATGAAAGTAGCAACAATGAAGATCAATCTCCCACAGGAGGAGATTGGACACCAACCACTCCTTTGCTAACTGTTCCTGATGGCAGACGCTCAAGATGGGATGAGTCTTCCAAAGAGTCTTTTGACGGAAAGTCTGATAATAAAAAAGATAAATGGTACAGGCGTTTAAGAAGCAGAAGCAGATCTGCCAACGGATCAGAACGTTCAGGAAGTGTGGATCAAGACATGGCAGGCTCCGAATCAAAATAATTCACATAAAACCTTTTATTGGAATTCCTTTTTTTTTCTTTTCTTTTTTTCTTTTCTTGTTTTTGTTTTACTCTTTTATTATGTTCTAGTTATTTTTGTTTGATTTAGCTTTTGATTACCATTTCTAGTGTAATATTCTTTATTGTCGTTGCTTTCTTTTTCTGTTACTTTCATTGCTTTTCGGCAATTGTTTTTTCCTAATTTTTCTTTGTCCTTTCATACATTTTTGTTTATCTCCATTTTACAAAAATAGTTCCATCACAATGTTTATTAGTTCTATTTAGTTCTTTTTTTTTTTTCTTTTACTTTCTGTTTTCTCAAGTTCATTCAACTCAAAAACCATTTTCAATACAAAATTTTATTTACCTCTTTATCTGTTTATTAATCACTTCTTTTTGCTTTTCACTTTGCTGATACCATACCCAAAGTGGTATTAAACTTCCTTTTTTACTAATAGATTTAGCATTTGCCATATGCTCCTGGGAAAAGCTATTGCTTGCAGTTTTTTATCCTTGATAGTATTTAATGAATAATCCTCTTAAATTACACTGTTTTTAGTAGTAACCAAAGCAAGACGTTAATAGTTGTTTTCATAAATAGCCAGATCTTTTCCATTCGTGTAGACTATACATGCTTGAGTCTATACTTAAAAACATATGGCGCATTTACAAAGTGCGAAACAAGGTGTGAAAAAAGAACAAAACTTTTTCATTAAACAGCTCAGTTTATCAATTATTACAAGTTGACTAATAAATACACATTGTTTGAGTACAAAAAGGGAAAGCAAAAAAGAATAAGGGAAGAGATAACAAGAATAACAGAGGTTTAGTTTTTTAATTAGTTTTCTGGGAAAAAAGGAGAAGAAGCAATGAAATAACAGCACGCGTTTCTATTAATATTCATACTCATTTACTTCTTCATCAACGTCATTGTGACCGTCATTTGCTTCGCCTTCGCCTTCGCCTTCGCCTTCACCTTCGCCTTCACCTTCGCCTTCATCTTCAGCGTCCTCCTCCTCATCTATCTGGGCCACATAATTGTAAGGGTCAAATCTGCTTCTTTCCTGATCTCTGACAGCTTCCTCATTAGCGGTAGACTCTCTGATAGTAAAGTTAATCTCATCGAAATGAACGCTTTCTCTTTCAGCATCGTTGTCTTCTGGGTTAAGCCTTTTCTTTTTCAACTCAATCTTACCTTGAATAGGCAAGTATTTTGCTTCAAGGTTAGTCTTTTTGTTTTTGATGAATGGGTCTTCCAAGTCAAGAGCAGATTCAGAGGTTCTAGTATTAGACAAATTTATCGCCACTTGTTTGATTTGCAATGAATCAAAATTGTCATATTTTAAGTCAAAGTCCCTGTTGAACTTCATCTTAAAGGTATCTTCTTCATCAAGTTCCACTGCGTCAATCTTGCGCTTTAACTGCTTGGCTCTATTCAAATCATTCAACGTAAAAAACGACATCCATTCTTCATCAGTTAAAGTTATTGGTTTGAACACGGAGGTGGTGAAAACTGGGTTGTTAGCATTAACACCATTATGCGACTGATCGGATAATGTATTTGAGCCAGAAAACCGATGCTTTGTTCTTGATAATGATGCAGAACCAATGAACTTAGTGGAAAAATACGCTTGATCCATCATTTCTGTGTTTGGGGTCAAAGACCATGTTCTCACGGCTTTGAGATGTTTTTTGATCGGATGTCTAAGTTTGGCAAACCCAGCTCCACTTAATGTTTCCGAAGCTTGTTCAAAACTTAATTCGATATTTGCCAACTGTGATTCAGGATCCAAATCATTGATTCTGGATTTTTCTTGTAATCCGACAGCATCCTGGGCATTATTGGCATGTTTTTTATTGCTTCCCAAAAAGTGAGACTTGTTGGAAATATATTCTGTTTTTCTTAAAAATGAAACCGATGCTGGATCTTTAAGTTCACCATTAGTACGCCCAGTATCTTTTCTATGTAAACTGAAATCAGGATTTCTTAATAAGGCACGATCTTTGTCATGAAGCTTTATTTTAGCTTCTGAGCTAGCGCCAGCCGGTAAAGAGTCTGCACCATTGGCAGCGTTACTGAAGGGCAAAGCGTGCAACGCAGAGCTATCATTTTCATCGAAGATCCCCGGCAACTCAATAAGATCCAAGCTCAAGGCCAATGGGTCATGAATGTTGCTTTCTTTGCTTAGATTGATGTATCTCTTAAAATTCTGTTTTCTAAACAATGAAGATAACACTCCGGGAGCAATAATGGATTGGTGGTTGGTTTTCAACGAGCCGCTGTATTTTAATAATCTTGGAGGGCAGTTTGGCGGCGGAAGATCATTCTTATATCTGACCTTGGTGATATAGTCCTGTCTTCCTGACATGGTTTGGTTTATACGTGATGGGCAATATGAAAGTAAAGGGGAAGTTAAAATTCGCTTGATAAAAGTTACTGGAGGATGAAGAAGAAGGAGAAGAAGAGGGAGGAGAAGAAGAAGACTGGCACTGGCAGTAAACACATGTACATTATATTACTATCAGCATATACAAAGCGACTATTCTATTCTATTTACATTTCACGATTTGCAATTTTTCTGTTTTTCAGGCGGAGGACGCCTGCGTGCGCTTAGCCATATAATAACCGCTCCAAAAGTAACTGAGAGCCAACTGCTTCACCAGGTCCTCTACAGAAGACGAAGAGGGCGATGATGGTAGAGAAAGCAACTGCTCTATGCTGAGGTCTGCAACCTTTTCAAGCTTCTGAAGCATTTTGTCTATCTGCTCATTGGAAAGGGGTTTTTCTTTTCCTTTTTCGTTTTCTTCGTCTTCTTCTTTTTCTTCTTCTTCTGATTGCACCTCCACCAGCTGTTTGACAATCGCTTCTGTTGGTCTCTTTTTGTTCTTTGGTGCTTCAGCTAGTGACAGAGGTAGCTGAAGACCCAAAGTGTTGAAGTAGCTATTTCTGACACTGTTGTAGAAATCCTCGACCAAATTTTCATTTGCCATTGTGAGATTCTGTGCAATTACTGCTTCGCTGATTGGCACTTGGTGGCCGTCCAATGGCAAGCTACAAATGTCAGCGCTATATCCCGAAGTATCGCATCGCAGCAAGAGAAACAGAGCGCTCTTTGTAATATCAGCTGACAGGAGACCATTACACCCATCTTCATTGAGCTAGTTGATTATATATAACCAACTTTATTCTCATTCCCGGACAACTGCAGCTCTTTTTCTCTTTTTTGTTTTTGTTACATATTGTATCTTTTTATTTTGACACCATATAAACATCGACATCATTTTGCCCCTCCAGTCGTCCCACATCCACAATGCTCTCCTCAATGTTTGTCCGCAACTGCTGTCTTAGCATCTTCAGAGCGCCACTGCAACTAATACCAAAAAGACTCTTGTCAGCATCTCGCTGCGTCTGGGGTAAAACTACACCTCAGTTCTATAACTTGACTCACCCACCAGCAAATGCTGATGGCACCAGCAAGCCAGAAGAGGTCATTGTAAACGCATACAGGGCTCAGGTGCACAACGAGTACAATTTTTTGAAGCGCATCTCTCCAAAGCAGGATTTCACCGGCGCCTACACTCAACTTCCGGACGACTCTCAGTTCATCGAACAGCACTACAAAGAGTTAAAGCTATTCAAACAATACCTAATTTCCAAGTACGGAAAGACTTTCAGCGACTTTAAGTCTGAGGAATTGCTTGAGCAACTATATGCTTTCATTGATGAGTCACTTAACGACAGCAAAGTTGAAGTAAACAATAAGCAGGCGCTAAGTATAGGCTTGAACGTTGAAAGCATCTACATTGTGGTTGACAAGGAAAAAATACCGGCTAAGTATTTTCTCCGGTTTCTTATTGACGTTAAGATTACGTTGAACTTAAATAGCAACCATACTTTTATTCTCGACACCCTTCTCCAAAACAAAGAGATTTTTGACCAGGTCGACCGCCAAATTGCTGACAAGAAGAAGTAACTGTACTGCTTTATACTAATATGTCTGTTGTCCTCGGTCACAGGGAATATACCCCCGGATTTGCGCGAACGGCCTCATCGATCGACCTGCCAGCCAAGCTCCAATTTCAGCTCAGCTTGCTGCCCGGGGATGTATAAATACTACTCTCAGCCGTCATCTCGGATACTAGTGAGGGGCTGGCTTTCGTTTTCTTGTTTTGCTATAATACATTTATTTTCTGCTTCAACATCACACACCTTACATCCAATAGACTAACATCGATTATACACATTTACTTTACACAATGGTTAAGAAAGCTAATCTCAATGAATTGACTGAATGGCAAAAGAAAGTCAACGATAACACCAAATTGTCAAAGTTGTCCATCCCTGGTACTCACAACTCGGCTGCTTATCACACTGCTTCCCTCCCATCTGTCCAATGTCAGAACGCCTCAATCACTGAACAATTAGAGCACGGGGTTCGTTTCCTTGATGTTAGACTTGGAAGAAAGCCATTGAGTAATGTCATATCAACCATCACCGCTACCATTACTGGTACTCCACAGAACACCAGCTCCAGTAATGTCGATGAATTGTTTGTGGTCCACAGCAAGTTTCCGGTAAAGCTACCAACTTCTACAAGATTAGATGAAGTCTTAGACGAAGTCTATACCTTCTTAGACAACCACAAATCAGAAACTGTTTTGTTATCACTTAAGCAAGAAGGTGAAGGTAATTGGGACGGCGATGATTTCCCTAACTTGGTTTGGAGAAAATACGTTGAACCGAAAAAGGACAAGTATTACTTGAACACTGACATTCCAAAACTTGGTGATGTCAGAGGCAAAATCTTCCTTTTTAGAAGATTTGGTATCAAGAATAATGATGAATTGAATAGCCATTTTGGGTTTGATGCTCACTGGTGGGATTATAACACCCCTAACGATGACAGAGGATCTTTTGCTGTTCAAGATTGGTGTGAGATTAATGACGTCAACGATATCAAGAAGAAGGCGGAATATGTCAAAGATCAAGCCAAGAGAGCTACTGACTATAACAAGAGCCATGATGACAAGTTGTTTGTCAACTTTTGCTCTGGTGCTAATTTTTACAACACTGACTGTTGGCCAAGCAAGGTTGCCAAAGGTTTGACAGAGAACGGGTTGGAAAACTCTTTTGGTCCTTCTTCGGGTGTTATTGTTTTGGATTTTGTCGCTGACGATGAATGGAGTAATGTTAGAGCTTTAGTTGGCCAAAACTTTTAAAATTTGTAGCTCAAGTTTAGCACCCGATTTCCTGGTTTTTAAAGTTGGTTTTTCACATTTTGTTGCCTTTCTTAACCATTCTCTTTTTTTTTTTTTTTTTTTTTTTTTTTTTAGTTACTTTTATACTTTTTTAAATATTGGACGATAATTATCATGTTTGTAATGGATAAAAGTAGACAATGCGCTTTGTTATGGCCAGAGTTTGCTGATAGAAATTTTGGCATATATTACACTAGCGATAGGCGTCACATACATGCATACACGCACATGTATTTCTAAGAGATGACAAAGCCTTATGATTACCCTGATGAAAAGTCCAATATAGTAGTATTATGGTGAAAAAGTACAGAAAAATATTCAAGCGGAAAAAAAAAAAGTCAATGAAAGAAAGTTAATCAATGAAAGATTAACATATTGAAAAGGAAATTATTTTCTAGTATAACAAGATTAAAGAACTATAACAGAAACCACTGACAATAATGGGTAAAGGGATAGTCAAACACGGTTTCAAGTCCGGTGTTTTGCCAGTGGCTCGTGAAATCTTTAAAAAGCCAATAAAACCAGTGAAGTTGAACCCAAGCATTCCTCAAGGGTATGCTCCAAATATCCAACATCCAAAGGGCTCAACCAGAGATCCTATTCTTCCGAAACCATTTCCGGTGAGTGAAAGAATCGCCAAAACGGCTCCTAAGCCATCTAAAACCTATTCAAAAGCAGAGCTTGAGCAGTTACCTGAAGATCAAAGATATAAGCTTTTGAGAAGCGAGTTGAGAAGACAATACTTGGTTGGATCATTGAAATCTGAAGAGCAAAGATTAGCAAAAGAAAAGGTTCAAACGGAACGACAAAAAGCAAGGGAACAAGAAGAAGCTGCTAAATTGCGGAACATGAACTATGAAACCCAAACTACTAAATTGACGTTACCTACTATTGAAAGTTTTTTGAGAGGAAGAATAATGAGAGACAGAACTCCAGAAGAACAAAAAGCTTTGGAATTGAAAAGAAAATCTAACAGATTGACACAAGAATTAAAAGTCAAGGAAAACAAAGCAATCAAGCTTTTAGATTTGTATTATGAGAGTGAGAATTTTATTATTGAAGAAGATGAGCTAGTAAAATCCATTGACAAGGCATTCGATTACTCTGATGATTATTATGCTACTGCTGTTAATGATGTCAAGGCCAAGCTTCACAACTTTGCCGATTACGAGCAAGAATACTTGGAGAATGTCAATAATCAGTTTAACTATGTGATGTTTGGTTCTAACCAGGACTCTAAGCCAGGCATTTATGAAATTGAAGACAACATCTCTGGTGAATTTGCTAAGCTTCAGTTCGAGGCGGAAAAGAAGAGCGACGAAAAGTTAGCCCAAGAGAAGAATGAAATAAGGGAGTCTTTGCTACAACAGAAGAATTCTCAAGAATCTGCTTCTGCTTGATTGTGCTATAGATTTTTAACTTTTACTTTTTTTAAAAAAATAACACAACTTTGGTTTTTTTACCTGTTGTGTTTACCCTGTTATTTCGCATGGTATTTTCGATGTGAATAACTACCCTTTCCTCTGTCGGTGTTTATACAGACTATAAATTATTGTAAATATAACGAATCAGCTTTTTGTAATAATTATCTACATGCTTGTAATGATTTTCCAAATATACTTGCTGCTTCGTGAAGTTCTACAGCGATTTACTTATTCTACTACGTCGGAAATTCAGAGTTTCAACCTTTGTCACGAGACCTCATCTTGCACTTGCTTACATAATTTTTTTCTGTTTTTTCTCCTTTGGAGTTAAAGGAAAAAATTTTTATTATAATATTTTATAGACAATTATCTTATATTTTGTTCAATTAATTTATTTTTTTAGTATAAGTTAATTTACTGGTTTTTTTTTCGACATAAAAACAGCGGGAATGCCTCCAAAAGAACCACCAAAGAAATGGAAGGCCCCAAAGGGCCCAAAACCAATTCATCATAAGCAAAAGAATACCATTGGTTTAGGTAAAGCCATCCAGCATAGAAGGGCCCAAGAAAACAAAATTGAAATTTTGCCCGATGGTGAATCTAGATTCATGACTGACAAGAAAGACGCTGATTGGGTTAAATTGAGATCAATCACTCAAGAAAATCATATTGATGATTTTTTGAATAGTGCTGCATTAGCAAACAAGGATTTCACCGCAGTGAAGCGTAACCAGATCACTATTATTAATCCAAATGCTACTGAAAACAATTATTTATTATCAGATGAAAAAGAAAGACAAATCACTATGGTACAGTTGGAGAATCAGAATAAATTGACAGTTCCTAGAAGACCCGCTTGGAATAAACATACCACTAAACACGAGTTACAAGAGAAAGAAAAGAAAGCATTTTTAGAATGGAGAAGAGAATTTGCATTATTACAAAAAAATCATGATTTATTGTTGACACCATTCGAAAGAAATTTGGAAGTTTGGAGACAGCTTTGGAGGGTTATTGAACGATCAGATTTAATTGTACAGATTGTTGATGCTAGAAATCCTCTTTTGTTTCGGTCAATTGATTTGGAAAACTATGTTAAAGAATTAAATTCTAAAAAGAAGAATTTATTGTTGGTGAATAAAGCTGACTTGTTATCACTCAAGCAACGGAAAGCGTGGGCTGAATATTTTATCAAGCACAACATCGCTTATGCATTTTTTTCAGCTGGCCAGGCCAATGAACTTTTACAGAAAGAAAAGGAAGAACAAGCAAATGCCGAATATCAAGTTGAAGATCCAAACTTGGAGCAAAAGATTATGGCACAAGAGATTGAGAATAAACTTGAACAAGCTGAAAAGCAATCTGAAAAATCTGTCGACCAGGATACAGAAGGTGATGCTGAAGAGACCAAGAAAGCTTTCGATACCAATAGTAATGATTTGGAGGAGAAAGTTAGAATACTTACTATAGATGAATTGGAAGATTTGTTTATTAATGAAGCACCTGAGCCTCTTACTGTGCCGCCAAATCCAAATGAAAAAGCGAAATTGCAGATTGGTTTGGTCGGTTATCCTAATGTCGGTAAATCTTCTACCATTAACGCTTTAGTTGGTTCCAAGAAAGTATCCGTTTCTTCGACTCCTGGTAAAACCAAACATTTCCAAACCATCTTGTTGTCTGATGATATTATACTTTGTGATTGCCCTGGTTTAGTATTTCCAAATTTTGCACACACCAATGCCGAATTGGTCTGTAATGGTGTGCTACCAATTGATCAATTAAGGGAGGCTACGGGTCCTACTCAGTTGGTTGCTCAAAGAGTGCCAAAATACTTTTTGGAAGCCATTTATGGTATTGCCATTCCAGTTAAATCAATTGAAGATGGTGGTACTGGTATACCTACAGCCCAAGAGCTCTTGACTGCCTACGCTCGTGCTAGGGGTTTTATGACTCAGGGCTTTGGCAGTGCAGATGAAAGTAGAGCTGCAAGATACATTTTGAAAGATTATGTGAATGGTAAGTTATTGTTTGTGAACCCACCCCCAAATGAAGATGGAACAAGCAGACCATTAAACGAAGCTTTAGAATTTAATAAAGATCTTTACACTCTTGATTTACTTTCTGAAAACAGAAGAAAACAAATTATTCATGCTATAAACTCAACCCCAGGTTTTGATTTGGAAACTTTTGATCTTTCAAAGGATCTTGAGAAACTCTCATTTAGTTCGCACATTGGTGGTGCTGACGGTACTGATTCTAGAACCGCTGGTTACGGCGGTGTGAACTCGTCCTTGCATTCTGCCAGTGATGAATTAAACAAAGAGTTTTTTCAAATGAATGGTATCAACAGTATAGCAAACATTCCATTTCACAGAAAAGGTGCTGTTGCCGATAACAGTAAAAAGCACAAGAAGAGCAAAAAGCTCAAGACAAGAAATATCAAATGATTGTTCAAACTCTTTACTCTTCTGGATTAAGCTCATGTTTATGTTTTTTTCTTTCTTTTCAGCTTTCTTACAATAGCATGGATTTAGCTTCTATATTGAGCATATCAATTATGTGTGTACTATAATTTATGAATAACAGTTTTGTTGGTCTTTTTGTTTGAGTGGTGTTGTAAGTCTTGAAGTACCAGGTTTTTGGTTGCTAACGGCCGATGCGTAGCACGTGATGCAGCGCGTTTTCTTTATTTTTATAATATTTTAAAGTACGCGCCCAATGAACGATAATGTTTCTCTTCTTATACCAGTGTATCATCGTATCTTTTTTGGCTATAATTTTTTAATATTGAGAAAGAGGGCTGATCTGGAGATTGGAGTGTATTGCTTATGAAATGATTATGGTCAATCAATCTCGCCAGCACTCTAGCTTTGACTTGGAAGACCAGCTAAGTTCAGCAGGTAGCAGCAAAGCGCGTCCTAAATTGAATATGTCTGATCCGAGCATCTCATCTAATAAAGGTTCTGATGTAACAGAGGAGATCCAAATGAGTATGAACAAACTATCTGAAGGGTTTGGAATCAATGAAACTGCTACTAAAAACAATGAAGCGAAATCTATTGCAGACATTCTCAAATTTCCATCACCACATCAACTGAAGCAAAAACGCGCAAATAAGAAGAAAACGAAAAGCAGTAGGACCAATCATAAGCCATATTTTATAGATAAAAATAGAGACCAGTCCGACATTATTGAAGAGCAGGGATTTATAACAGGTGCGATTGGTGAGCAGAAAAATGAAATTGTTGATTTGGCTAGTGATGAAAGCCGATTTCTCGACAATCAATATCCTGATGAGCAAAATTCATCTGTAGATGTTTTGAACGAGGCACCTTTGACATACAAATTTCAACAGAAAACTATTTCTGAAAAGCCAAACTATGATCGTTTAGAAAATAACTTTCTGTCGCCAATATCAAGTTTTACTGATGTTGATGATACTGATTCTGACCTAGTTTCTTTGGAAAAGTTGGCGGGAAACATCGAAAATGAAGACTATTATAAATCTGATTTTGAAGCGATACAAGGTTCCACGGCGTCGACTTTTTTGAATGCTTCAAAATTTAACCATTCAGAAAATGGAGGGTCTTCTTCGGAGTCATTGAGTATGGATGATGATTTTCGCTACAAGTGCTACAAAAGAATTAACATCAAGAAACTAAGCAGGGATGATGTAGAATATCTGGTTTTGTCATCTGCGGTTGAAGAGGATGATACCCCAGAGAATGTGGGAAATTTGAGTCAAGTTTCTAAACTGAAAGATTCATTATTATTCAAATTTAAATCGAATAAACTCAAGTATCAAACAAGTCCCCCAAAGCGGACCGGTCAGCACACACTAAATTTTTTGAAGCAAACACCCAGTGAGACCGAAAATAAGCAATTTCTTGTCAAAATTGCTTCACCTAAACTTAAGCATAGTGACGTTGAGAGAATAGAAAAAGAAATATTTGCCAGCAACAAGTATAAACAGGCCAACCTCAAAAATTTATTAATGGGTAAGGTGCCGGTTAGCAAAAACAGCAAGAAAGACTCCAAATTGAAGGCCCCATTGCAAAAACAGCAAATTGTTAAGCTTAAGCTACCGAAAAAGTTTTTGAGAGAAGTTCAATTAAGACTAGAAGCACAGGATTTTGCAGTAAAAAACCCATTCTTCACTGCTGGCAGTAAAGGAAGAGTAGATGAATCAGATAGTGCAACTAGCAGCTTCTTTACATCGGTGAAGGAGAGAAGCAAACTAGCGGATGCTAACAAAACTTCTAAGAGGCAAGTTGCGGCATCTAATATGAAAAAACTAGATTCATTGCCTACAAGGCCTATGGTTCGAGACGAATTTCATGTAATGCCGGAAACTGAAACCCTTACTTTAGCTAAAAAGATTTGTCTCTCTCCAAAGGATGAAACAATGCTAGATTATAGTCAGTGTATGGCCGGCACTTTGAACGCTAAATTGGCAAATGAGGTTGGCAACAATTCTGCGCAAGGAATATTTCGCAGCTTTTATAAATATTATTTGAAAGGTGAGTTTGAGGATAAAGTGATGATAAAATTTCGGAATACGTTTGAGAATCCTAAATTCGCTAAATTCCTTGATAAAGGTGTTTTCCATTGCTCAAGTTTGGAAAGCCTGCATCTATGGACTGAGCGTTTCAAACCGACATCTATAGGAGAATCTTTGATAGCGGAGGATGATTCAAGGTCGATATTTTCTTGGCTTAAAGATTCCTTTTTGTTACTTGAGAAAAATTACCAGTTGAAAATTCGTCAGTCATATATTAAGGAAAAAACTGAGGGTGTCAAAAAACGTAATCGTGCCTACAGTGACTACGATTTGGACGATTTTGTTGTTCCTGATTTTGAACTGACAGACGCAGATGCCACTGGATATAACGACTCACTACGATATGATTCATCTATTTCTATATTTGATAACATTAAAAATGACGCTCCGTTTGTTCCTTTGATGATATTAGCTGGTCCCACTGGCTGTGGGAAAACAGCCAGTATTTATGCGTCTACTCAAGAACTAAACGGTTATGTGCATGAGATTAACACAAATCAAAATCATAGTAAAAAAGCACTACAGAAAACACTTAAAGAGCTTTCAACCTCCAAAATTGTACATCAGAAAAAGCAGAAAAGCGTTACTAATTTTTTCTCGAAGCATCGTGACCTGCTGTCGGCTCCAGTGGCTGCTGTTGAAACGGACTTTGCATTTCAAAATGGCATTATATTGTTTGAAAATGCAGACGTACTTTTCAAAAATCATGATAAAGGCTTTTGGGATTTATTAAACTCTATTTTACAAGTTACGAGAAAACCTATCGTTTTAACATGTTCTGACATCACCATGATTCCTAATAATCTTGTGAGTATTGCGGAAGAACAAAACTCCTTAATTGAGTTATCTAAACTTGATGAACAGGAGTTATTTTTATATTTGAAGTTGGTCGCTAGTTCCTTCAGGTTTGAAGTAGAAGATAGCATCGTTCAAGATCTTATTGAAAATAGTAACAAGGATTTGAGGTACTGTTTGACCAATTTGCAGTTTTTGTGCGAAGGATGTGCTGATGCAAAAATGGTAGATACATGCAAATCGGAATCCAAAGATGATGAGGCAGGCATTATAGATATTACCGATATTGATGATGATGGAAATATGGAAGCTTTCCATAGCAATGCTGACAGTATACTGCATAAGGTAATAACATTACAGTACTCTGACAACTTTAATGCTTCAAAGCGTGAGGCATGGCAAGAGCAACAGGAAAAATTTCCAAAAAGTGTCGTTGAATTCAGCAAGTACGCTGATTTGTTATCAATGGCTGACGTTATTGAGACTGGCTCGAAATCCAGTTTGTACAAAGTAAACTTGGTGAACAGAATCGATGATTTCGAAGATCAGGAAAGTACCGATATACTTGAGTTTGACAAAGATACTGTGGTTTTTGATATTCAGAACGATAACATTTATGATAACTATCAGGATAATGAGATTCTAATAGCCAACGATGAAGAAAAGACAAAGATGGTAAACGATAAAGATATTGAAGTTCCAAGAACATTGAATTTTGAGTTGAATATTGGAATGGAAATTAAAAAGCAATATATACCTACACTTCTCATGGGTTACAGAATAAAGTTTAATAAATATAGGAGTAGTGAGATGGGGTTAGTGGAGTATCAAGATGACGTTGTTTTGCAACAAGATCAAGATCTTTACGATTACAAAGTGAAATTTTTGCGTTTTCCTGATAAAAGAGCTATTGTTGATGTGTTCATGAATTTTTTGCAACTTAAAATTCGCAGATTTTTAATAAATCCTCGGATCACGAGGCTGTCTTTGAATATTCTTAGCAATTCGATATTCGAAGAAGCAGATATAGTAAAGATAAATGATCTGGACTCTATCAACACACTAAATTTTGATACCATCATAGTGGAAATTGGACCAATTTTGAGAGATTTTGCACGCACAAACATTAACCGTTACAAGCACAATGAGTATTTGAAACAAAACTCGGGGCTTACAGAGCACCAGCTTGTCCATAGTGGAATTTTGAAGCCCTTGAAATTCGAGCTTAATGAGGCAGTTTTTGCAAAATTGTTTTCTACCCTAGGCATTACGGAAGCCCAATTATAATTAGCATATTTTTCCTTCAAATCATTTTACAGACTCTCGTTTTCTATTTTATTACAATACTTTTTTTTTTGTTGCATTCTCATAAAAATAATAAACATTTTTGCATTTGTATAGACCCAATAAAGTTTTCGCTGAAAGTTGAAATCGATTGACACGGTTATGCTTGAGAAAGTGGAGAGCGGCAGCCCTGTAGATAAGATTTGATTGTTTTACTGATCAACTTCTCGGCATTATGTTTTTCCCCAACACAAAGGTCTAACACGTATTGTTAGCTTGATATCATAGTGTATTGATTTTTAGATTCATGAATACATTCATCATCACGTGCATATGTATGTGAATGCATATGGTGTTCATATTCTCACTGGTTATCGTCTAGCTGTAAAGTACGCAATCGATAAAAATCTATCACGAACTCGCCTTAGAGACAATTCGCAAACCTTTGGGGGTATGCGGCGGCGATTGAACGTTAAGGCTAATGTTGATCCTGGTCTTAATTCTATAGATAGTGTATGATGGGTGTTAAAAGGCAGAACTCCGGAACACTGTTTTCGGCATTCTATTATGCTCAGCATCAATGCGCTAAGCCTCAGAATCTGCGCTAAGCCTCAGAATCTGCGCAAAACTTAGCAGACCCTTTCGCGATCGCCCCGCCCAGCCAATAAGGCTCATATATAAATCCAAGTTTTGTATCAGCAACAAGCACGGTTTAGACAGATATAGCTAAATTTAAAAGATCTTGGGCTATTACTCAAATAACATGTCTAAAAGCTGTCCTGCTTACTGAAAAACCGGCACAAGTAGCAATATAGACTATATATAGTGTACCTTTCAGCCTACTACAAATTGTTGTTAAAGAGGATTTTATTGACGGAAACCTCAGAACTTGGGTCGCCGGTACTGCACATATTTTGCTAAACGTCACAAAAAGGCAATAATTCCACTAGCCACGCGTCAACAAGAGGGGGCCAAGACCTTTGCAACGATCTTTACTGAATCCAAATTTTTGCAAGTGCTCACGTATGTCTGCAATATAATGCACGCTGCATAATACTGTTTCCTCATGTGCGTTAGCGGACCGCACTATTTTAATAATCTTTTTCCGAGGGCAAATGCCCAATAAATTCCGACTAAAAAAGGGCGTAGAAATCTTCAGAGTTCCGAGGGCAATTGAACTCTTACTGAAGACAGCCAAATTTACCTGTGAATAATAAAGAACATACTTGAATATGTACAGACGTTGATTATTAATAAACCGACGAACACAACTCTATGGAAAACAAGAAAACGGTCAACCTCAATACCATATCAAACCTGAACAGGATATGATAAGCTGACTAAAGATAAAGTTCCACTAACATGTCAATGTTTTTTGCGAAAATACCCACTTCAGGACATTCTAATGTCCAGTAACTGAATATAGAAGCAACATCCTCATATTTAGCCATTAAAGCTGCTTTTGTGAACCACAGTTCTTTGAAATTACCAAATATTATGAGCAATAAGACAACAGAGGCATAATCTTCCCTCAATCTGAACCACGTATCGTAGGTCCTTGTGGTGTCATACTGCTCATCGGAGTTTGCTAATAAACAAGTAACAAAATCTTCCATGTAGGAATTCACTGACGGTGAAAAATGTTGACGATAGTTTCGAACTGGATCTTTTGAGCTAGACAGCTTTGGAAAGTCAGGCAGTGCTAAGAGATAATATAAAAGAGGCTGGTACAACTTAATTTTCATTGAGATGATTTTGCGCTTCATTGATATAACATACTCAGGCACATTTATTTTGCAATCATTATAAATCCCATTTTCAAGCATAACTTTCAAGTCTGGAATATTAAGGCGAGATATTGGCTGCTGGATTTGGTTTAGGTAAAAGCTAATCTGCTCTTTCAAGTATGCTTCATCAAAACTGTTCCATGACTTGGCTTGCATGCTGCTAACATTACTATTACCTTTGCTGCTACAGCCGTAAAATTTGTTCATTATTTGGTTCTCTGTCGAAGTCAAGTACCAGTCCATGGTATTGATGGTGTGAATTCGATGAAGATCGTGACTTATGTTCTTGACAGAATAAAATACTTCGCTGCTCAACTTAGGCTCCAAGTCATATTGGAAAATCCCCGAGTTAACGTAAAACGGTGATAGATAATTTTTCACTTGAAGCTCAAATTTAAAGCAAAACCAATACAACTTCAACACGAGCATTGACTCCGGAGTTGCCCCGAGCACCCCAAACGTAACATCAGTGACATTGAGGTACATTATGATTTTGCTACACGCTTCTTGAAGATAGTGCCATGCGGCCAAAGGCCTCATAATATACCATTGATAGACGGATGCCAAGAGGTTGAATTGGACGTTCCAAAGGGAATAAGGTTTCACAGAAGTAGTTTGCGCCATTGGTAAAACGCGGTATCCAGCCTCATTGTTACCGGCGTCAAATGAGGATATGATGTTTTGAACGGCTGCTGAACGGGGCGTGCCATACCGCGGAACTATGATATGCGAGCTTTGTATAATGCTCTGAAGCTGGAGAGCAATCTCAAAACATTTATAGCCAAGTTTATAACCATCAGATGTTGCCTGTGTGTTAGAGACTGCGCTGGCAGGCAGCTTATTTTGAGCAATGATAGCGAGAGCCACACACAACAAAATGACTGGTAGGGGTGTATGCTCATTGCTTGGTGTGCTATAGTGCAATAGAAAGCACGAGATTGCTGCATTTTCTTTGTTGGCGTTGCAATGGCGAAAGTCCTGATAGCTTAGACATAATTGCTCCACCGAGGCCAACAAGGTCGCGGAATCAATGAACGGATTGTGCGGATAAACTTCGGTCATAAAGACCTTGCTGATAAGACGTTGCATGTGCGCGAATAAATATCGTTCGAAGTTCGCCAACCGTTCCAAGTTATGTAGATGGAGGTTTGGCAAAGACTCCTGCAACATGTGAGCCAGAGAGTGGAACCTGCCGACTTGGCTGGAAGACGCGACTTCCAGGCTCTCAGCACTTGGGCACAATTGACGAGCAACGTTGGCGGCACCCATGGTACCTGACAAAGGGTCCTGCAGGGCTGTTGGGCTCTTTTGGGCGTTTGCAAAGGTGAAATCAGCAGTGCCAATTGTTTTTGCGTCGTTTGTCAGAAGCAGCGCCGACAATTCATCGAGTAGCACGCACACCCGCTTTTGAGGCCGAATAAAAGAGCCTAGCTGGTTCGAGACCGGCTCCCAATTCAATATTCTTTCTACGCTGGTATCCCACTTCGCGAAGGCCTGGGGAGCCGCGGCGCAGGCGTCGATGCTTGGTACTGACCTTTCCGCAGCATGACATGCTTTCTGGGATAGCTGGTCCAAAAACGTTTTCATTTGCCTGGACTCCGCGTTGCTGGGAAGAGCACTGCCGCCCAAACCAGCCACCGAAGCCGAGCTGGGAGGAGTGGGAACCTGTGTCTGGTCTTCCCGGCCGGTGCAATGGCTCGTCAACTCCTTGATTGCCGCTTCTATGTTGGACAACTTCTGGAGAATCTCCAAACTGGCGCGGTCGAAACTCGAATAGTCTGTCTTTGTGTCGCTATAAGTGCAAGGAGGAAAGCTGCTGCTGGAGTTGGCCTGGTACTTTTGACAGCTACCGCACACAGGCCTGACATTGTCGCACTTTATCTTCCGCTGTCTGCAGGTTTGGCAAGCTGTTAGTGAGCGGTGCCTCTGGTACGCGAGAGCTGCTCGCGACGATGGTGCGCGCTTGGAGGCTGGCTCAAGAGCTTTCTGGCGCCTTTTTGCACCATGCTTGGATACACTGCCATTCGGCAAATCTGGGCTCAAGGACAAAGGCCCTTGCCCTTGCCCCTGCCCTTGCCTTTTCCCGTCTGCATCCCCGTGCTGTCCCGACTTTTCTCCAGCGCTTGGCGAAGCGCTAGGCGAAGCGCTTGGCGGCTCGACGATATCCATTTGAGGACGCAAAGGAATGGAGCGTGATGGGCAGCTTTGAATTGAGGTTGGAATGCAGCAGACAATGTCCAAGATGGAGGACATCCACACTGGACAAATTTTTTTGCGGCCGACAGTTGTCGCTGCTGCAAACCGAGCTTTGCCCGAAGCCGATCAATGTCGGTCTGTATGCCATTACCCTGCCCAGTTCCCGGGGACCGGTCGGCCTGGACAAAGGAGTTCCGAGACGCCTGCGTGACTGGCGCAGCGAGGCACTCTAGCACGCGTCCACTTGGTGATACGTGCTGCGACGTGCGTGGGCGCTTGTCGGCGCTTGTGAACGCTTGTCGGCGCTTGTGAACGCACGTGCGTGCATGCAGGCAGGCCTGCAGGCCTGCCTGCAGATTCATCAACGCAATCCGGCAGTCTGCTGCGGCCTTCCGGGGAGCAAGAAGACGGACAGAACAGTCTTCCCAGGTTACTGGCGAGTGCTGGCGCTCATGGAGCCGGAGCACGAGCAGGTCTGCACCGCGCAAGAGAAAAGGCCCGTCGCTTGCTCAGAGGTGGTGTGGAGACTGTTAACAGCACAAGTGGTAGAAGCCGCGAGACAGGCAGCTCATTCCAGTGTGTGGTGGAGAAAAGAGAGACACAGACAGCCCAGACAGACAGGGCCTCGAACACCACAGCGCGCAGAGCGCCGGCTTTCTGTTCTCTGTACATTTTTTTCTTTTTTTTCGCCCAAGGACACTCAGACACACAGACACTCAGACAGACGCTGGTTCCCTGTCCGAGGATTCTTCATCCGCATTTTTCTTGGACACTCAGACTAATTGCTGCTGCGGTGAATATCAGAAAAATAAAAACGGAAAAAGCCACTGACTGACTGGCATATCACATCTCTCTGCTACGCTTCTTCCACACCTCGCCAGCCACCACAATACAAGATATTTAGGACTGCTATCTTGCAGCTGTTACAGCACCACCAGTATCTTTGCGTTCCCTTCACCTCATATGCTATGGTGACGCCGAACAGCCATCATCCGCTCTCGTCGTCCTCCACGAACTGCAATACCGCATCCACGACCACGACCACGACCACGACCACGTCGGCGCATCACAATGTGTGCTCTCCTTCCTCTACTCCCACGCCGTCTTTTGCAAACCCAGATGGCTCTCACGAGCACCATTCGAGCCGCCAGTTCACAAGCCCCGCGTCCTCGTTGAGCATCGGCTCCATCGGCAACCTCAGCAGCATCAACAGCGACCAGATCAACAGCCACTACCAGCTCGGAAACTTGTACCAGCCGCAGCGAAACCACCAAGACACCAGCGCCGTCAGCGCCGTCAGCGCCGCCAGCGCCGGCGGTTCTGCGCCTGAGCTCTGTCCGAGCTCGTCGCGTCAAGCTCAGAGCCAGAGTGCGGTTTCCTCTGACAGCTCCAGCGTCTCTCCTTCGCGCAGCAACTTGATCGACTTTCCTGTCACGAGCTTCCAATCCGTAAGCGGTGGGGGCAGCGGTGGTGGCACCAGCACCAGCACCAGCACCAGCACCAGCACCAGCACCAGCACCAGCACCAGCACCAGCAGCACCAGCAGCAGTGCTGATAGTAATAACACAGCAGGCCGTCCGCCCCACCACGGGAGCAGGCACTCGCAAAATATGGCAAGCGGCGCCGGGGGCTCAATCCAGTTTCAAGTAAATACACAGCCCATAAGCGCCGGCAGCTCAAGCGCCGGCAGCTTAAGCGCTGCAAACTCAGCGGTGGCCGCTGCGAGACAGAAAAGATCGTATGTTTCTTCAAAGCTTGGCTGTCGCAACTGCCGCAAGAGATTCAAAAAACGATGCGATGAGACTTTGCCCCAGTGTTCGCGGTGCATTCAGAACAAGGTGCGCTGCAGTTACTTGGACGAGGACGACGAAGTGATAAACAGAATCAAGCGCGCACACGCAATCATCGCAGACCACAAGTTAACCCTACGGAACAATGGTGAAAGCAGCCTTAGCGCGGGGCCCCATTTCGGCAAGTTCAAACTCAAGTCCTCTAGATCGAAGAAAAACAGCAGCAAAGACAACGCTGTCAAAGCTGTACAGATCAAGTCTTTGACAAAAGCTTTAAATGGCGGCGCCAGCAAAAGCCTCCCTCTTGTGGTAAAACTGGCCGCCAAAAATGGAACAGCGGAGCATTTGCAGCAACCAAAAGGCCTTTCCGGCAGTAGCATAGAACGCAAGCTGTTTCTGGTCTACAGGTTCAATTACAACACAAAGTTCGAGATTCCCAAGAGATTCAATATTTACAATTACACCTCGTTCGACTACTCTGTCAACGACGCTTGCTTTCAGGGGTTCATGCAAGATATATGGTTTTACTACATGATGGTTGAGGCTACCAAGTCGCTACCGGTGTGTGCTTCGTTACTAGACTGCAGTATAGGGTACTTGAAAGCAAACACAGTGCACTCTGCAAACCACAAGGTGCTCACTATGGAACTATTCAAAAAAATACCTTACCACTACAAGGACATTGTCTTCAACTCAATTGCGAAAGGACTAAAGATTTTGGATAGCTACAAGTGCATGGACAGTGAAGGCTTCTGGAACATTTGTAACAGTTTTGACAGTGAGGATATCGAGAAGATTTACCAAATCTCTACACGGTTGATGTATACCACAATCATCATTCACAATGCTGCGTTGCTCATTCCCGACAATGCGCTTCAGACCTCCTGTTTTTATGGCGGCTCTTTCAGTTTGATGTGCTCGTTACAAAAAGTTTACATCAGATTTAGCAACGAGTACAAAAACAAGACGTTTTCACCAAAGACGAAGATCCCAGTTTCTGCTATAAAGTCGCTTTTCTTGCCAAACTATAACCTCGAATGTTTACAGGAGATTTTGAATGAGGTGAGCAGTTTTTACCATGCGTTCATTGCACATGAAGCCGACGAGCGGATAAGCTTTCAGTTCAACAATTTAACCTCATTCATAAACAAGTTGTTGTCACGAGTTAAATACGCCAAGGACACATCGAAAGTGAACAACTTCCCAATGGAAATGATTTATGAGATTATCTATGACTGGCTACGCATTGCTCCCTCAGAAATGGTGGTAGTGAAATGCAACCGGAGTATGAAGCTGGTGCATAAAGTATTTTACACTTACTGGATTGCCCTTTGCTATGCGTTGAATAACATTTTTCCCGAGTGTGTGTACTTTTTTGGATCGACGTTCAGCACTTGTTCTAATATTTATGGGTTTGATTATAACCATTATGGTAAATATTTTGACGACGGGGTTACAGCAGAGTACTTGACTGTTGGTCCAAACGAGCAGCAGCAGCAGCAGCAGCAGCAGAGTTACAAAGTTTCACAGCTAAGAATACACATGAATTATGCAGTTAGAATCATTGCGTTCTTCAACATGCGCACAAATTTGTTCTTGAACAACTTGGTGCTCATCAACCCGTACCCTCATGAATTTTTTGAGAGGGGTGCTGAGAATAGATTACTTACTAGAAAGTGCAACAATCTCAAAGAAGTGCAGATGACAACTTTCAAGAAGAAGTTTACTGCTGATAATTTTATCGCTATTGATTTTGAAAAAGAGAGAATAGCAACAAGCATAAATAACGTGACTTTCTCCAAATTGTCGTACCCACGTCATGACTTAGCGACAATGTCGAACTACATCCATGGCGACTTCAAAAATCATAAAATGATTGACTCTATTATCAGCAAAATAAAGAGAAACGAAAATTATGCAAACAATTTCATTAATAACAGCGGGTCTCCCAATCACCCGTTTTCCGTGCCAATCAATGTCAATAAGTTCGATAGATACTATAACAAGTACAACTCCAGTACCGACTTGAGTATTGTGAATGGTAACAATATTATTTCACCATCAAGTGCCAGCGGCAGCAGCGAAGTTGACACGGATCTGGTTGGCGGTACTCCAGGCAGCATGGCCCCCCTTGCTAGTGGCGGCATCAATGGTGCTTCGATATACTCCAATACCGACCTAGAGGCTGTTGATGAAGATTTTGTTGATCTACTCCTGCCTTTGTCTACAAACGGCCTTTCCATTGGCGATTTCAACCCACGGTTCCACAATCATGAGGACGAGAGGTTGAACTTGTTTTACAAGAACGCAAACTCCTTGAATTTCGATGGTACTGAGATCGAAGAAAGCGTGAGTGATTTATACACCGATTACTACCATGACAGAAATGAGGTGTTGAACCAATTGTTTTTCGAGAGAGCTGCTTAGCGTTGTTCATTTCTTTTTCCTTGTTTTATTGACGCTTTAGGGGATGTTTATCCTTTTGCTACTAGTGCTATAAACAGCACTGGAGCTATAAGCGTTTTCAATTTTTCCTTAGTTTGCATTGTTTCATGCTCTGTTTCTTTCTTTCTATTTCGCTCTGTTGTGCTCATTTCCCATTTGCCTTACACACTGGAGTTGTACTATTCCTTGGTGTTGTATTATTTATTTTCTAATTGTTCTTTTTTTCTGCATTCATATATCTACAGAAGTTGCCCCCTTTTTTTTTTTTTTTTTTTTTTTTTTTTCGTTTGTTTGTTTGTTTGTTTGTTTATTTGTTTTGGATCTATCTTTTCAAACTGTTCAATTTTGCTCTTCTACTTTGACCTTTTCGTTTGTCTTTTTCATCATTGACCGTTTTAATTTTATTTCCCTTTTTTCACGTCACTTTATTTTATTTCGTTTCATTTTTTTTTTTTTTGCAGCTGCGGTTTCTATATTTTAACTTCTTGACTATGTCTACTTTCACGCTCTCCCTTTTGTTTGCATCGGCTGAAAAATTTGCACTTAGTGTCTTCACCTAGCCGAAGAAAAGCTAATAGATTTTTGTGTTTGTTTTCGCTTTCAATTTACCGTACTGCGCGGCTGTGCTCACAATTCACACAGTTCGTATAAACGTTTTTTCACTTCGCAGCGTGATGTAAAAGCTTTCAGCTTCGGATAACGTAAATCAGGTCCGCCAATTTACATTGTGTGCTATCTAGCTCAAGGATACTACAGTACATCGGCTTGTTTTAGCTGGAAAGCTGGAATCTCCCCATTGGTTCACTGCGGATGGTGCTGGGACAGAATGCATATAATATAGCAAATCCAGAGTCTTGGGTGGCATACATTATGTCTGCCTCGCTCCTGCTTTGCTTGGCTTCGCTGACAAATAACTGAGTCATGATAGTGGCACGGATGACATAATCATAATAGGCGAAATGGCTGTGTACTACTATAATAGTACAAGAGTAACGAAGGTGGGGTGGTGCGTCTACGCACATAACTAACACGACAAGTGCGAATGAACGAAAACTGAAGGAGAATGACAGCTATATAAGTACAACTGAGAAGACAACATACGACCTGGACAGCCCGTTTGGGCCACAGCCAGCCAGCCAGCCAGCCAGCCAGTGCTGTGCTGTGCTGTGCTGTGCTGTGCTGTGCTGTGCTGCGACTGAGTCGCGGAGATTACACAATGCCAGTCTCGTGGCCGGATGGCGCTGGTTTACAGACATGAAGATGTACCCTACCATACAGCTATCATCGCTGTTTCTGCAAGCCGCGCGCTGCTCATCAGCGCCCACGGAAGGTGGCTGGCCTGCAGTATGGCGCATCTATGTTCGCTACCCGGACTTGGGCCCGCTGGACACAACAGCGCAAAAGCGCTGCTTGTGGCAGCGACAGAAGAAAGCACCAAGCCCTGCGAAAAAGAGAGGCCGCCTTCAGCCGAGGTGGGGGTGGGGGGGGGGGTTGTACCATTGCACTGGCGCCTGCGCCCGGCGCGCAACCAGGTCAGAGTAACTGTGAGCGTTGGGCGCACTGTGGGATGAGTGGCGCCTTTGCATCGTGCACCTTGCACCTCACGTGCTTCGCAGCTTCTTGCGCGTGTGTTTATCTGGCAGAAAGCAAGATCTGAGCTCAGTCTCTCGGGAGGGCAGCGAAAAAGTGTGTACACCGCACAGCTGGATAGCAGCGGTAGCGTTAGCTCCTGGCCGGCTGTCAAAAACGAGACGTGATGGGAAGCGATGGCCATCGACGCGTAGGCACACACTTTTTCTCAGGCCATTAGCGCTCGAAACGGGCGCATTGAGGTTTTGCAGGGCACCGTTGCACGTTGAAGGCACCGGTGAAGACGGACGTGCCAAAAGCGTCTATTTTTGCAACAAAAGATGTTCTAAGCCTGCCGTAACAGGAAGTGTAGTGAGCGGTGCGAGGCAAGCAAAGCCAAAGGGGAGTAATGTATCCACGCATCGGGCAAGCACCACTCGAGTGGTGCATGCCACTACCGTCTATCTGTGTGGAAGGCGGAAGGAGGGCAGATGCGGACGCGGTGCCGCAGAGCAGCAGCGTCCGGGAAACACGAGCAGCCACCTGCTCTGGACAGGGGAAGAGCGTCCGCGAGCAAGGTGCTGCTGGGTTGTGGAACAGTGAAAAAGGGCCGTGGAGCTGGCTTCGTGTAGTGTTGTTTACCGTTGCCAGGCATTGCCAGGACCCCGGCTGCGGGCTGCGGGCGGCTGCGGGCGGCTGCGAGCATAGCCGGGGTCCTGGCAATGCTGGGTGTTCACCAGCCCTGCGCGCCTTCCCGCGCTGCTCGCCCGCACCAAACGAGGCGAGCGAGCACAAACAAGGAGACGCCCCGCCAGGAAGACGAGACTCAGTCGGCGTTGACGCCGTTGGCGACTGCTCGACCCCGGCCGCCGGGGTCGAGCAGCAGTCACTGTGGGCCAGACTGCTGCCCAGCTTGTGCCCTGCTTGTGCGGTGCCTTTGTCGAGGCGGGAGGCTCAACGAAGGCACGCAGGGGCGCCCGCCGCGGGGCCTTAGCTAAGCCGAGCACGATGTATTACCAAGGCTTTGCAGCCCTGTTACGTAAGCAGGTTTCTGTTGTGGTTTTGCTGCACAATGACGCGGGATCCTGCTCCCACCGCGTCTACCGGCACAGTACCTGCCATCCTGCGGCACGGCGCAGGATGGCGCATGTTTGCGCACGTTTGCGCAATAGCGTCCTCGTTTCCTGCCACTCCTTGCATGACGCAGCAGCCTGCCTGTTTTTTTCACTCTTCTCTGCCTGCAGAGCTCCATTAGTACCTCTGGCAGGTTGTAGATATATGTATATATGTCTATCTATCTGTATATATATATATATATATGACCTTCGGACGGTGCTCTTGGGCTGATCTTCTTTTGGCTCAGTGTTCTCTGTTTCTCCCAAGGCCTTCCACTGACATTCCCTTCTTGTCGTTCTCTCCTTGTCTGCTTTGCCTTGCCACTACTGCCTCACACTCCCTCGCACTCCCTCCGCCAGCTGCCATGTCCAACTCCCAGGCCCTTCACCTTTTCTTGAACCAGCCGGTCAACAACCAGATGCTCCAGTGCTTGGTGAACAGCACTCTCAAGGTGTTGCCGTGCTGTGTCCAGGACTCCTACCCGTCGCCTCCCTCTTCTCCCACGGGCAGTCCCGGCTCTCCGCTTCCCTCCTTGTACACCTTCATCTCCAAGCTCGTCAAGTACACCAATGTGTTCACTGGCACGTTGATGGCCACCTTGGTCTACTTGAAGAAGCTCAACGAGAAGCTTCCGCAGGGGGCCTCTGCCCAGGACCCGAGCTCCAGACACAGAATCTTCTTGGCCTGCTTGATCCTCAGCGCCAAGTTCCACAACGACGCTTCTCCCAAAAACAAGCACTGGGCAAAATACACCGACGGCCTATTCGCTACCCACGAGATCAACGAGATGGAAAGACAGTTGTTGTTCTTGCTCGACTGGGATATCACAGTAACCAGCCACGACCTCGTCTACGTCTTGCGAGACTTCTTGGCCCCAATCAAGCAGGAGATCAAGAACGTCGTGAAGTTGAAAAACTTCCTCAGACAGCAGAAAATCAGCTCTCCTCCAAGACCAAGCGAAGGTCTCTCTAACAGCACCACCAGCACCAGCACCAGCAAGAGCTTTATGATGTCCTCTAGCAAGCCTCTTCCAAGAGCCTCCCAGAGAGGCGCCGGCCAGCTCAGAAAGTTCCCGTCGTTGCCCCAGCTTCCTTCCCAGCAAAAACAGCATCACCCACAGCCATTATCTCGCTTGCCAACCATGCCGGCAATTCCAACCCATTCCCACTCCCAGCCAAACGTCTCCTTTGGCCCAAGATCTCAGCAAACCAGGCTCCACAGTGTGCCAGCAGCCTCTGGCCGCATGGCTAACCCACAGCTTGCTGCCAGCACAGCTTACCACAAACCACAAAACTTTTCCATTTCCTCTTCAAGCTCAACGTCCTCCAACTTGTCTTGTGCTCCATCCACTAGCAGCAGCTGCTCTTCGGTGTCATCCGTGTCCAGCGAGACGTTTGCCATGTCTACTTCCTCCTCCTGCTATTCTTCGTCGTCGTCTTCCGCTTCTTCAGCGGTGAACTCTCCAGATGACGAATTCTTCTGGCGTTCCATGCCAAACAACACCCCTGGCAATAGTGCCAAGTCCAGTAGAACCATGAGAGGCTCCCACATGGTCGTGCCACTCAATAGCAACTCTTCCAACTATGGAATTCCAAGAAAGTTCAAGAACCCATTCAGCAACGGTATCTCAGTGATAAGCGAAAATATTGCTTATGTTTAGACTTATGGGTTTTTCAAAGTTCCTATTCGATGTTAAGATATTATCTTCTGTCAAAGGAATTTGTTACGATTTCACGATACTACTATCGCAGCTACTGCTACTGCAAATGCTAGTGGTACTGTTATTATTATAGTTCTTTTCATTCTTCATGTGCATTACTATACTATACTTTATGTTTATCACACTATTATGTTTTTCTTTCCGGCTGCTTTTCTTTTTGTTGTCTGTTTTTCGATTTCAGTTTACTACTTGCGTTTATGGTTTAATATTATGTTTAATGATTTTAATAACTAAAAAAAAAAAAAAAAAAAAAAAAAAAAAAAAAGTTGTAGCCCTTGATAACTAGCTGACTTTCGTGGTACTGGTACCACCTACCATGTTTCATCATGCTATTTGGAGATTGGAGTCTGCTGCAAGCTGTCAGTCGTGTCTGCCAATTTATTCAACTAAAGGCTTTTGCAAAAAGTAGAGAATCTGACAGCTGCAAAAGATGGAGATGTTAGACGTTAGAAAAGCATGAGATGGCAAGGCAGGCACAACCTTGGTCAGAGAATTGTACTCGGGACCTAAATTAATTGTATCTGTTGCCCACTTAGGGTAAAAGCAACTAACTACAGCGCATTAGACTTAGTGCCTTTTAATTTGTTATTTAAGTTTAAAAGTCCTACCAATTTACGGTGTCCTCGTTGTAATTCAACAATAGTCTAATGTTTTTCTTGAAACACCCACGTATCGATTTTCAAATACAGGCACCACCAACCAATATCCCCTATGACAAATGTCAATTGTCTTTGTTTCATCCGATAAGATCTGCGCTTCGACAGGGGAGGCGGCCAGACGGAGATGCGTGTCTGACAATTCTATACACAGCTTTCCCGCACACTAGCGTGTATGCACAATAGCCAAAATATTGAACAAAACAAACAGAAAAGCAAAAAGGTATGAGATACGTATACAATGATAAGTACCATGTTGGATTTTACACTTTCAATTAAATGTCCAAGTTTATCAGCACTCGCTGGACCAGAAACTGACTCAGTAGCACCTAGCCTTATTGTATCTCGAACGCGTCACACTTTTCCCTGTGATACGAGAAGGCTGTCCTAGTTACTGAGTATGAAGTACTCCGTAAGTTCTAAATCTCAGATTATCTGTGTTTGCATTATGTTCTTTCCAAAATTTGTCGTGCAGCATTCTCATCTCCGCCGATCAAATTCTGTGGTGACTCTGTGAATGTCAATTGTAAACTCAGACAATCTTGATAGTGGCAAGACAGAGACATATTTGTGGCTGAGGCTGTATAGGTTAAGATTTACAAGTGGGCACTGTAACTCATTAACACTTCCACTACGAAAAAAAAAAAAAAAAAAAAAAAAAAAAAAAAAACAATAGAGGAAAAACATGATAACGAGGATTAGTATCTAGTGCAGCTAGCAGTGCATTCTACCATATAAGGCAACTCATCGCCAGTAACATTTGTCCTTGCAGAGACAATACGAAAGCGTTGGTGGAGCATACATCGATGCTACTTCTTGGCCGTCATCTATTGCTTGGACAGAAAAGAGCTTTTATGACCGTGTCTATGATATTATAGTACTAAATGTATGGCTAGATATGACAATGAAAATTGCACAAATGAATGATAAATAAAGCAAAACAAAAAGTTAACAAAAGATGAGATAACAGTAACACGTGAAAAGATATGATACAGAAGAATCCTGTTTTATGTAAACAGGCACAAATGACGAAACCCCGGCTATATGTTTGACAAAATAAAAAAAAAAATAAAAAAATAAATAAAAAAAAAAAAAAAAAAAAAAAAAAAAAAACATGTAACAGTTGTTGTGAAAAGATGTATACATAGCAAAAGCAGTCTTGCTGGTGGAGCAACTGTTAACAGTAACTACTTGCTAGTTGGCATTAGCTCGCAGTAATTCAACGATAATATAACTGTCGTTCTCAGCCAAGGCTGCTTTATCGCAAATCCTAAACAAACGAAGTACTCTAATAGCTCAAGTCAACGCTCCCCTTTTGCTGCCAAAAATCACGTTTCATCTTTCTGAATCCAGGTCTGCTAGATTCTGCTGGTCTTGCTTTCTTTTCAACACCACCACCCTCTTCACCCTCGGCTTTAGACTTCGCGGACTCATCCTCGCTTTCGTCATCAAGGCCCATTAGCTTATCAACTTGAGGCTTCTCGGTGTATGAAGCAACAGTAGAAATTTTGGGCGTCTTCAAATAACTGGACCCATCATCGCTCTCACCTTCGTGATTTTCCTCACTCTCATCTTCATCATCGTCTTCGTCTTCCAGAACGCTACTATCACTATCACTATCGTCGTCTTCCTCGTCTTCATCACTGCTGCTCTCGCTTCCTAAACCATAATCATCAGATAGTAAGACTCCATTAAGTTTGTTTTTGTTATCGCTAGCCAACTTGCGCTTGTTGCGACCCTCGCCAAAATAGAGCACTTGATTCTCAATTGCTGCCAAATTCTTCACCAAATGTCTCTCGTCCAGGAAGTCACGACGTTCGCCTTTGTATTTGATAATATTACCCAAAATTGATTCATTCAATCTTTGCTTATAAGTTTTCCCTTCTAACTCAAAGCATTTGTCAACAAGCAAATCGAAAGCCCCAGCAAAAGCTTTCTTTAAGCCACGAACATTGAACGAGCCTCGAGAGATATTGTTTGATGGATCACTTGGGTCTTGTATTGCTAACTGGAACGGGTTTCTATTCTGTAAGTCAGGATATGCATTCTTGTTCAAAAACCCCGGCTGGCCATTGTTTTCGTGGCACACAGGCGCTATTGCTACATTATCGTAGCCAAAGTTCTTGCCAAAAAGCTCAAAAAATTCAATAAGCAAAACCCCAATGTTTTTCATAGGGTTAATGGCATCCGTAGCTAATCTTGGATGAAGCTTGAGAAACGTGTACACCATGCATATAGTAGAGTAACCACCTAATCCACCTAAATGGACATTGTTCAAGTTTCTCGTAGACAAGAAATGTTTTACAATTAAAACGAGTTCTCGTAGCCCTGGAGTAGTATCTAGCCAGCCTTTTATCACCATTGCTGCTTCAAGACCATTAGATCTTTCAAACGAAATATCAACATGAATTTTAGATTCCGCTTCTACTAGTTTGATGATCGGCACTTTTGCCTTGGCAATGACTTCAACATTCGTCACAATGCCTTTGTTTTTCAAATAATTTGACAACTTGTACAAGCTGGAGCGGTTATCTTTTAAATAACGAACATCATCAGAATTATCGGTCTTTACCACCATATCGATATCAGAATGCGGTAGGTACAAATCAGTGGCATAAGAACCAAACACATAAACATGGCTATCGCGCCAGAAGCTTTCTATTGCGCTTTTGAGTCTATCAATGCAGCCATTTCGCACAATAATTTCTTCCTTGGATGGGGAAATGTAATGCACAAAGTCTTGAATTTCAAGAGTAAGCCAATCAGCAATTTCTCTCTGCCTAGAATGATCATGATTCAATACCCATGGGAATGCGCTATTCACCGTTACTTTCTCGCCATTACGTTCTTCAACTTCTATCGCGTCATTATCTTTCTCATCGTTATTTGTAAATTCATCATTATCTTCTTCTTCTTCTTCTTCTTCGGCGTCAGAAAAATCAAATGATATGAAATCCTCATTAGCTGCCAACTCTCCTTCTTCACTATTGGTGACTTTTTGATTGGTAACTTTTTGATTTTTTTTCAGCGGTTGTTCATCTCCGCTATTTTGAGAGCTGTCTGAAAAATCCTCATTTAGACTTCTCTTTTTTGGATTAGAGTCGACTAATTTTACTTTTGTTACCTCCTCTTTGGTTTGTTTTGGCTCTTTAACATTACTGTTATCACTTTCATTATCAGACTCCACGTCAATTATTTTAATTTCAGAAACATCGTCGTCGTTTTTGCTTGTATTTTGTTCATCAGTGCTGTTCAAGTTCACATAATCTCCGGAATGGTCTGATAAATCATCCTCTGATCGCACTTCCTCAGAAAGGCTCAAAAATGAATTAGCTCTTTTAACTGGTGGCATTGTTCGGTACGCACAGCCTTCTACCTTTGACAAACTGGAGACTTTTGGCTAGCTGAAATCCTTGATTCACTGTCCTTGCAAGCTGAGTAGACCCATTGATTTTTTTTTTTTTTTTTTTTTTTTTTTTTGATTGATTATTGTCCTGGCAATTTTTTTTTTTTGGTGGGTCAAGATGAGGTCACGTGTATGAGTGTTTCCCAAGCAGCTAAGAAGCTGAATATTCATTGACTTTTTTCTTCTGATCTTCACTTTGACACATTGCAACCGCCTAGCAATAGCCAATTTTGTTGAATTCTCCCATCAAATCATAAACAATATGTCTACTGTAACACAGGAAACCTTTGTTGACAACTTCTTGCAGCTTCTTTCTGCAAAAAGTAACGGCATTGTTTATAACGACGATTACAAGGAAGATCTCTCCAAGCTCCAACAGCTTCCAATTGCCTTTCCAAAGCCTCCTGCCAAAAAGACTCTTTTCATTAATGATGCTAGAAAATACGGGTCTGGAAAACAAGAAAAATACAAATTGAAATTCAAGTCCATTAAACCGCCTTACAAGTTTACTGCCGAATTTTTCAGTGAGGCCAACAATACTATTTACCAAGTTAAAGACCAGTTGATTGAGAACGTCAAGAAACAGTTTACCGATGACGACAAATATACCACTTTGAGCTCTACTCAAGTGAAACTCTTGGTGAAATCTAAAGTTCCTCAAGACAGTATTCAATTGCAAGACCTTCAAGGTGTGAAAGACAATGAAGTGTCATTCATGGTCATGGTAAACTCTAAACCTTCGGCTCCTCCTTCGCAAGAACAAACCCCAGAACCAGATATCGAAAAAGTTGTCCCAGCAACCAAAAAAGAGCCAGAAGCTCAGCTTTCGATAAGCGAAAATACATGGATTGGTATTCGCAAGCTATTAATAGAGGAATTAGGCTCTGCAGATGGGGAAGTGGCTACAAAAAGATTGAAAAAGGGATGGGACTTGGCCAAATAGGTTAATAGAGCATGCAATATATATATAAAGAACTAAGAAAATTATTCATACCTCACCTTTAACTTCCTGCAAAAACCCATCAACGAAATCAACTAGCCTTTGATGTCTAATGACTGCTAACTTTTTTGCCTCTTCGGTTTTCAAGCTGTCTTTTAGTTTTAATAGTTTTTCATAAAAGTGATTTAACGAGTTATTTTTCGACTGCTTGAAAGCAGGTTTTCCGTTTTGTAGTTTTTCAGTTTGTGCATCATAGGATTCCTTTGTAAGGCTTGTATTTGGCTCAACTGATAAATCATAAAGTTTTGAGTGTCTGCTGCCACCATAAGCGAAACAACGAGCAATACCAATATTACCCATTGCGTCTAACCTATCAGCATCGCTCACGAATTCATAAAGTTTCAGCTCTGATATTTCAGCCGTTTGCTGTTCTGTGTCACTATTCTTGTTATTTTTGTTTTGTTTATCACTTTTCAACGATTTTCTCCAACTGACAGAGCCTATCTCTTCAAGAATGAAACTAACCTTTTCATCCGCTTCTTGTTCTGACAGCAAGCCGCTAACTTTCAAGTCTCTAAACAATGGTTGAATGAAACTAGTGACTAATTCCTTTTGATTGTATCCAAACTTGAAATCACCTACGTCGTGCAACAAAGCAATGAGCTCCACCATTTGTCTCGTGGCAATATCTTCATTACTATCACCGTTATTATTAGGAAAAGTCAGCTTATAGAGCCTCAAAGCGAGATTTCTGACACGGTTGACATGATCCCAGTCATGGGCAGAGTCCAAGTGTTCACAATGCTGTTTAACAAACTTTTCGGTTTGTCCAATTATAGCCTGAAATCTATCTTTTGGAAATGGTAACATATCAGTGAGTTTGATAAAGCCTGAGAAAAGTTATACTACAGGAAAATCGCTCCAATTTGATGCGATGCGAACTGAAAAAGAAAGCAACGGAAGTACAAGAACGAAAAAAAATAAATCTCCTCGTTCATCTCTCTGCTAAGCTTTCAACTTATCAAGATAACCACATCTCATTAACTAAAAGAATTATTTTTGCCGGCTAAAATGATCCAATATCTCAAAGGTGATATATTTGCTGTAACGCCCTTCCCGAGTATATTATTGCATTCGTGCAATTGCTTTGGTTCTTGGGGCGGGGGCGTTGCTGCCGGATTTGCTTGGAAGTTCAGATCTGGATTGCGGGCCCACGAAAAGTACTGCAAGAAATATAAAGCAGACCCAAAGGAGCTCTTAGGACTATCTCAGATTATTGCCACTTCCAAAGACGATAAGGGCAATAAGCCAATCAAAACGGCAGATAACATCTCGCCAAAATTTATTGTATGCTTGTTTACCTCACTTCATGGTGGCCACAATGCCGACTCTCCGGGAAGCATCTTGAAGAATACTGATAGGGCATTGAGGAATCTCGAAGCAAAGCTCTTTAGTGACCCAAAAGATTTGTATAATATTACCAACGATGAAGCAGAAAAACAGGCTATTGCAGATTTGAAAAAAGTATTCGAATACGAAAAATCCGCAGGAGAACTGAAAAAATTGGATATATTCATGCCGCAGATAAACTCAGGAATATTTCAAACGCCTTGGGAAGATACAGAGTGGGTTTTGAAAAAACACGAAAAGTTTTTTAATTTCAAGGTGTTAACCTTGGATTAGAATATCATATATTTTCTTGCATATGTCCTTTTCTGTGTGTAATTCATGATTTGCTTCGTGATGTGGTAAATGACGTAGGTACTTCGGAGCTAAACCGATAAGAAACGATTTATAATGAACACAATTGTTACTAGATAACTTTTACTTGGCAGCCTTTTACAATTGAATGTCATTATAGTAATATCATTCAAGAAGGATACTAAATTGAAAAAGAAAATCAAAGTACAAAACTAAATAGAAGAAACCGTTAAGAAAAATCAATAAAAAAAAAATAAAAAACCATTGTCCTTAATACCCATACCTAAATGGAACATTAACAAAATATGAATAGGCAAGAAAGCAAAGAAATGAAATAAGCACCATATAAGAGAAAAAACATCCAAAAGTGAGATAACAAACCAAAAAAAAAAAAAAAAAAAAAAAAAATAATAAAATTAAAGCCATCTTTCAATGATAAATAAATTACAAATAAAACCAGAATTGAATGAAAAAAAAATTAGTGATCGTGCTGGTGGGCCAAACTATCTCTAGAAACATAATGTGCTTCAATAGTTTCACCTCTTGTATTTGCACCCTCAAAAGCATCATCGATATATCTAAATATCTGGTCATCTTCCTCATCTCTGTTCTCGTAACTTTCAGAGTCGCTTTCAGAGTCACTTTCAGTTTGATTTACATTGACTTCTGCAGTTGTGTATATAAAAATAGGATTCTCATTGTGTCCATTATCGCTGCTGTTTGAGCTATTTCTGCCTTCACCTTGTCTATTGTTGTTGCTTCCACGTAGAGTATTTGTGCCTGTATTATTGGTGTTGATTGCTGTATAACTATCGCTGTAGTGATTCAGTCTACGAAATAGCCCTGAGTCGCTGCTGTCGTCCAAGTTGGATCCATAATCATCATAATTATTGTTGTTATCACGCGCAAAACGTTGCTGACGACGATTTCTCTTGAGTTTCTTTTCAATACGCCTTTTTTCTCTTCGTTCTCTGCTGTTGACAGAAACTGAACGGGGCACCGCCAAACCATAAGCAATAATCTGATCCGTCAAATACAAGAAAGTATTTGTGGTTTTCATAATGATTTCCGGAATGGTAGATGAAACGAACTCTCTTGTTTTAAGCTGTTGATTTGAGACAAAATCATGTAATTTAGCATTCAAATTACGAGCTTGAAGTGGTGATTTCTTGTTTGTGTTTGCATCATTTGCAGCTGAATGTTCAAAATTACCGTTGCCAGTAATTTCTTCAGTTGGCCTGCCATCAAAGCTATCATTATCGTGATTATTATCTTGTGTATCCGCATAACCAAACAAATTTTTTTCTTCCTCTGGTACGAACAATGAAATGCGGTCAACTTTATTAGCACCTTGCAATTCCTCTTCGTAAAACGGTCGGCCCAAAATACCTTTACTTTGTTTAGCTCTTTCACTAGCATGAATTCTATTAATCCATTCCCAAACAATAACGGTGGAAACTACGTAACCAGCCGCATTGAAAACTTCAGAAAGTTCGGCAACCCATACGTTAGCCACGTCAGCAATAAAAAATGCAAACTGCAAATTAGTAGAGAGAATACTAACAAAGGATATCAAAATTAAGCTCTTTTTCATGATAAACTCAAGCTTGATGAAGCAGTAAATACAAATCAATACCGAATACATGACGCTCATAGCAATTCTCAACAAGTAAATAAATGCTGGCAATATACTTAAAGTATCTTCATCAGGATCATATTCAGCGGTAACTTCGGTATGCTTCATGGTATGAAATGTTGAAACTGCCCAAATGACTTGTGATATAATAGACAACGATACACCCATTACAAACGTAAAACGTTTCTCTTTTTGTCTTGAAAAAAGTCTCATTATAATTTGCACTTGGCAAAGTTGGAGAATGAAAACCGAAAAAAGGTCAATGATGTTAAAGCTTAAGTTACTTTGTATGCTATCTAACAAATTCTCTCCTGAAGCCATCCCTAAGCTTATTGTCCCACTAAGAAATTTCATTGTGCTTGTCAGCAAATAGATCAAGTTTATGGAGCTCAATAAGCAACCCAATATAAGCAAAAAACTTGGCTTTTGAGTATTGGTAAAAACAATCACGGTCAAAAAGCAAGTAACCACTGTTGCGGCTGTTACTGAGTATATTGTCGGGTACACACTGTACATAAACTCCCCCTCCTTCCTCTGGTTTATGAAAGAGGTCCAATCGTTATCAACTATGGGAAGCGTCTTAAGACCAAACTTCTTATTGGCTGAATATACTGGCTTTTGCCCATAACACCCTGGCATATATTTCATGTTTGTGAGGTGCGTAGGTAAACGGTCCTGATTTATTTCGATGTTGTCCTTGGTATTATCATTATCACTGGAGGAAGCGATTAACGGTGATGACTTTAGCGCTGGTATTAACACACCGGATAAATCAATGTTGTTGCATGATGAATAGTTTATGTTATCTTCAGGCGACCTCCATATGAGGTTTCTCTTCATTTTCATCTTATTAGGAGAATGCAGGTTTTGTGCAGAAGATATATTTAGTCTGTCACAATAGTTTCTTAATCTATTTTACGTGCAATATCGACATCATCACTATCCGTCTTTTGGCACCGTTTACTTACATTCTCCCAACTTTTGATACATCGCCCATCGGGGCTCACAATCCGCGCGCAGCTTTACATCAATAAATATTAGTGTTATATACAAGTATATTGGTGAGCTTATGTATGCTTTGGAAATCAACCAAGAGTAGGCTTGGGAATCACAAAATCAAGCGAGACATAGCCCGAGCGTCGCGGGCTAACTATCTTGATTTTTTTGTTACGTAGTTGAGCATCATTAATCTCACGTACATAGTCTTCTAGCTCTTGCAACTTTCTCTTGGAGTGATTTTTTATCAATCGATCAAATATCCACATTGTGATAAAATTAGCAATTCCACTCAAAACGTTTTCAAATTTCAGTGCATTCAAAGCGTCCTTCAAATACTCGTTGACTCTGTTAAGAATAGCTTCAAACTCTGATGGGCTTATATAATTTGAAAGAGGTGATACTGAAGAACAGCCATAAAGTTGGCCGTAATGTTTACCTTTGGGTATAAACTTATTTATATTTTGGCCCAGCAGGCTCTCCATGGGGTCAACAATCGCCGCTTCTTCAAACCCAGGAATAAGTTGCAGAAATTGTGGAAACAGATTGTTACTGTTAGAAGGCTCATTGTACATCCGTGGTACTCTTACCACCCGCGTAGTTTTATATTCATCACTAGATGGATCAACATATGGGTTAGGGAAATGAGTAATTATGAGAGGATGGTCATGTTTTTTATAAACATGGGTATCAAGAGATTCATATTTTTCAATTGTGTATTCGTGGTAGTTAAAAAATAAAAGATCTTCGCTGTTTTCGTTGACAGTATTGTTATTGTTAGTGGTTTCATTATTATCGTTGTTGGTATGTTCTATGCTACCAGCCTGTGGAACGGCTGCCAAAAATTCAGAATTTTGTAAACTAGATGTAATATTGGGAGTTTCAGCGTAAGCCGTATCTTGGGCATTGCTTCCGTTGATGGCATTGTTGTTACTTGCGCTATTTAAATTCCTGTTGATATGATCTTGGAACAGACGATCGCCTGGATCTTCGTGTTCAAAGATAGTAGAGCCTGAAAACGGACTTTGATTTTGTTTAGACTCATTAAATTCACTCTGTTGGATAACAATATTGTTGCTATTGTTATTGATACTCATTGAGGATGAAACATTTACTGGTCTTGACGATTCAGAAAAGTGCTGCTTGTTGGTCATATTATAAATTTGGCTCTTATATGAATATGGAACAGCATTCTTGTTAAACAAAGCTATATTTTCCAGGTAGGTCTACTTCTTTGCATTAAGCTGAAAAAAATAACGCTTCAAAGCTGCAAATGCTTCGCTCAATATGTCTGGTTTGCTTTCATATATTGATTTTAAATTGATCTGTCCGAATTGTGATACTTGATCTCTTGCAGGATGGTTTTATGGGTACCCGGCTCAATGTCTAGAATATTGATAAAAACGGTGATGGTTCCACACGAGCGTCTCGTCTGAGCAAGCTTACCAAACCAAGGTTGAAAAAACAAAGCTCAACGGATGGTGATGATAAGAAAATTACATAGCTAAATCGTTGAAGTTCAAAAGAAATATAAAAAAAAAAAAAAAAAAAAAAAAAAAAAAAAGATAATTTATTAAGTAATTACTCTAGTCTAACTGTCTATCAAAGGAAGGAACTGACAAAATAAACCTGAAACAAAAAGGTCAAATTGCAAATTATTGTTTGCAAAACGAATTGAATTAATTGTAACTCAACTTTCACATTATCAATACTAAAAGCATTCCCATTAAAGCACTGAGAATGTTAATATTTTCACCAGCTGGTAAGCCACTATTGAATTGGGTAATTATATCTGAAGGCAGAGAATAGAATTTATCTGGCTGGGATTTATCTGGTACTGAAGAGGATAAGTTATTTGAAGAATAAGGACTGGTGTAGTTGATATTTTGAACATAAACTGCCGCTGAGGTGTTTGAGAACAAAGGTGATGGTGAGATGTGTGTAGCAGAATTTTCTGTATTAACATACGAGTACGCTGAAGATGGAGCAATAGTAACAGTGGCATAATCAGAAGACAGGTGCTTTGCAAGAGTACTTTCAGCCAAATATGCGTCTGAAAGAGTGTTGGTACTGAGAAAACCGAAGCTCACTGCTGCCTTATTGGCAACATCTTCTTTTTGAGTAGCTATGTTATTTTCTGCTGTATAAAAAGTTGATACACTGGTTGCTTGAGTGCCAGACTGAATAATTCCCTCTTGGCTCAATAGGGCAGATTCTCCTTGGGGTTCTGACAATTTGTAGTTTCCTGATGTGGAATATGGAACTGTGTATGTACTGTAAGTTGTTGTTGTAGTTGATGTGACACTCGTGGCTATATTAGTAGAATAAATGTTTGTGTTAGAGGGCATAGTTGATAAGTTTCTCTCTGTTCTGTAGTTGGTGCTAGTTAATGGACAATAGGTGGTATACGAATTGATTATTCCATTTTCAGTTTTAGTGACATATGCGATGCCAGTTGTCACCGCTTTTGTTATGAAGGCTCCTCTTAAGCAAGAGGTAACAGTTACCTCGAGGCTTGAAAATTTCGATATTCTGATAGTATCTGGGGGTTTTTGAAAAGCAACAGAACTGTTGTAACGGTTGTTAATACTTGCAATTTGCAGTGTATTATATGTCGTGAAGTTAGAAGATGTAATAATTGGAAAAAATGAAGTGGTACCTATTATTATTTTCGATGAAATGTGGCTAGAAGATACTGCCAGGCTTTCAGCAGCTTGAACAATACTGGATACTGTAGATGTTATAGCCTTGGATGTATCATTACCTCTTAACACTGCTGTAACACTGGATGCCAAAGGTACAAAGGCAGTAGTGGTAGTAACCTTTCCATTCACGGAAATAGTACTAAGAGCAACGCCGGTGGTAATAGATAATGTAGTGCACGACTTATCTAAGCAAACTGTAGTTGGTAAAATACTGGTTGAAGCTATATTTTCCTCTTTTGTATTCATTGTAATTATAGAATTCGTTAATGCAGAAGAATGCGAATGAAGTGAGGAGAGTGTCTGTGTTTTTGACTGTTCAACATTCTTACTGACTAACATACTGCTTATATAAGCTGTACTGTTAGTTTTGGCCAAAAAAGATAACAGTGTAGTTGGTGTACTAAATATGGAAGTTAATGAGCTTTTTTTGGTTCTTGTTACAGAGTTCGGCAGAGAACTCAGATTTGTAGCTTCCGTACTCGAAAAAATGGAGGTGCTGCCGGTTGAAGATAAATTACTACTCTCAACAATTACTGTTGCAGAAGATTTATGTTGGGAGAGTGCATTGCTAGCTGAGAGTGATGTTCCCGAAATGGTACTAGAAGTTCTTAAAGAAGATGTTTTCCTCAGGGGTGAAATTTTAGTTGAGCTGCTGGCCATAGAAGTGGATGTTGAACTGCTAAATGATATGGAAGAAGAAACTGCTGCTTCGGCTCTCTTAATGTAAGATGTCAATTGTTCGTTACTAAAACCGCAACCTGGGGTAACAAAAGAAGTTTTTGGAGCTGTGTAAGTCGTCACAGTAACTGTTTTCCGTATCACCACATCAGTTGCTTTGACTGTGTTAATGGGTAATAAAATTAACCATAAAAAATTATACCACTTCATCCTTCAAAGCTTGGCTATAGAAACTGGTTGCTATTAGAAAATACAAGTTACCAAGAAACTATTTTCAAGATAAGATAATTATCAAATTCGATATGACGTTTTCTTGAAAGTAACTGGATAGAATCATGGAACATTGTCTGTATATATAGATAAAGATCCATGTTGGCAGTCATGTTTGGAGATTACATGCATATGCAGTTAGGTGCATGTGTCCACATTAATACCAAGATAGAGGATTTGTGCACATAGATATGTGGCTAACATTAGCGCTTCTAGAGCTTCATGCTTAAGAAAGTCAATAAAATGAAACACTAGTTGTGGTCTATAGAAGCCTAGGCTGTATCACTTTGAACAAGATGGTTTCCTTGACTCTAGTAATAGAGTATACTTCAACGCTGCTTATATAGATGCAACAGTATGCCGTTAATCCATCAACTGATTATCCTGTTCATATAAACATATAGTATTCAATTTGATTTAGTATTTGAGTTCTTTTGTTGTTTTGTTCGTTAGAAATCCATTTTTTGAGCAAATGAAGATATTTGCGCTATAGTCACGGACGTACGCTGGAGAAAAAACTCCGTTTCAGACACAAACTAAATAGGCAATAAAATACCCTAAATTCCCAAAACATATGTTTACTCTATTCTGTCAAAAATTTGGTTTATAAATATATTTTTGATTTATATATTTGTTTTAATAGCCTCCTGTAGGGCTGTGCTGGAATAATTGGCGTGGCAGAGTAGCTTTCTACGTATTTTTCACATAAAAACTTAGATATTTCGTATCATCGGCTTTTATAAAAGCTCTGTTCATGGTATACATCACTTATGCAAGAAACAGACAACAAAAACAGTCTAAAAAAGGACTTTTAAATGTGTTATGGCCGCTTGCCAAACTTCCGAAAATTTCTTGCGTATTTTGAATGCAGTTCCATACACAAAAACTCCACTTGCTGCGTTTCCGCATGACAATATGGCACAAAGCCAAAATCACAAGCTTTAGACCCAGCTATATATTTCAGACCTCGATGAAAAATCTCTAACCGTTTTATTCTCAAATACTCCTAGACATTTAACACATATCAAACTTACAAAAAACATTCACTGCAACACTGTTGTTGAAATTATAAAATAACACTTCCCTGTTTCAGTGGACTGCCAAAAACACTCTTGCTCTATTCTCTCTAAACACTTTGTTTTCAAAGCTTAAAAAATAAGGCTCTCGTCAGCTTATCACATATTTTTCCCACAAACAAATATTCTGCCATAATGCCAATCAGAAGAATCCTTGGACAGTATGTTTTACGTTTTTCAGCATAAGTCAAATAATTTGTATATTAACATTTTTCAGATCTGCCACCGTCACAGAAGCAGGCGCTCCAGATGCCACTACTGCCTCAGCTGTGCATGAGGATGCCCCAGTTGTGGAGGAAGAAAGCAATGCTACCGATGTTGCCGGTGGCGAAGTGACTAGTCAAGAAACTCATAAGGTTCATTCTAAATTCATTAACCATTTAGAAACTTATCAGGGTTTGGGCGCTATCGTTGAGCCTACTGGTGACCTTTTGGCTCCAAGTGTCTTGTATGTTAAATCATTATTCCCAGACGCTATTGTTAATGCTATCAAGTCAGTTGATGTTCTTTTGGATGATACGTTAACAAGCATTGACAACTCTGTTGTTCCAGTGTCTTTGAGAAGAACTCCAACTCATAAAGGAAATAGTAGTTGAAATTGAATATTAAAGAAACAGTGCTCGGAATGATTGTATTTGTGTATAGTTAAAGGATTTATAAATGAAATTCTTTTCTTTTTTTTAAATTTCCAATCGACTTCAACATGTAAAATGTAAAAAAAAACAACCTCGTACCAAATTTAAGGTGAAAATTGACTATGAAATACATTTCGTAATTCATTAATATCCATCCTGTTATATTGATACAGCCGATGCTGCAGCATTCGGGAATTCTCAAGATTTCCGCTGGATATTTGCCGTGCGCCGTCCGTGCTTGCCAACATGAAAATGGATTTCAAGTTTTGGAGAAGTAAATTTACTGCCGAGAAGACGGCCGTGCATTAAATAATACGCATTCTATATATCAGCTTCTTAGAATTTGAGGGTTATGTAAATTTTTTTTCAATAATATTTTCAAAGGGAAGCACTTCCAGAATTATTGGATTTACACAAGAAACGCGCCTCATAAGTCAGCATGGTTCATTCTAAAAATAGTGTATGCCTCTAGAAAAATAGTGGATTGACATTACATGTTCTTTTTCTATATAAGAAAAGGATAATAAATTTGGATTGAAATTATGGATAGGTATTCAATAGGGTATACTTCCCTTTGCTTTTGTGTGAAGATTCGCTTGATTTCTATAGTATTGATCAAATGACAACATACATTTTTTTCCCTCTCTTTTCTAAGCACCAAGATATCTCATTACCAATATCAAAACTTGCTGCCCAAAATGAAGATCTTTACTGCTTTCGTTTCTGCGCTTACTTTGTTCTTGTCAACATCAGTTGCAGGTCTCAATTTTAGTAATGCAACAGCCTCCACTGACGTTGTCTATGTCTCTGATTTTGAAACAACAATAGTCACTATTACCTCATGCGAGGAACACGGTTGCAGTCTGAGCGCTGTAACTACTGGCATTACCACTAATACAAGAACTTAGAAGACATTACTACCAAATACACCAAGTTTTGTCCATTGACAAGTACAAGTTCTAATTTTATTTCGTCCAGCTCAACACCATCCGAAGAAAACACTAGTTCAGTTTCTATTACTTCTCCACCAGAATCATCTGGCTTCATTACCTTGCCAACGGAACCTTGATTTCCAGTAATACAGGCAATATAAGCTTCAATACCATATACTCATCCGTAAGCGAAGGCAATGGTATTAAAAAAGTTGCCAACTTGTCACCAATATTTGCACTTTCTGGATTGTTTTTATTTTGATTTTTTCACTTCAATGTTTTTGATAGCATATTATATTGATTTTCAGTTCTCCAGATTGCCCTTTATTTATTGTATCTTCTTCGTTTGCTTTAATTGTTTAACTTCATTATTTTCGGCATCTGTGATGTTGATTTACGTTTTAAATTTTTCTGTTGCAATAAGACTTTTAAACTGTTTGCGGTCCCATTGCATTGCATTTACTTTCGTCATCCCATACGTTTGAATATATTTTACTTTTTTATTTCTCTGAAGTACCGATATTGGCCTTTTATTGCCGAAATGAGCGCGCTTGAAATTTGTATCTTTCAGTAATGACTGTAGAATGATAAACACAAACATATAGTTCTGGAAAGCTACACCTCAAAGTATTGGATTTGCATTTAGAATCATATATATACTTGCGCATTTATTCTAAGATACTTTTCCAGCTGAGTGCGGCATAATGCATATCTTGCGTATTATCTTTCTTTGCTTTCAAAGGAGCAAACGTGCAGGCAAATGCCCACCGAGTGAAATAACATGCACAAACATACCAATATAGAAAACATGATAATCTTTGATCTATCAGAAAAAGCCATTAGAGCTAGAAAATGTGTATGAAATTACTAAACTTTTGATGCAGGCCAGAACACCCATCATCTCCAAACTTAAATTCTAGGTTGTTTCTTAACTCATCTGCAATAAAATTGATGTTACAGTTAAGACTAGAAACATGAATGACCACTCATGCTATCTAACAGATACCATACACTGCTTTTAGTAATGTGCTCGGTGGACATTATGCATTTAAGTCGCGACTTCAAGTTTATTGTCGCTCTTATTTAACATCTGTGAAGTATGATTCGAAAATAGGCCATAGTTTGTGGATGATAGTTGAGACTCCAAAGTCTCGAGGAAAGTGCAACTCCTGAAACTACACTAAAGCCGGATATTTCTCCAATTTTAACCTGAATCATGAATTCAGTAGTGATTAATGGTGTTTGATCTCAAACAAGTCTAAAGACGGCCAGCCCATTATCGACACTGGCCAGCGTATTTTTTGTCTCATTCTAAACACCGCGCTAACCTAACGCACGCACGCTCGCAAAAGAAAAGCAGTACTAATGACAAAAAAGGCTGACACAGTCCATACATATTACACCATAAAAGTATAAATACTGGCTTTTTTGGTAAGGTCTGAACCAGACGCTTAATTTAGTGGCAGATTGCTAGAATTGTGTTGTTGACAGCCAGTACAATAGGTCATGCATACTTTCACACTAGTAATGCATTTACGTTCACTCAAACTTGCAAAAATATTTGCAAAAATATTTGCAAAAAAAAAAAAAAAAAAAAAAAAAAAAAAAAAAAACAATAACAACTCGAAGGTACTGATACGATTTGTTTAAAGAATTCTCAAACTGCAAGATATCTAGATCCTTTTAGTGTATATTGTTAATATCAGAGCATATCAGCAAATTTGCCAATATACTTATTAACACTTTGGGTGAATTTTTCACCTTCCTCAGTTTTCGCTAACCAGTGGAAGCATATTGCTACTTTGGCAAATACATTACTCAAACACATAATTACATATATACGAAGTGCAACTGTAAATATAAATGGAAGAGGTTTCATGAATCACCTGTTTCCATAATGTAGTGGTGTATGGTGTTTCAAAAGCTTGCCCTACACAAGTGGTCTAATAGCTGCGGGTTCAGCTATCCTCCTACTGTTTGGTACAATACACCGCCAACCGGTGGTAGATATAGAATCGATGATCCTAAAAGTCAATCTTCAACACCAACAGAAATTACACTTGAAAGCTAAATTACTATTTTGTTTGAATATTGCTTACCGACTCAAAGCTGTAGAGCGAGAAAATTGATAACAGGGTGATATGATATTTACACAAGTCACTTTAAGAGCTATAATAGCCTCTGTTTTGATGGGCTGTTCCTTGGCACAGCGGCATATACACAAGAGACAAGCACAGTTAAAAACACAAGTTAATCTTGTTACTGTTGATACTTATCAAACTACTACTGTTTATGTTGACAGTGGTGACGGCGTGCAACAAAAAAATGTACAAACTGATTTTGTTTCTCTGTCAGAAAATTCGTCTGCACTGAAGTCCCAATCTTCCGTTTTTACCACCCAGGCTTCCGCTACAAGCGCTCCCACAATGTCAACAAAGCGAACGACTACCTTGTCATCGTCACAGTCAAGTTATTCTATCTCTAGCTCTTCTTCTACATCTCCTTCCTCTCACTCAAGCAAATTGGGCACTGTTGGATCTGGAGAAAGCAAAGGTATCACATACTCTCCATACAGCACCTCAGGTTGCAAATCCTTGGACCAAGTGAAATCAGATTTTAAACAGCTTGCTCTGTTCAAGGTTATTAGACTATATGCAACCGACTGTTCGCAATTAGAATATGCACTACAGGCAAAATCTGATAGCCAAAAAATCCTTGCTGGCATTTTTGACATGAGCAAAATAGAATCTTCAGCAAATGATATTGCTGACGCAGTTTCGAAACACGGTTCCTGGGATGACATTTATGCGGTCACCGTGGGGAATGAATTAGTGAACAGCGGTACCGTCGCTGCTAGTCAAATGAAATCTTATGTTAGTAAAGCAAAAAACATACTAAAAAGCAAAGGGTTCACAGGCAAAGTTACAACGGTGGATACTCAGAATGCGGTATTGTCCAACAAAGATCTCTGCTCTGCTGGCGATTTTATCGCCGTCAATGCTCATGCATATTTCAGCACGGAAACGTCTGCCGATAAAGCTGGCGAATGGGTAAAGAAGCAAATTAAGGATATAGCAAGCTATTGTAGTGTTGATGAAAGTAGTATTTTAGTCACCGAGTCTGGCTGGCCTTCCAGCGGTGACACCAACGGTAAAGCAATTCCAAGTGCGGAAAACCAAAAGACAGCCATAGCTAGCATAAAGGAAAAGGCTGGATCACAAACGTTGTTGTTCACTGCTTTCAACGATTACTGGAAAGCTAAAGGCTACTTGAATGTGGAACAAAGTTTTGGAATTCTCAGCTAGTTTATTATGGAGTGTATTTTTGGCGTTGACAAAACATTAATCTATTTTAATTCTGTTTTTTTTTTGTCTTTAACATTTATAGATATTTTGGAATGACGGCCTAACGACTGGCCGTTTGATCAATACAGGTTATGCTAATTTTTGATTTTTGCGAAAGAGCTACTTCATTTCAGAGTATAAGCTCTTCGGCCGACTGATATAGAACAATTCAGGCTCTACTTATTCTGTAAAGCTCATGAGTTAAAGACATATTGCAGCATGCGCATATTGGAGTTAAATACAAACCAGATGTCAGATCACATGACTGAATATCGAGCTCGTAAGGAATCCTCGATGATAAAGTAGAAAATAGACGCAGGTAGTGTTGGTATCTCTTCCTCAAATTATCACTAACATCATCAGCATCTATCAATACCAGACCAAAAACAAAAAACCAGCATATTATGTTTACGCCCTCTCCCGCTTCCACGGGTACTGCTACTCCATTGATGTCCTACGCAGCTCCACAACAACCTTTGCTTTACCAGCAATTTTTGCCTCACCAGCAGGTGCCGTCGCCGTCGGCACAACAACAAATGCAGCATCAGCAACCACAGCAATATCAACAGCAGCAATTTCCTCAGCAACATCAACAGCAACAGCAACATAATTCACCACATGCATTACCTCAAAATGCAATTGTCCACTATCCTCAACAGCCTTCTGCTGCAACAGCCTCTACTACAACGACAACTACTGCAACATCGGTAGCCCCCTTGGTGAATGGCCAAGTAGCAGGAAGTGTACCACAAACACAAGCACAAGTTCAGAAAATTACAGATCAAATGCGCAATGTTATCAATAATAATCCCAAAGAAAAAAACCAAATGACTTTAGAGCTTTACCGCCGTATTCTCAATTTTAATTTCGTTGGTAAATATGATCCAAAACTTAAACAAATTATTCATCAAACACCCCATGCAGTGGTGTACAAGTTCAACTCAGACACGGATGAGTGGGAGAAGTTGGATTATCAAGGAGCATTGATATTTTATGAAAGAAATATAGACCAGGATCCTATTCACTCGTACCTTTCTAACGATGAATTGAAGTTGAGAGACAATTACAATCACGGATTAATGATCATCAATAGAAATAATCCAAAGAACATATCCCTAGGCATAATTCCCAAAAGGATTACTTCTAAATACGCAGATTTTTACCATGGGATGAATTATGAAATTCAAAACGCTAATGACCTATTAATGGTCAGAAATACATTAGGTGACGTTTATGGTCTATGGATCCATAATGAGAAGGACCGTGATGTTTTTTTCCGGTTTATTCAATATGCTGTTGGTAACTAATAACATAATTTACGTGAGTTATCACTTGTTACTTTTAGACTAACTGTTTTGTATTGTAGATTTTAATAAATTCTAGTTGATGGTTAAGCTGTTTATGTGCGTTAACCGGTGTAGTTTACCCGGTGCAGTCATATGATCCAATTTAGCGCTATTCCGAATCTGTGGGTGCTTTACCGGTAACATTAAAAAATATTACATACTGCTATTTTTGGTTCTTTTCAGACAATTGAAAAAGTTTTCTTATTTCGCCTCATTTGGTTGGATATATGCGGAGATATTATTAGCGGCATCAAGATGGAAGCCATTCATGTGGTAATCAGCCACGCCCGTCAAAACTCACAAATTGCAGTAGATATCAGGAACTCAATTGATAATTGACTAAGCAAAAATCCACTGACTTGGGGTTCTCAAACCAACTGCAGCTGCTGCGAAGGAGCGTTAGATGAGTTGCACTTTGTCGGGGGCCTCGAACAAATTATGCAAAAGCCTAGATAATATATCACGTGAATATATCACATTGTTTCATAAGAGTTGCAGTATAGCGCCCCATCCGCAGATAATTTTTGGCGCTACCTTAAAGCACCGCAGTGAAGGACGATATCATGGAGCTTGGCTTGCACATATATAGCACAGATGTTCCTGATTATGCCGAAAATATGAAGAATATAAGCAAATTTTAGTTTGACATGAATATACACATTGCCTATTTTGCAAGTTCTGGAACTTTTTTGTTCATCATATCAATTTTTGATTGGGGAATCATTATATAAAGGATTCCCAACATGAATCAATCAGAAGCTCAACTGTCAGTAAACGACACTGTTACCATACTGAAAATTAGCGAAAAACAGTTGCTAGAAAAAAATGAGCAAATAAAACAGTTAACTTCGAAGCTCGGTAATGTCACCGCAAAGTACAATAATTTTGTCTACAACGCTATAAACAACAAAAATCTGATGAAGCTATTGTGCGAGACATTGTACGAAGAACAGCAGAAGGTTGAAAAGTTGATGAAGGAAAATGAAATATTTAGATCTAAGGTTATTAGTTTATGGTCCTTAGCAAATGATTTGTCCGAGGGGCTTCAAGACATCAAAGACTTAAACAATAGCAATGATGTGCAGTCTAAAATGGAAGCTCAAGAAAGAGAAATTAGTAGTTTAAAAGCTCAAGTGCGAGAATTGGAAGCCTTGAAAAGGTCTAATAAAGTTTTGAAAGACCTCGTGCAGCAACAGCAATCTAGCAGACAACTTGCTACTCCAGCATTAACCAAAGAAGCCTCGAATTTCACAAGAATCAATCCTATTCCAGAAGACTCGAGGATTATCCTGGATACCGAAGTTGAAAACACTTTTAACAACTTGAAATCCTCAAAGAACAACACCAAATTTAAACATCACAGAAAAAGCAGAAGTTTTGGCTTTGGAGACAAAGTCAATTTCAATTTTTCGTTCAAGGCGCAAAATCAATTGTCCAGTCCAATCAGCGCTACCTTTTTCAAGAATCATAAGACACACTGTAATGACACTGATGTTAGTAGTAATGATTCACAACTTCTGAAAGCCAGCACTTTTAGTGAAGCAATAAGGAAGTTGGATCCCCCAGAAAACATATGCCATACGTTTCTGAAACCTAACTCTACTACTCTGTTGGACAAACAAAGCACTAATATGAGCAGCATATCAGAATCTGATAGTGACTACTCTTCATCTTCATTAAATTTGCAGTCATCACCTAAATCCTCTGCTACTTCTATCTCAGAACATTTTGGTCTCGAAATGAATTCCAAAAGTTTTGATCAAAGCAAGTTGCCAAGCCTGATTGAAGTTGAAACATTAACTGGCAAAAGCTTCTTTCGTGAATTACAACGACCGCTATCGCCTTTAAAGATAAACTTTTTTGGAGGTGGATTGAAGAAAAAATCATCAAACTCATCACTCAGAATAACAACTACAGGTAATGAAAATTTTTCCAATAACTCAGAAAGTCCGATTACTCAGAGTAAAATGAATAAGCTATTTGGTGCAACCAATATTTCGTTGGTCAATATGAGCAGACCAGTTAGAAATGGGACGCACTCAGCGGGCAGAAGCCGCGTGGTTGACTGTGAAAAGCCTGTTTATAGTAAACCGGAAACTTATGATTCAAGTCTTGTGGCTGCTAAGCTGATGGCTAAGACCTCTAATTTGCATACCGAAAGAAGCAAAGATTTGAAAATTTTTGATGAAGTCGAAGAAAGCTTACCACAGGAAGAGCTTGAATCATTTACAGCAGAAATTTGCAATGCCATTAAATTAGATTATAGCTCACTTGACCCAAAGTATGTCATTACTCCTAAAATTAAGCAAGATAGCGGATCTTCTGAACCTGATAGCAAGAGTAGCAAGAGCAGCAAGAGCAGCAAGAGCAGCAAGAGCAGTAGTGAGGATCTCAGAAAGTTACACAACAAGAAACCTTCTCTTCGATCGATTGCAGATAACCAAACGGCGAATGTTTTAAATTACATGTCGCCTAAAAAGAGAGCTCAACATGGGGATAGTGAATTTGGTTCGTCTCTGCATAATAATAGTTCTGAAAGCCTTTACAGTATGAAGGACGCTTCAATTATCCGTCAACAAGAGGCAAAACTACAAAGTAGTGAACAGAGGTCTAAGAATTCTTTTGGTAATCCCGTTGGTGCAAATTTATGTATCAGTGACAATAATGACACTAATACCACTAACCTTTTTCACAGTTTTAGAAATGTGGTTATGGGCAATAAGTTTTCTACTGATATGCCGTTCGCTGAGCCAATAAAACCAATGAATAGCAATAGTAGTATTGGCTCAAACTATCAAAACTACAATAATAACCGCAGCAACATAAACTTGTACGCTAAAGCTTCAAACAATAGTATACAAAGCATTTTAACGTACGATAACAAAAGCTGTGTAGACAACAAATTCAAAAAGCCCTTTTTGGGGCTTGACAAGCCAGAAGGTTTTTTCAAAAGACCTAGGGCAAATAGTAACTCTGGATTGAGAAGGTTTTTTTGAAAGATTGACATTTTTTGACATAACGAAAAGCATTGTTTTTCTTACTTCACCTTGATTTTAAACTTTTTAGAATTTATTTTTCTCATTGTTATGCGTTACTCTAATACATTTTTTTTTTTTTATTTTATTTTATTTTTCGGTCTTACTTTCTTTATATTATGATACACTTACAATGTCAAATATGATAGAATGACACTGCTTTTTTTGCTTTCCAATCTTCTCCCACATTAGTTTCTATTTTACTGGGCTGCTTACATACCAAACCGAGATCTTTGAATTGCGAATAGAGCTTGGCTTTCTTATATAATCATTTTTCTCCCATATTGTTATTTTATTTTTTACCTAATTCACCTTGTCGAGTCTTACTATTTGTTGCTAATCCCTAATAGATAAAGAAAAAAAAAAAAAAAAAAAAAAATTTTTTTTCCTTTTTGCAGTTAGTTTCGTTAGAGAAAACACTCATCTCAAACATAAAGCAATAAGCAATACTAAAAACCGTCACATGGCCACTAGCTACAAACAACGGTGAACACTCTGATAACAATACAGAAAATATCTGCATACATAGGTAACAACAATTAAAACCCCGCAGAAATATTTTGCTTAACTTGAATTGTTTTGCAAAAAGCTCTCAATATAATTTATTGGTCTAAGATGAGCACAAAGTCAATAATAGTAAAAAATGGTGTATTTTGTGTTTGTGGTAATGTTTGTGTTTGCATGTATATTTCTACCGTTTTTAAATACTGACATTTCATTTCATCCACTACGTTGTTCAATATGTACTCTTAACCTTAGATCATCTGATAAATAACAGGTAATTAAAAAGAAAAAGTCTTAAGGAATGTATTGATATTAGAACATAATAACGGACGATATGTAGAGCATGGTTGAATAAAAAAATGAATGAAAAACTGGATAGCAGGAAAACGTGTATAGCGAACAATAATGTCAAGCAAAAATTAAGCTAAGCCGAATACAGTGTAAATAAACAGATAACAAGAATTTTTAAATTATTCAAAACAAACTGATGGAACAAATAATGAAAAAGAATCAAAAGAAGTAGAAACTGTATGATATATAACCTTCAAAACAGCAAAACATGCCTGAAATGGCGTTCATGTAAGTCCTGCAAAGGAAAAAACAAAAGTTTGTGGTAGTAAGTCTAAGTAAAAATTGGAAAACTTTAAAAACAAAAGAACATAAATAATAAAAACAACGCAAGATAACTAGACATCAAAAGCGTAAGTTATAATATCGTCAATTGATGGATGAATGCATGAAATAGTTGCTGTCTAGGGAAAATTAGAAGGCTGGAAACGGATTTGATAGTGGGGTTAATTAGTAGATAGGTAATTAGAATTATTGAGGAATACCAAAGTTAATGATACTCTAAAACTCAATGACAGATAAGAAACCAGGAAAATAGTGAATTTGCCACTCGACCTGCAAGCTAATTCACCTTAAGTGTCGGCAGATTTGTAGGTTGTAGTTGATATTGGAAAATTACCAGCGCTCCATAATTCAAAAATCTTGTCCCTGCATTTTTTTTTTTTTTTTTTTTTTTTTTGAAAACTAGTTCTATGCGTTTCTAGCGATTCTTGACAAGGCCTTTCTGAATAGAAAGAAAAGAAACAAATATCAGCAAGAAATTTGAAAATAGAAAAAGAAAACGAACTTGATCAGAAATAATTTTCTATAGACATAGAAAACAGACGAAATGTAGAGAAAACAAAAACAAGGTAACTTTTGTCCAAAAAGATTAAAGTGGAGAAAGATAGACGAAATAATAACAGATTAGTAAAAATAAAACACTGACCCCCTAACGTAATAAAAAGATTTTTGAAAAACAAAAAAAAACTTAAAAAAATAAAAAATAACAAAAAAAGAGAAAATAACCAAAACACTTTAGCTCACAATCCCAAACTGTTCACATTTGGTAAATTAATACGCTGCTGATTGTTTGGAAAATTCTTTTGGTTTTGCAACTCCATGGAAGACGGCAAATTTGGATTTCTGTATTTGAGTTGTCTTTTCATAAACTCTTCCTCTTCAGCTTCCACGGCATCAACATCCATTTCAATCACCTCATCATCTTCAGCTTCGAAAGTTTCTCTGCTTCTGTTTGGCTGAGATATATGACCATGATAAGAAATTCCAACGTTACTGCTAAGTTTGGTGCTAATAGATCCAAATGAGTTGTTGGATTCCAAAGCTGGCCTAGAGGAACTGTTTCCAGAATCAAGAGCCATTCGAGTGTCCTCAGAAGCTTCAGGATGCTGTACAGTTTCCTTACTGGTTTGGATAGTCTTAACAGATGAGATAGAGTTATTATCAGTTGATGAAGCAGTTTCTGAGTTAACCGTTGTAGCACTTCCATTTTCAGTTAAGTGAGCTGTATCAAAACCGGGCTGTCTACTGCTATCGTTGTCTGAAGTAAAATTGAAATCTGCATTGCTATTGTCTGAGGCTGAAAAAGTGGTGTTGATAACCGAAGCTCTAGAATTATTGTCAACAGATCTGCGGTTGAATGTTTTCTCTGTTGGTGTTGGAACTCCTGTGGTAGTAGCACGGCTCGAAACATCATCATCATCATCAATCAACATATTTGAAATCGTTGGCTTTTTGCTCAATGGATTGGACGATACTCTGTTGTTGTGAGACGGTTGGCTGCTAGAGGCAGGGCGATCGGAATTCAAGCTTAGTGACGAAATAGTTGGGTATTTAATTGACATGTTAGCAGAAGAAGAATCTGATTCCGGTTCATCATTGTTAATCAAATCACTAACTCTATGACCATGTCTATAGGTTTGCTGGCCTTCTTGAGATATGTGTTTCCTAGCGTTATCACTATTGTTAAAAGAGTTGTTTTGATCAAATTGTGACTGTTTTGATGGCGGTAAATACAATTTTGAATCTGAATTGACAGAAAATTGTGAGTTTATAGAAAATTCAGATCTAACAGACATCCTCTTATCATCGTTATTCAATACGGATCTCAACCAAGAGTTTGACGATGATGAAGAAACTCTTTTATTTGCCCCAAAAGTGCTATTAAAATAGTTAAGATTATTGTGGAAGTTGCTGCCATTACTGCTACGAGCACTAGCACTAGCACTAGTACTAATGTTGTGTCCATTGTTAAAATTCTCATTGATTATTGGAAGTTTTTTACCTGAGGCTGCAATTTGCGCTTGCTGGTAAGCAGATAATTTTGATGTTGAAGCCTGATTTGAAAAAACCATCGGTAAGGGAGGTAATGGATTATCATTATTTCCACTACCGTTCAATTTACCGTTTATATTTCTGCGGTTGGCATTGCTACTCATTGACGAACTCAGAGACGAAAAAGATGATCTTATTGAGGAAGTGGAGCTAAAAGCACTCGACACTGGGGTAGTTTTCACTGAATCGAAATGAGAAGCAGACGAAAAATTGCTGAACGAAGGAGAAGAGGGCTGAGAACCAGACTGAGAGAACTTTGAATGGTAAGGGGAAAGAGAAGGGCTAGAAGAACGGTGGGTATTGGCGTCGCCTGGGATAGGTGGCGGCTGGGGAGTTGGAGTGCTGAAACTAGCGCTGTTATTAGTATGCGAACTGTTATTAGAGTAGACCGAAGGCGCACCCCCATGATTGTTCAAAGAGCTATTATTCGAATACACCGAAGCGGTTTCAAAGCTGTTGATGTTGGACAGAGGCGCCGGGGCAGAATTAACAGAAAGGTGACTTTGATTGTTGGTGAAAGGAGAGGCAAGTTTGGATAAGAATGAGGTAGAGGATCCGTCGACACTATTGCTGCCTTTGGCATTATGAGAATTATAAGTGCCGGCTTGCATATCCTGCTCACCTTTGGAAAGATTCAACGGCCTTGGTCTTTTTCTTGAGTCTGACCTGTATTGTGGAGTTTTAGAGAAGGAAGACGTTGAGCCAAATTGGGAATGTGGGTTTGTAAGAATATTCGAATTTATGAGGGTGGACTGATGCTGCTGGAATGACTGGGCGGCATGGGTATTGCTGACAGGAGGAGAAGTGAAATACAACGATCTTGTAGGACTCGTGCTGTTCATGTTTGGAGGAGGAGGAGGAGGAGGAGGATTATTGTAATTGCTGTTGTTGCCGACGCTAGCGCTATTCGTGCCATTAACAGATTGGCTGGATAAAATTGCGCTCTTCAAAGTTGAGTGTCCCGAAGTTACGGTGTTTGAAGATTTGACAGAGGTGCTTTCGAAACTTGGCGGATCTGCCAATGACGGGAGCCTCTGGTTGAATGGGTTTACGGCTGGATTCTGGGGGTGGTTGTGGTACTGCATCGAACTGCTGTGGTTAGCACCAACAGGGACACCTCCGGGAGACACATAGCCACCTATGCCGTTAGAGTAGATCATGCTGGTGTTATTGTTGTCATTGTTGTTGCTGGTGTTGCTGGCGCTGCTGGTGTTATTTCCGCTGTAGTTGCTGTGTGCATTTGGAAGAACGCTGGCGCCGGCGGCACCAATGCCCTCTTGTTCAGGAGCTTCCGACTGGTTAACAGTCAACACGTTGTTCTCATAGGCGTGCACTGTTTGCTTGTGCTGGCGTAGGTTATCCAATCTGGAGAAAAACTTGTTGCAAAACTGGCACTGGAACGGACGCTCACCGGTATGTTTCCTGATGTGTCTGGCAAGATGCTCAGATCTGGTGAACGTCATGCTACAATTGTCATATCCAGTGCACTGAAAAACCCTTTTCTTCGACTTCCTTCTCATTGCGGATGGAAGGGGCTGGCGGCTAGGAGGGGGGATGTTGGAAGGCGATATTTTGGCGAATTTATTGAGCGATGCAAATGAGCGTGAAAATGAAGCTTTTGGGGAAGCGGACAAAAGCTAGAAGGGAAGCAAGAAGTTGCGGTTGCTGCTGTTGTAGTTGGAACGCGAGGACTGCCAGGAGGAGGGTGCTGGGAAAGAGAAGAGAAGAGAAGAGAAGGAGCGCTGCAAAGGGAAACAGGAAAAAGGAAGAAAGGGGAGAAGGAAGAGAAGCAGATGGAGATAAAAAAAAATTGGGCAGCGCAACAGAGAGACAGAGAGAGAAAAGAGGAAACGAAGAAAAACTGGTGGTGATGACAGACAATAGTGGTAATATACAAAGCGACGATTGTGCTGTGCGAGCAGCAATTGCACGCTAAAGTTGCACAGAAAATCGGGAAAGGCAGAAATTCAGAAAAAAAAAACATTTTTTAAAGGGAAAAAATGGCAGAAAAGCCTGTTGTCCTGCGTAATACTGCTCTATAGTACCTCTATCTGTGCTTGGCTGTGTTTTCCAGCGTCCCGCAGCAGGGCAGCGCGCATGAAAGCGTCATAGCGCATTTTCATGCGCTGACCCTACAGCCTTCCTGAAGCTTGTTTTTGTGCTGGCCGCATTGGTCGTCGATTGTCCCAAACTCAACCACGCAGGAGAAACTGGTGCTTCTGCGCACGCAGCAGTGAGTATTGTGGCCATGCATACGTAGCACAGGGCCTAGCGTCATGGCGCATCCGGTGTATATTTATATCAGCAGATACTCATGGCTAAGCACACTTGTGTTCGGGGCTGGAAAACACTGAAAGAAGCGTGCAAATGGTATGGCACGTTCTACCGCCATGGAACACACCGTCTGTTCGCAGAGGAACAGTGGTGCCGCCCATCGCGCAGCGGATGCACAGAAAGCGCCCAAAAGGCCCTATCAATTCACCTGTCACGCTAAGGGGGCGTTCCGCAGGGCAGCTGAAGCAGAGTTGCGGTTTCTTTTTCTTGACCGCTTTTGCTCTTTTTGCTCTTTTTGCTCTTTTCGCTCTTTTCGTCGCGATCTTTTCTGTTGGTGGGGCGATTTGGCCATGGTGGGTGCGTCGACTCGCCGCCGGCGGCAGCAGCGCTGATTACCGCAGCGGGACTAGCGCTCTGAACAATCGGCGGTTGCGGTACAGCGCTGCGTTCGATGCGCTGGCGAGTGCTCGAATTTGTAAAGTTATGTCAGCATGGCGAAAAGCTCTGCTGGCGGTGTCTAACTAAACAGCAGCCGGCGATGGCAGCAGCCGGCGATGGCAGCAGCGGCTGCCTTTGAGGCTCAAGGGCGTTTATCAAGGAGCATGCTCTCCAAGAGTATCTAAACAGAGGCGCTGCTTCTTATTCGGTCGTCGCGCCTCCCCAAAAAGCGGAGTTTGCCTCAACGACCAGGAACCGACCGCCCTTAAGTACACGCGTCCCTTGGGGTTCCAACCCGAGGCGGGCTCAGCTTCCCACGCAAGGTACAGGGCACAAACTAAAACTCTCTTTCCAGTCGTTATTTAACGACTCATAAAATTTGTTTTTCTTTTTGCGCTGTCCTTCGTAGTCTAGCGCCGCAGCGCTTTCAGAAATTTCGGATTTTTGCCGCTTTTTTGCTGCTCTGCGGGAACCCGACGGGCGGGTAGCCCGCGCTCTGGGGTACCCGGGCAGTGAAAACATCCAAGTCACGTGCTGGCGTAACGCCCTGAGCGTAGAGACAGCAGCTTCTTTTCCTAAAGCTACCGTAATCTCTGCCCAAGTGCAGACAGCACTTAGATAGCCATCCTTCCCGCTTCTTCCTTTCTCACGGGAGTAGCGGTTAGTTTTGCCTCTTGGCGTTCTTTTCGTTATTGCTCTGCTTTGATTTTGTTGGTTGGCCGAGTTCGCTGCTACGCGCGCATTCAGAAGGCCAGAGTATTCTCGGGAAAAGAGTGGAAAAAAAAAAAAAAAAAAAAAAAAAACAGAGGAGTTTGCCTTACAAGAATACTCACAGGTACCCCGAGTCTCTGGGTACACGTTCAAATCACTGTTGGCCAGCATGAAAAGCCATTGTCGAATGCAGAGCTTGACTTTTCACCGGTGTCGGTTTGGAAGATTGTCGAAACCCGAGCACTCAATGCCGAACCCAGGCCACGCAGTATGAAAGACACTTGAAAATAAGCAGAAGCAAAAGCATAGACAGACAGAAAAAAACAATGAAAATAAAGAACAACGGCCAAAATAAAAATAGAAATGAAAACAAATTAACAGTAAAAATTGCAGTTCTCCTTCTTGCCCTTTAGACCAAAACCGTTTTTTTTTTTTTTTTTTGTTGCGGTTGTTTCTGTTTTCTTGGTTTATACCGAAGCAGGACAGCACAGCCCGTTGAAATCTTTTTTTGTGTGCATACAATGTTTTAAAATAGTCCTGCTTGTTCTCCGTGCACTGGCATGGTGCAACAGTTTTCACACAACCCCCTAATACAAAACAGTGAAACAAAGCAAGACTTGCAAAGGCTCAGTAGCAGGTTGGTTGAGCGAATACGCATAAGAAAATAGATCTGGAAGACTGTTACTAATTATAACTCTGTCGCAAGTATTCGTGTGTGCGTTGCGCTCTAAAGAGAGCAGAAAAATCAAGGACAATCTGAGGTCAATAAGGTTTGTGTCTGCATAAGGTTCAAGTTCTCCGAAATAGCACCCGTGGGACGCGCGTGATGAGTAAGCAGTTAATCAGCAAGGATATGCGATATCTTTACTGTTGTCGCACACTATACTGTGCCCATTTCCTGTACGCTCTGGGGTATATGCCACATCCCGTGCTGATAAAAAAGTCAGCGTCGATGGTAGCAGTGCTCAGCAGAGCTGGTGCGAGCAAGCACTGGTGCTTACTTTTTGTGTGGTGGCCAAACAGTGATGGTTTGTTCAAGCGTGGTCTGTCTCATGTTCTGTTTAATATCCTTCAAAGCTTTGTACTTTTCAATTCTTTTCAACAATGGGGGCTTGGCCACTGTTCCCCGTAAAGGGAAAAAATTGCAATCCCTGATCTGCGGGACTTCCGTTCAATGGCAATTTTTTCCATTTGTTTGTATATTTGGCTTTTTTACAGAGGTAGTTAAATTTCATGATGATTGTTACTCAAGCACAGCGCGCGCGCGCGCAGTGGTGGAGCGAGGCAGGTATTATTTTCTTGGGATTGTTGCTATTGTTATCAGCGCTGATGTTCTTGAAATAGAAACAATAAAGTCAAATCGAGCATATTGTGGCGCCTCGCATCACTGGACACGGCGATCACAATCTAGAACGGCAGAGAGTTAGGCTCTTTTGCTTGTCTGTGTCGAAGTATAACAGAACATCAAAACAAAAGGCAATTCTGCACATGTTTTCCAGGTAACTAAGACTCGCTTTACAACATAATGAGGTCTCACCAATTTCTCACTTGTATTTTGCGTACCGAATGCGAACAAAATTCAACCTATAAAATTTCAGCTCTTGTTAGCCTTTGGCCTGAACAATCCTTGTCTGCAGATGTGACACTAAGGTAGCACGGCACAATAGGATCTGATTGTCTAAAACTCAATCAATAGATGATTTTCTGTATTAATCAGGACAGCGTGCGCAGATTGCGTTTCCGAGCTCGCAACATATGTCTAGCCAACATTCACAATAGCTATCCATTAAAGTTTGGCCGCTGTCTTTAATAACAAAAAAAGGCACTCTTCCACGGCTCGGAGATAAGCAGCTTCAACTATACATGTTGCGGATCTAGACGTCCAAAACAAAATCAAGAGTATCTATTGCAAGCCATCAATCACTCGGCTAAATTTTTTGATCACCGCACTTTGACTGCTCTCAACAGGATTCGCGCCCTAAAAAAAATATCCCAGATACCCATCTAAGCCAATACTCCCTGAAAAAGCAACTTTCTACTATTTTACAGGACGTGCTCAACAGACATATTGTATAATGCGTTCTTCTGATAGAAATGCCCCTGCCTTACGAAGCCCATAGCGGATTGAAACACCATAAAAAGCCAAGGCGCTCTAATTACGTTGAAATATACCGGGATGTTTGTCAGATCTTTTTCCTCAAGTCTAAAAGTGTCCTACAGGTTATGCGTGTGTATGTGGGGATGCCATGATCCATGCATAGTATCTACAGTCATGTGTCATGTCACATGATACTCTCAATAATATTTTTGAGCCCAGTTTCAAGCGATCTAATGCCCCTGCCTCTGTCTGTCAAGGTGTTCCATCCGATTTATAGAGCTCTTCAAAGGCCGAAACAGGTTAATAGCAGCATACACAAAACTTCTTCGAGTGTTTTTGCAAAAAAATATTAAACATGGCTGAGACCAGTGAGCTAGAACCACCATACGTTCCTAAAGTGACGCCTGTTACTAAACGCATAAAGTTTGGCGAAGTTGACTTCTTTACCGCCCTTTACAGCGTTCCTGACAACGTGGAATACAAAGGGTCTGTGCTTTTTGTTCATGGATTTGCTGAATTCCATGAGCTCTATCTTCCAATTGCTGATGAGCTTGCTTTACAAGGGTACGAAGCTTTCTATTTCGACCAGCGAGGCACTGGCTATACTTCTCCTGGTAAATTGAAAGGTTGCACTAATGAGCATTATGTTTTTAAAGACTTGAACAATTTCATTGAGCTCCGATTAAATGCCATTTCCAGTCGCGAAAACAAAAAGTTCTACTTGTTTGGCCATTCTATGGGCGGCGGTATTATATTAAACTATTTGATTCACGGAAAGTACCGCGATCAACTCTCGGGTGTGGTATTATCCGCCCCATGCATTGATCTTTCTCCTGTGACTAGACCGAACTTTTTTCTTCGCAAGCTGTTGCAACATGTGGCTAAATTTTTTCCAAACATTAAGTTTGATGCTGATATGAAAGTTCAGAACATCACCGCTCATGAAGGATGGGCCAAATACTTGATGGATAATCCAATGTCCAAGAGCATTGGCACTTTGGGGCTCTTTGACGACATGCTTTCACGTGGCGCTAAACTTATGGATCCTGATTATGTGAAGGACCAGATCAAGGACGTTCCAGTGTTGATCATTCATAGCAGACAAGACAACATTAATGACTTCCGTGGCTCTGAAGCCTTTGTCAAGATCTCACCAGCTAATGATGTGCAGTTGATTGAGCTTCAAAACGCAAAACATAGTCTTTTTATTGATGAGGACGAGGTTCAGAAAAAAGTGCTTGTTTCCATTTTTGATTGGCTTTCCAAACATTAGTGTTTGTTGCTTTGATATTTACACGTCGAAGTTTTGTTACAATTTTTATTTTCTGCAATGTTTTGTTGCATTTTTCTCTTTTTTGTGTTTTCCTTACAATGGCACGTATGTTCGGATAATTCCGATGTTTATAAGTATATATTTTTATGCTCGAAATATTTTATTGATAGACATGCGAAGGCGCTGTAGTTCTTGCTACATGGCACCGGTTTATAAAATAAAGTTTTATAATGCATGTGACATATATACGGCACTATTACCATTTCAGTCAAGTTCATGTTAAAATTGGAATTATTTGAACAATAATTATCAACTGTTCAAAGGCAAAGACTACATCTTGTCATTTAGCAAAAAAAAAAGTAAACTTGTATTACGTAAGATAAAAACCTGTTCAACAAAAAATTAAGAAACCCCTATCAAACAAACCTAAAAACAATAAATAAACAAAAATACTAATGAAAACAAAAATTAGAGTTCTATCAATTTTTTTTTTCAAATTTTTTTCAAATGTTAGCGACAGCACAAGTATTATTTCAGGGCTTCACAATTTTGGGTTTCCCTCGCTAATTTGGACTTTTCTAACTTTTTCTTTCTTTTTATCAGCAGCAATTTTTGGAACCGTTATCGTTAAAATACCGTTTTTATAACCAGCACTAATTTTTTCAGCATCTACATTAACATCTGTACCAAATCTAACCTTTCTTTCAAATGACCCAGATCTTAGCTCTTTATAATGTTTGTCTTTTTCGTTTTTTTCAATATTTACCTCTGGAACTGTACCACTAATTGTAAGCTCTTTATTATCGTCATTGTAATCCAAATTGATTTGGTCCTTTGGTACACCTGGGATGGAAGCGTGAATTTCGAACTTATTTTCCTTCTCAATCAAGTCCACTGGTGGCACAATGTCAAAGTCCGGTTTAAAAAGGGAGTCGTCAAAAAAAGGTCTGAACAATGAGGTGGCTTTGTTTTTTTCTGGATCTCTTTTAGCAACAGATTTAACATTATTATTTTCAGATTGTCTGTTGCCTAATAATCTTGGGGAGATTGACGTATCAAAAGATTGAAAAAAGTTTTCGTCAAAATTGTTGTAAAAGTTCCAGAATGGTGAATTGCTGAAGAAAGCCATGACGCGTGTATGATTTTCGTTTGTTGTTTGTTCTGTGTAATTCGCAGAGTAAGGAGTAATTATATTTGAAATAATCAAAGATGTTTTGGTAATTTATAAAAAACTCTACTTGAGGCAAAAAAGCATAATGTTGAGGCGGTAGACCGCTTCTTTTATAGCAGTCAGACAACTATTTTGACAGCATGATATACACTTTTCCCGAACTTTCAAGAACTTTCTGGAATTATGCATATGCACCAAAAAGTTGATATATACACCCAACATGCATTGTTATGCATAAGAAAATTTAAATTTTTTTTTTTCTAGAATATTCCCGAATATTCAAACACAAATCAATCTGCCTTCTAGCACTTTGTATGGCTTATTCAGTCACCATTGACTGTCTTCTACAGTGCTTGGTGAGCTCATAAAGTGTAATAGTCTGTTGAAATGTCTAAATAGTTATACTAAAGCTAATCAGCTTTACCAAACCCGCCCCCACCAGGAGTTCTAATTTGAACCCTATCAAATGGCTGGACTAAAATTATTTCTTTTGCGCTCAACTTTGTGACTATATAGTCTCCATTCTTTTGTCTTCTAAACCATAAGTTTTCACCCTTGGCTCCTTGATGCCCGCCATTGACCCCGTACGGAGCATAAATTCTTCGTTCTGACAAGATTGACACCCTCAAAGGCACCTGCGCTTCAATCTCACGAACTGCACCATCTCCGCCGTGCCATTTTCCAGTACCACCAGAGCCTTTGCGAATCTCCCATTTGGTAACAACAACAGGAGCCCTGGCTTCCACCACCTCAATATCAGTAGTCTTTGTATTTGTGCAATGAACGTTACACGCTGAAGCACCACTGTAGCCTTCTAAGGCTCCAACACCCCCACCAAGGGCTTCTCCCATGGCAAATCCAGGCTCAACCTCCCCAGTGTGAATATTTTTTCCACCACGGCCCCAACCGAAAGAGTTTGCACATCCCTGCGATGCAGCAACGTTTCCAAAACATTTTAAAATCACATCAGTGATACGTTGCCCGGATATAGTGCTACCACAAATTGCAACAAAGTCACTTGGGTTTAAAATAGTATTTTTGGGAATATGGATATGACAAGGTTTTAAACATCCTTGATTTAATGGAATATTCAAATCGATCAAGCAGCGAATCACATAAATAACGCAAGAATGAGTAATAGAAACTGGCGTATTCATTGGTCCATATGTTTCTGGGCCTGTTCCTGTGAAATCAAAAAGTGCTTCTCCTTTATTGCCGTCTATCGTTATTTTCAATTTGATTATGGTACCATCATCAAAGAAGTCCTCAGCTTCTAGAGGTTGTCCACCACGTTTTTGATACTCCTTTTTGAAGAAATCGCGAACTATCGTCTCAGCATTAAAAGTAATTGCCCTCATATAATATTGTACAAAATCCTTGCCATAGTCTTTAAATAAGTTCTCCACTAAAGTTATACCTTTTTTATTTGCACTAACCTGAGCCCTCAAATCATTCAAATTATGATTGATGTTTCTAGTAGCAGAGCATCCCGGCATTTCAGCAACTTTTGCAAACAATTTTATAATACCTTCTTCATCAAAATGGCCTTGGCTTACCAACTTAAAGCTTCTTATTGAAACACCCTCTTGCCAAAGTTCTCTGCTATTTGGGCTCATTGCTGTAATTCCTGCTCCTCCAATATCAGCATGATGTCCTCGTGATGCAACATAAAAAACAATTTCACCATTATGAAATACAGGAGTGATAACAGTAATATCTGGTAAATGTGTTCCCCCTGCCCCTGGATGGTTTGAAATAAGAACGTCACCGGGTTTAAGTGAATCTTTATGCAACTCATGTTGATATTTTATAGCAAACTGCATAGAGCCCAAATGCACTGGAATGTGAGGTGCGTTAGCACACAACCTAGCTTCAGAATCGAATATAGCACACGAAAAATCAAGACGTTCTTTAATTGATGAAGAAACTGAGGTTCTTTGTAGTGTACGGCCCATAGTTTCTGCAATACCCATGAACCGGTGCCCGAACACTGTAAGTAATACTGGATCCGCTTCGTTTAATAATAATGTACTGTTGTTGACAAGAGCATAATTTTTTGACTTCGCTGATGAGAAATTCTTCAATACATCAATTTCAAGCACTACGTGGTTCTCCAAAACAAAAGCTTTCGAATTAGGTTCCACCAATATTGTTTGAGTTTCGTCAATGATAAGCGCTGGACCGAAGATAATTGTATTCTTTTTAATTTTTGGTAATTTGTAAACTTTAGTATACTCGTAGGTTCCCTGTTCGAAAACAACGCGCTGCACAAAATCACTGTCAACAATTTCAGAGCCATTTTCTTTCAAGAGTGACAATTGAGAAAAAAGCGGTAATTTATGTACACTATTCTTGGTGGAAGGCGAGTAAACACCCCTTACATTGACAGATATAATTAAGATTTCAGCTTTTTTGTTGTTAAATCCAAATTCTCTTTCATGAACAGCTAAAAAAGGAGTTTTGTAATCATCAGAGCCATTTATAGCCACAATCTGAAACACAGTGTTTGAGCCTTTGTACTTCAAGCCCAAGCTAATAACTAGACTAATATCATCTATATTTTCTGCTCCTTGAACTTCAACAAGATGTTGTGTTACTTTTTGTTTTAGTTTATCAATAGTCGCTTTAGCAGTGCACAATGCTTCGTTATCGAAACTTGCGTTATAGGGTTCACTTAAATCAAAATTGACTTTTGCCCTAGAAATACCATATGCAGATAAGATAGATGAATATTTGTGAATAACCACTCTACTGATGTCTAAGTTTCTTGCAACGGCAGAACAATTTTGAGACCCAGCGCCTCCAAAGGATACTAATGTGTGCTCTTTGGTAGCATACCCGCGAGACTCTGTTATATCTCTAATTGAATTTGCCATTTTTACATTAGCGATATCCAAAAATCCCAAGGCAACAACTTCGGGAGTTAACTGTTTGCCTGTATCTAAATTAATGCGTTTGGCTAATGCTTCAAACTTTAATCTCACTATATCTGAATCTAGTGGTTCATCACCGTTCTTGCCAAATATTTTAGGAAATTGCTTAATAAAAAGCCTCCCTAAAAACAAGTTTGCATCAGTAACTGTCAATGGCCCACCTTTTCTATACGAAGCAGGACCTGGATGGGAGCCAGCAGATTCGGGGCCAACATGAAATAATCCATTTTCCCATTTCAAAACAGACCCACCCCCAGCGGCAACAGTATGAATCTGCAATTGAGGAGCATTGTTTTCAAAACCAGCAGTTTTGTTCTCAATGCTAATTTCAAAGTTTTCACCATCGACTCTAGAAACATCAGTGGATGTGCCGCCCATGTCAAACCCTACCAAGTTGTTAAACCCCTGGGCCTGTCCAGCGGCGTAGCAGGTATCTTTTACTCCTACTACACCACCTGCTGGCCCCGAAAGAATAGCATTTATCCCTTTAAAGTCTTTGGCATCAGTTAACCCACCATCTGATCGCATAAATTGAATTTTTGGAATAGTATCAAAATAAGATAAAAACCTATCCACGTACTCCTGTACGATAGGAGTCAAGTATGCATCAATACACGTTGAGTTTCCGCGATTTAAATAGTTAATACTCTTTGATACATTTGAAGAAATGGAAACATGCCGGAAGCCAATCTCCTTTGCTAACTCGTAAAGAATTTTTTCATGATCATTGAACAAGTATGAATGAGCAAAACATACTGCCAAGTTCCGGTGCCCCTTTTCAAAAAGCTTCCTTAAGCATTCTCTGCTCAGCTTAACATTTAAGGGTTTGATGATTCTGATTGGGGTTGTTGAGTCTGTGATGACAATATTGGGATTGTTAGGGTCGATGTTCACCTCGTTTGGATCATCCGCTGAGGCTTCAACTGTGATCCGCTCCTCAATGCCAACAACTTCATCATATAATGGTGCAGTTTTATGTATTCTCAAATTGAACAACTCTGGTCTGGCTTGTGTTCCAATTTTCAACACGTCTTCGAATCCCTCAGTTGTGATATATACAAAACTTTTTCCTTTTTTTTCCAACAAGGCATTGGTAGCGACTGTAGTACCCATTCGCACATACTCTATCAAATTACCATCAAGCTTTGTGCCTTTGGGAATTCTGTGGCCGGTGTGTTGTTCAAGAATTCTTCTGATGGCTTCACCAGGAGCATCATTATAGTTTTGAGGATCTTCGGAAAGAAGCTTGAATATTACTTCTCCTTTGCCAGGAATATCAGCCCAACAATCAGTAAACGTTCCACCTCGGTCTTCAAATTGTTAGTTATAGTTCCCATAGCAGTAAAAAGGGCTCTGTATATTTTTGATGTCTTTACATACCAATTGAAATTTTAACTTTTGACATTGTATAAGCACTAAGGTCTTAAATTTAAAGCAGGTATGCAACCAAGGAAATAAAGCAAGATGTATGTTACAACTAACCAGTTCTTTAGCACTACCTTTGTAACATTTTGGATTTTAAAACATTTCACAGTCTTTCGTTGGTAAGAGATAGCGCTAGACCTTTATCAGATCTTTTTTTTGACCTCAAAGCTATGGTACGCCATAGTTTTCGTTGACTGACTGATTTAATTGCCGCTTTCTGAGGTAGTGGAAAGATAAGCTCACTACACGTGCAGCATGACAATAGCTATTATTTTTTTCAAGAAACTGCATTACTCAATTTATGATATACTTACTGGCATAACTGTAGCTGCTGCCAATAAACATCTCTAAACTGATTTGTCGAAGCAATGGATGTGCTCGTACGAGAGAATTTGATAATTCCCACAGCACTAGTCATACATGCATACTGCTGCATCTCATCAGTCGAAGCAGTAATAGTATAGCAAATTTAAAATTAACATATTCGCTAGTTATTGGTTACTTCATGCAAATACATAGGCGGCTATCACAAGATTTTTTTTTGATTGTAGATTTTTTTGTTGTTTTTATTTATGACTTGACATATATTAACTTGAATGAAAAACCGAAAAAACCAAACCCTAATAGTAATGTGAAAGACAACGAAAAAAAGCAAATGCAGAAGAAATCTATAACAGAAAGCAAATAAAAATTTTAAAGTCAGGAAATATTTAGAAATATAAAAAAAGTAAAAGTAAAAGGGAAAAAAAAAAAAGAAAAAAAATTAAAGGCGTCTCCAGTTAACGTCTTTGATGTCAAAATCAACTGAAGTAATCTCTTGAACCTGCTCATCCAACTTGTTTTGAAAATGAAGCTGCAAGCTTCCAACAGATGGGTTAGTTCCTACTTGGCTTGTGTACTCCAAGTTAAAGTTTGAGAAATCTGAAGTATCGGAAAATCCTGCTGAAAACAAGTTTTGAGAACTGTTAGTGGTAGTGCTACCATTTTCACTCAAGAGATCTGGCATGAAAAGGCTACCATTAAAGTCAATGTTGCCTAACTTCTGAAATTGAGAGTGGAGAAATTGTTGATTTTGCGAAGAAGGTGAAGGTACCAGACTTCTAGTTTGCTTTTGGTTTCTTGATTGTATGTTGTAATTGGCATTTATGTCGCCGTTAATGCTGATGTTGCGAATAAGTTGTGGGGAGAGCGCAGCGGAATAGCTTTCAGATTGATGTCTTACTGCAGGTGGTGGTTGACTATAGTTGAACTGCAAACAGCTAGAATCTTGTGCAATAAATTTTTGAGTACCATTTTCATCGTTTAGTACATCAATAATGTTTCCGTAGCCTTCTCTACCAAATTTTGAAGCACCATTTGTCAAATGAGTTTGATGAAGGCTGGTTGATACTTTTTGATTCACAATATTTGGGGAATCCAAAATTGAGTAGTAGCCACTGTTGTTATTTCTATTATTGTTGGCAAGGTTATTTTTAGATGGACACACAGGCGGTGCCACTGATCCTGATAATACTTTATTTTTTGTCACTTTTGTAGTTGCTTTTCTAGCTGCTTTCTTAGCGCATGGACTAGGCTTGCCTCCCTTGCTGGTTGTGTGTGTCTTTAAGTTATCTATTCTGCTAAAGAGTCGGTTGCAGTCTTTGCAAATACGATGTTGTTTGTGTTCTCGAATATCACTCTCTTTAGCAAAACCCAAAACTGTGAAAGGACAGTTACTTGCAAATTGATGTACACCATCGCAAGTGTATTTTGGCTTGAAATTGAGTTCCTTGGAATGTATGTTCATGTGTTGAGCTAAAGAAATATAACTTGAAAACTTTTGGTTTTTGTCTTTGCATTTAGGATAGCGACAGAAAAGCTTGATTTTTTGTGGGGTCTCCAAATTCATGTACTCTTTGATGCCTTTATCAGCAAGAAGAGCTTGAACAAAATCAAAATGGTATTCCAATGGTTTGTCATTGTAAGGAGTATATTGTTCCGAATCTGCTTCCCCTGGAGAAGTAGCGGAGCTAACAGTTGAAGGTGCTCCACTAAAGTTCAACTTATTGATAATATCTTGTTGATCGTAATGTTGTTGCTGAAAGTTAGCAAATAAAATACTTGCATCGCCTGTAAATTGGAAAGCAGGATTGTTATAGTTTTGGTTTTGTTGCTGCATAGTGAACATTTTTCGTTTATTTGGGGCTACTGTTGTTTTGACTGTTTTGATTTGGATTGTGATGGCACTAAAGTTAGAGTTATAGATTAAGGAGTGGATAAAAGTTGGAGTGTTGAAAGGAAGGATACAGTGGAACTATGTGTTTATAGAAAGAAGGAATTGTTGACAGATTATCAGGACTAGTAATTGCTTTCCAGGAATTACCAAGCATTTTATATAATTTCAAGGCGAAAACGTCCATGTCAAGAAACTGCGTTGCTGCACATCCAAGATATTGCATATAGCTGCAGGAGTACCAGATGGTCCTTAATCTTCTTGTTTGAGATTTATTGTGGGACTCTATTTTTAGAAATTGGCTATTAGCTCTCCAGAAAAGATCATTAGACTAGCTTTGACACTAGTAAGCGAAAGGGCATTATGTATTGCTACAAGTTGACGAAAAAAAATACTGTTAATACTGCTTAGATGATGCTTTTGCATGTCGCCAAATATCTGGATCTTTAAATGTATTTTCTAAATATCACTATTTGGGATGATAGCGATATTTCAAATGGCATTAATAAAGCAAAATTTCAGTCATAATGCCTGCAAGCTTATCAGACCACTTACAGGGTATATTTAGTATTGCTGGTGCTAGCCACTTCGTCAACTGTTTCGTGAATTGTGGTAAAGCCTGGTTGTTGATATTGATAATTATTTTGCTATGAAGCGAAACATGATAATATCAAACAACATGAACCCAAAGATTTTAAAGCAACGACTCCAGCCTATCCATTATTTCTAAAAATAAAAACCACATAAACTTCTCTTAAAACACCATTCGAACATTTCCTGGAAAACATGAAACCAAATATCAGCAGCAAACTGAAATGAGGCAACATTGGGCTTACAGGAGGCTTCGATACGTGACTGCATAGTTACATCTGCGACAGAAAGTGTCAAGAGTCACGTGCACATTTATTCGCTAATATTTAAGAGTTTCAGCCCTTAATTCTGTCACAACCCTTCGCTAAAAAAGTATAATAGCTAACCAAAAATAGCAGTTATGGCAAATGTCAATGTAATTAGCACACTCTTTTTGGAGATTTATGGATTTGAAAGATAATGCTACGCGTTTTAGATCCTATTACCAATTAACTCGTACTAGGCATCGAAAGAGTCTGCACACTGTATTTGGATCTGTGTAATTTTCCAGTTATATTCTCGAAATACAACTTTGTCTATTTCCCAAGTAACCAACTCAAGTCACGCGCTTTTTCTTCACCAATTAAATTCGCTAATTCTTGTTCATCATCCATAAATTTATGATCTAAGAATTCAAATCCAGGCACAACAACCTCACTAATGAGTAAATGATCGTCTTGATCGCTTAAGAAACTGGCTTTCCAAACATTTCCTGGAACCACCCACTGGGCAACTTCGCCTTTGGCAAAATTGAAACCTACTCTAAAAGTCTTGATTTCTCCGTTCGGATAGATTAGCACGTATTGACCGGAGCCCCTTTGCAAAATGTGAATGATCCGGGATCTATTTTTGTGAAGACGACCAAGAGGGATTTCATGGGCAATAAGATAGTATATTAAAGTTGAGTAGTTTCTAGTGAATTTTTTATCCCCTATGTTAGAATCCGTGGTGCGTATTAAATTACCAGAATTGGCAATTTCATTATTATATGGATTTTGCAAATGGAATGGAGATCTGTCAGTTTCCTTGAAGTACCCGCCTTCTTGGTGAGGGATGAGGCCAAGTCTTTCAATGAGATCTTTGGCTATTTCACTGTTCCTAGAAGACAGGTCAAGATGCTTGGGTCTAATTATTTCAAGGTTCGTGTGCTCAATATTATCAATTGTTGGGGATGCAAAATTGGACATTTTGGAAAATGCACTATTTGAATTTTATTGCCTGTGTCTTTTTATCAATTCTCTTTTTGGCTTTTTTTTTTTTTTTTTTTTTTTTTTTTTTTTAATCAACTAACATTGAGCGGATTCTTTTATAAATACTAGTCTTCGAACTCCTAGATTTACTGCATAGTTTATACACTAAGCAATCTTTGAGAAAACCTGTCATCACGTGAAAATATCAATTTCGAGGGTTCATAGATCGCGCATTATCGGGGTGACAGATCACAAAAAAAGAAGAAAATCTGAGAATCATAATTCCAGAAACAGAAAGCAAACAACCGAGTAACAAATCAATTTACGTGCTACCTGGGGTTTTTCAATACACGCTTTGATCTATTACTAATATTTTCAACCGTACAAAATAGTATACATATAATACTATAGCAGCGTTGATATGTCCACCAGAAAACTCAGATTATCGGTTTTTGCCACGGTAATAGTACTTGGAGTGTTGCTTTTATTCAAGACTCTTCATTATTCCGATGACTTCCAAGTGCCGGCCATGTTTAGCAATGACGCTACGCAGCTCGACCCATTAGTTTCCTCACTGCTGGCCCAGCTCGACAATGGTAACAATATCAAAGTAGAGCCAAATACTAAACTAAATACTCCAGCTGGTAAATTGGACGAGAGCACTGTTAAAGATCCAAAGGCAGATATTAAAGGATCCACGAAAGACTTAACCGAGGAACCAGGAAAAGAATTTAATCCAGCCAAAGAGTTTAATGAGATTCTCCTGTTCTCTCCTGCTGTCATTTTTTCTAAAACTTACTGCCCATATTCTAAGAGTTTGAAATCATTATTGAAAAATGATTATGAACTCATTCCGGAACCAATCATTGTGGAGTTGGACAAACACAAACACGGGAAAGAACTACAGGATTACATTGCCGAGAAATCAGGAAGATCCACTGTTCCGAATTTATTTGTCAACGGAGTTTCCAGAGGAGGCTCAGACGATATGAAGGCATTACATGATAAAGGGGAATTGTTGGAGTCTTTGACTACCTGGGGTGGTAAAGCATTGAAAGTAACGAAGCACAGTGTTCCTTCCAATTCTTGATCAATAAATACGAACAATGTTGATTCCCTTGCTTTTTGAGTAACTCATCATAATTTACATTCAAATGACATTTTCTTTTTCTTTATTATTCTCCTCATGCATATGCTTTTTTTTATTGTTTTTATTTGTTTCTCTCTCTTCGTTTCTAGTCATATCTTTGCGAACACTAAACACGGTCTAGTGATCACTTTTAATTTTACAAACAAACTATAGTATTCTAGTATGTATAGTATGAGTCAGTTTCCTTTGGTGTATATAATATTGGTATGTTTAGGGAAATTTATGAACATTATTCTAGGCACTTCACGCTACAACAGCAAGCGCATCAGCAAAGGTATACAGTGTATTTCAGTATATTATTTACGGCTAGTATTAAAAGGAAGCCCTTTGCGCTTATGTGGCCTTGGGCCAACGAGCTAAATATATAGGGCTAAAAGTTGAGGAGGCATGTCATTTGACTTCAGCATGACTTCATAGAGGGCTTTTATTAGACAACATTTTATAGATCACATGATTCACATGACTATCACTATGTGCTTGCGCCGCCTTTTTCTCTCTCTTCTGTTTTTGAAAGTCGGGAAAAAGTCGTCTTTCCATTCTGTTTTCGCTTCTGTAGTTAAAAGGAAAGTGTGACAATCACATGATCATGGTAGTGAGGGAACTTTTTTTTTCTTTCCTCCTGTCTGTCTTTCGTTTCCTGTTTCCATTGCCGAGTGGGAGAGAGTATATCAAAATTTTTCAGCGGTTCTTCTTTTTTAATACTTTGTATTGGAAGTATATACAGGAAGTTTGAGCAAGAAGAAAACAACTATACTATCAAAATGGCCACCGAATTGACTGTCCAATCTGAAAAAGCTTTCCAAAAGGTGTGTATTTACCATTAAAAAACGAAACAGTTAATATACTGTTCTCAAGAGGTCATTAAATATCAAGGAACTACGAAAATTTATCTGTTTATCGAAAGATTTGTAAGAAAATATCTCAAGTCACACATTGTTATTTTACAAATATATAATGAAAAAAATGTTCAGTCTGCCAATAAAATTCAACAGCAATTTTGCCAGTTCTATTATGTTAAAACATCAAAGTCGAGGAGTGGGACGAGTCAAAATGAGCAAAAATTAGTAAAAGCTATTAAATTGAAGATTTTATTTTGAAGAGGGCCAATAGAATAGGAAGCAGTAGCAGAAAGATGTCGAAGAGACTGCGTCATTATTAGAAGCATAGGTTTATCGACCATGTAAATAAAGCCGAAATATCTTTGAAACAAAATGCAATATTACGAACATTGTGGAAATGATAATCTTAAATATTGTTGTTCACTTGATAATTCCGAGTTATTTGATTAGAACAAACACAGATTTGGAACGCAGAGAAGTACTGTTTCAATTTAGCCATTAAACATTGATACTATGAACAGCTCTCATAATATTGTAACGCAGTATTTTGTCTTTCAAAGACCTCTACAGTCCAAGATCTTTGATTTTTAAATGACCCACAGCATATCTAACATATTTTTCAACTCATGGAATTATTTTACTAACTCTATTTTAGCAACCACACATCTTCACCAACCCAAAGGCCAAGGCCACCAGAAGAACCAAGAGATGGTATAAAGACGTCGGTTTGGGCTTCAAGACCCCAAAGTCTGCCATTGAAGGTTCTTACATTGACAAGAAATGTCCATTTACTGGTGAAATTTCCATCAGAGGTAGAATTTTGACCGGTACTGTTGTTTCTGCTAAGATGCACAGAACTGTTATCATCAGAAGAGACTACTTGCATTACGTTCCAAAATACAACAGATACGAAAAGAGACACAAGAACTTGGCTGCTCATGTTTCCCCAGCTTTCAGAGTTTCTGAAGGTGACGTTGTTACCGTTGGTCAATGTAGACCATTGTCTAAAACCATCAGATTTAACGTCTTGAAAGTCCAAACTGCTCCTGGTAAAGCTAACAAGAAATTTGCCAAATTTTAAAGAAAGAAAGCAAAAATTATCATAGAATTGAATGGGTATATTAATGTATTCTAATGTTTCTTTTTTTCTTTAAAGTTTAATTTATGTTGATTCTCTTTTTTTAATAAAAATCTATCACATTGCCTCCTCGGTTTATTTGTAATTAGTTTGTGCTATGTGTTAGGCTAACCGTAAATGTATTGTTATATTGTACATAATAGCGGTCTATGACTCGCAAAATAACAGTGGTAAGGTTGTAATTCTTGTTCATGAAAGTAAACATTAATCTAAGTACCTAAAAGACAAGATTTCTTGTACGTAATTATCAAATGGAAACACTCCTACACCATTCCTCTGTACATCGAATCTCTTAAATGAGCTAGTCGACTTCATCAACCACACTAAACTTTCCACAAACATATCCAATTTGAGCGATTTGATTCCCACTTGCTGGTCAACTGCACTTTCACCCGTAGTGGCAAATATATCGAACATATAAGAAACAGTTTCTTGGCCCATATTATATCCTAAGGCTTCCAATGCCTCTTGATATTGATTTATTGTAATGGAAGTCCCATTATCAAACTTGGAATATTCTAAAAATATCTTTCTCCATCTTGAAACATAGGACCATAAATGATAAAACTCGCGAAAATCGATCCCATTCTTGCTTGACTTATCAAATAATTTAATCATAATTTTAACGGTGGATAGTCTAAATTTTGAATTATCAGTATTTAATAGAGCTTTTTGCAACTCAGTGGGGTTTAAAACCCCAGATCGTGTTGCATTAACCGCATCAAAGATAAAACGTAATTTTTCTTCAACCTTCACTGCTTCTTGAAGGCTAGCAGAATTTGCGTTATTCAGAGGAAATACACCACTATTATTATTGACATTAATATTATTATCGTTTTTGTTCAGGTTTTCTTCCTGTCTAATGTTCGCAAACGCTGAGTTTGTGGCTACGTTCGAAACACTATACTTAGCTTGTCTAGAGTTATGGTTAGTTCCATTCTGGTCAAGGTTTTGATGACGGTTTAATAGCATATCAGCATACTGCTGTTGCTGTGGTGGTGGCTGATGCACATGTGGCTGATATGTTTGAAACGCTTGTGGCTTTAGTGGTTGCATTGGTTGTTGTTCTTGTTCTTGTTGTGATGATGGTAGTGTTGCTGTTGCTGTTACAAGTGCCAGTTTATTGTTACCAATTCTTAATGGTTTTACCTGATCGTTTTCATTATATTGGTACCTTTGGGGAGAGTGTTGTTTTTGCATTGGCGCAGGTTGAGTATAGTGCTGTTGTTCGTGATGTGCCAATGCGAGCCTTTGTGGTGATTGTGGTTGCTGCGATGACTGTTGCTGCGGTACTGGTGGAAAATAGCCAGACAGCAGCGATTGTTGGTTTCGCTCGTAATACTCTGTTTGATAAGGTGGTTGTAAAGATAGATTTTGATATTGGTATTCATGTGGCAGCTGTTGATACCGATATTGATTATAGGAATCGTTTTGATATTGTGCTGGAATCTTGGGAATAGGTGGTGGATTATGGCTGTACTGTAAATCTGGCGTAGAATTTCTATTATATCTTTGTTGAGCCGTCTGTTTCTGTTGTTGTTTCTGGTTGCCGCTCCCTAGCTGAGGATTAGGAAGTGCTGGTGAAGACGAAGAATGTGTTATCTTCAATATATTACCATCATATGTTCTTCTATTAGGATTTGGAGGTAACGAACTTAATCTATGAGCAAACACAGCAGCAGACTGATTGTCAATTTGGCTTGCAGATGTTCCAGTTTGTGATGGTTTCAAATTTATTTTGGAAGAAGTGCCAGCACCAGCACCAGCATCAGCACCAGCAGGTACAGCGCCCCCCGTGAAACTTTTATGTTGAGGCGAGTTAGGTAACGATTGTGATGTGTTCTGCTTAGCCATATACGAATTTGGTGGTAATTGTATATTCAGGTACTGAGCTCCACCACCAGTCTTGGAGCCATTCACAAGTAAAGACTTATGTTGTCTTTGCTGGAACTCTTTTTGTTGCTGCTGCTTTTGTTGAGGCATCTTTGTCCCAATGGCATAAGTTTTTCGTTTTGACTTCACGTCATACTCCAAATCGGCCAAACTGTTAGCCATTGGATTCAAGTCACCTGGAAAAGCATCAGGGAATGGTTTTCCTGTACCATTATATTTTCTTCCGTTCGGCACCGAAGGTATAGCCACTGATTGGCTTGATGATGGTGGAGGTGCTGTTGCAGAGGGTGGCTTGCTTGAAGTGGGTTTTTTTGGTGACCCAATAGGCGAATTTTGAGATGAACTTGGATTCAGATTAGGTTTATGTGGCTTTTTTCTGAAAACTTCATTGGGAGTAGCAAAGGCCTTGGTCATGTTAGTATTTGTTAAATTCAAGATCACATTATCAGTCATTCACTCAAATTACTTCTGCAAATAATTTTTATAATTTTTTTCGTGATATGCCTGTGAAAGATAGTGAAAGGTATTGTTTACCCTTTTTTTTCCCCAGTGCTGAAACATGGCTTTCTAAGCCTTGAAGCAAAGCCGAACAATAGATCCGATTACTAAAAAGCCACATTTTTAATGTAACTGATTGGAAAAACATACAATAAGCTCATCTTCTTCTTTTTCAATTTTGTATTTACCAGCCATTATGGTGATATTGTTGGCGATAGCAATGGGGTCATTAACAAAACAAGGAATAAAATAGGACATTACGGCGACTCGATATTTATTTACTTTTTCCAATTGCCTTTTTTACTTGCGCCTGTTGTTCTCATGCTTGCCTTTATGCATATTGACGTTTAAAGATGCAGAATATGCATTATATTATGCGGCCATATTCGAAGAGAAATCTATGTGCAGTCCAATAGACTCAAACAATTTCCTCTCACTTAAGCTCTTTATAAGTTACTTTGAAAATCAGGTGCTATTTTGTAGATTTCTGACAAAAGCAGGAACTTTTGAAAAGAAAGCTGTTTTTTATTGCTTTTTTTTAAAAACTTGTTTTTTAGAGAATTTTATGTTAGTTAATTTGGTGAGATATTCTGACAATTTCATTGGAAGAAGGACGCTCATTACAGTATAATACAAAGTTACCAACAAAGTATCTATTTATTTATTTATTGTTTGTCTTTTTTTTTTTTTTTTTTTTTTTTTTTTTTTTTTTTTTTTTTTTTTTTGGCTGCTTTAAACCATACATAAAAAATTTACAAAAAACTAATTTTTTTTGAAAATTGTTTGGCTATTTTGGTTGTGTTTTTCTGTACTCAGAAATAAGTGTCAAAATATGCACGAATAACGTTTTACAAAAAAAAAAAAAAAAAAAAAAAAAAAAAGGTACGCAAAGCAATGCGAAAAGTGTTGTTGAAGCCTCTTGTTTACGTATTCAGATAGTTTCTATTCAGATAATGTTAACTTATTATACCAGCAATTGCTTTTATCCTCTTTCGTTATTAAGAATGCATATCTCTTGTAGAATTTTGAGCTATACCCACAAGACGCACATGTGCTGCAGACCAAGCGCCGCTCTGCACTGATATGCTCAAAAAGTTTCATGTCAAGGTACTAAAACATTATTTTCAGACTACTATCATGATTCAAATGATTGAATAAATTTCTTAGTTTGGCAAATAATGCAAGTTTTTCATTTTTTTTTTTTTTTTTTTTTTTTTTTTTTTTTTGGGCTCAGATAAGGTACAGCTGCTGATAGTCATAGTGATAATACCTTCTAGAAAAATTAAACAAGCCTTATAATTTGACATTAAAAACACAGAGCCGCAAAATCAACTGTTGGAGCACTACAATAGCCTTGCTTAGTGCCGAAGAGCAGCAGAACTTTTAGAGATATGCGTTTGTAACTTCAAGTCATTTTGCTTTTGTAATCTAGCAAAATTTCTAGCGTCTCGTTTTGCTTGATCTTTTTCAAAAATTCTGTTTGCCCAGAGTCTCAATTTTTTGCCATTTTTTAAGACAAAAAGTGGAAAAGGAATACCTAAAGCAATCACAATAAAGAAAAAGATAGTGCAACCCCAACCATAGCCAATATCGGAAAACATTTTTGGTGAAAACAATGGGAAAACGAAACCAAATATTGATCTGAAAAATGAAAGCGCAGATGCTGCTGACGCAGCAAATCTTGGGTTCATATCAATGACATAAACAACAATTGTCAAAAAATTGTCTAAATAGGCAAAGGAAAAAATTGCAGCAAATATACAAGGAACAATCCAGTGAACCTTGGCTTGTGCGGTCCAACCAAAAACTAAAATGGACAAAGAGCAGAGAACAGCAGCATAGGACAATGTATAAATTCTGAATTCAGGTTCATGAACGCCGTTATTTCTGTGGGTTAATCTTTGGTATGATTTTTGATTGCAGCGACTCCAAAAGATAAGTCCGAGACCATATCCGATACCAAAAGAGATATACATCAAGCCCTGAATACCTTTATTGAAATGATAAGTGTTGCTGTATACAGAAGGGAATGCAACAATAAGCAAATAAAACAACCCATATAAAAAAGCCTGGAAGGCACCGAGACCGTAAACCATCGGATGAATAAACAAGAATTTAAATGGCAAAGCCAACGCAACGTATGCTTTATCCCACATTGTTGAACCATCTGCAATGTCGTAAATAGTCTTAAGGTTTTTATTTTTTGTCTCTTTTCTTAACTTTCTGCACTTCCATCTAAGTAAAGTTGGAGAGTAAGTTTCTGGATAAAAAATTGTTCCTAATGTAGCAATGGCGCCAGCAATAATTGACATTACCCAAAAATTCCATCTCCAGCCTAAATTCTCCTCAATAAAACCAGCAATCAAAGGGGCAAGGACAGGTCCTACAGTTGGACCCAAACTGAAAAGTGTATTTGCTGAGCCTCTATCAACTGGAAGAAACAAGTCACCGATAACGCCAGCACCTATGCAAAGAGGTGTAGAACCACCAGCGCCAGCTAAAAACCTGAAAACAAGAATCTGGGCAGTATTTTGCGATAATGCGCATCCGATGGTGAAGAAGAACAACACCCAAATAGAAACATCCAAAACCACTTTTCTGCCAAATCTTTCGGAAATAGGAGATATGAAAAGAGGAACAATAGCATAAGCAAGAATGAAAATGGAGGTGACCATAGATTGTACTGGCGCTTGAGTAATTCCAAACTGTTTTGCAATTGAGTCTGCACTAGGAGAACAGATACTGGAACTAAATGGCGACACCATGGCATAACAAGATACAAGTCCAGTGGTTATCCATTTTTTTTTTCTTGGCCAGTTTCGTGGGTGTTTTGGGTCTTCTTCACCTTCCCAAGTAACCAAGTTTGGATCTATTGAGCGAAACTCGGCACCGTCCTTTTGAGTAGGAAGCTCAAGTTCATCGTCTTGATAATAGTTGAAGGTATCGCTTTTATTTTCATTGCTTTTCTCTGTAGATGCAATATTTTTTTCTTCGTCGTAGTGCGTCACAGACGTGCGTCTTGGCCGTTCGTAATTTTTCTTGGTATTTTCATTATCGAGCTCTGGATTATCATTTAGTCTGGATACTCTACTAGCTCTTTTGGAAAGCACAGAAATAATAGATTGCTCAGTTCGAGTTCGGCGAATCACATCATCATCATCATCATCATCATAATTGTCATTATTATTATTATTATTATTATTATTATTTCTTTCTTTTATAGTACATCCAGCTCTATATGGACGGTTACCTCCGAGATTTGACCCAAGTTTCTCAGCTGAGGTGTCATTTGAAAAAACTGAGTCGCTATCAGAGGAGCCTTGATGAATATCTTTAGGTTGATATTCCGCGATAGAGGAACTTTCTTCACCAGAATCATGGTGATGGGGTTCGTCAGCTGCGCCGCTATTACGGTTTTCGTTGATATTGATGGCCATTCGATGGAGCAAAAATATAGGTTAGTTTATAATGCAAAAGAAAGAAACAATGGCGTAGAAAGTACAGGTGCTGATGAAGCAGACAGTCACGAAGTTCTCTCGTAAAGTACGGAGCAGTCAGGAAGCAATACAATATCCAAAAGTAAAAAGAATAGTAGAACAAAATCAAAAAAGGCAAAGCCCCCAAAATAAAAAAAAAAAAAAGCTTCAAACAAAAAATAGAAGGAATAATAGTCTAAATATACGCACTATACAGCTGTTGGATAGCTGCGCTACAGACTAGCACCAAATGAGGCGCGGAGAGTATCTCCGTAATGCGATTATTCTATGACTATTCTATGACAATTCTGCAATATTCTTCCGCCGTGCGGTCTGCTCTTATCTCCGTGGACGTAAATTGCGCACCTGAGGAGTCGGAACAACAAACTGCAGCTCCGATCGCCGATGTGAGCCCAATAGGGAATACGAGTACAGGCATAACGTACCGAAGGATAAAAACATACATTCAGCTTACACGCCTACCAGAGCATATACGCAAGTAAACTAATTCAATATATATCATTCAATAAATGCTCTTCAAGCTTCACGTAGTCTGTCAAATTCCAACTGTTCAAATATACTTTTTCTACCACTTCGATAACTTTGATTTTGTTTTCAGTTGAAATCTCAAGGTAGTTAATTAGCTTATTATCCACTTTGTAATACTGCTCAAATCTTTTGAATATTTGGTAAAAAAAGATGTTCTTAATGTTTGAAATGTCATTGCACGAAGCTTGGCTCAGACCGTCTTTTGTATTTTGCCTAAACTTTTTGAAAATGTTAAACCTTATGAAGTTCAAGCAGATTTTGAACTTCAAGTTAACTGAAAGCTTCTTATAATCACTAACCGTGAGTGACTTCTTGATGACAAAAGTAGCATTGGCTATATGGGGCTGCCGCGTCAGAATTGCTAGGTTATTTATTGGAAGTATATCTTCAACCGCTGGTGGCACTGATATTCTTTGTGTTCGGGTTAGCGTTATTTTCAGCACAGAGCCAGGAAGGGTACATGATACCGGTAACCTTGAAGGCCGCATCTGGCGGCTTAAACTGGGACTTCGGAGAGTTAGCTGCTGATTTGGTTTATTATTTGTGTCATTGTTATTTGCAGACTTTATAGTTTTCAAACTTCTGAGATCACTGTTTGTTGACTTTTGCTTTTTGACAACAGGTTCATGATTATTATGTTCTTCTGCCGCGCCAACTTCTCCATCAAATTCGTGGGATTCTATGATGGTAAATTTACTGAACCATTCTTCCAATTGGCTGGTATTTACACTTCGCTGACTCACTGATAAGCGATAGTTTTTGTTCCTACTCTGACCTTGCAATTTTTTATTACTTTTCAATGCACTCCTCAGGCCAGCCATTTTGACACTACCAGCTTCTGTACTTTTTGTCATTTTGAATTGAATTTAACCTTTTTATTAATGTGATGTGATACAGTTAAATGTCCTCGGTATTCGATATTTCCAAATCCTCAACTTTCTTATTCAATTCCTCAATCCGCTGCTCTGAACCCTGACTGCTAGCAAAATCACTCAAAACTTCGTCTTCTTCTTGCAGCTGTTCTTCCTCTTTAGACGTTCCTTGTTCTTCCCTGCAAGAGTCCTGCTCCTTGATGGGTTGCTTAGTATCAGAAACAAATGGGCTTGATGATACGAAACTACCAGAATGTTGCCTAGCTTTTTGTTTTGATGGTTTCCGATACACAAACTTGACAGTTAAATATCTTGGTCTTTTCACTCTAACAGGAATACAACCGTTTCCGAAACCACTGTACTTATGTCTATGATTACTGCAATGAAGAATACGTCTGCTGCTATGTAGGTTCTTTTGGATATTTCCAATACTCAAACGTGATGATGGACCGCCTGATTGTAGTGGCGCAGGGAGCGTCTGTAAGTATCTATACCTTAAATCGCCACCACAACTACTATTGCTGCTTTGATTTGGATCTTCACTTATAAGAAGCAATTCTCTTTGCTCGTGACCATGTAATTTCTTCCCCAAAGATTTGGTATTTCTTGCAGAAATGGAAGACGCTTTTGAATGTTGATGTTGATTTTGAAGTCTCTTGCTTTCGTAGATTCGCTTATATGCGTTCATAGTAATTACTTTAGTATCACCACAGTACAAACCTGTGTTGGTGTGCGCATCAAAGGAAGCCGTCCATCGCAGTGTAGTTATTTGTACCGACCGAAGTCTGAAACCAAAATAAAAAAAAAATATTTTTTTTAAGCCGAAAAGGACATCACATGCTCAGTTTCTGCATAGTCATGCAGCAGCTGCTCATAGGGGAAATCACGGACTTGGCTATGTTGTAATATTTAAATAATGTTTTGACTTGATAGTCTATGTACGTACGCAGTACTAGCCGGGTTGAAATGGTTAGAGCCCAGACAAAGGTAGTTACAAGCATAACCGGTGAACAAACGGTTTGACACTGACAAAAGGCAACAATTAGTTAAATGGTCAATGTATTAGTAGCATAACAAAAGAAATATATAAGGTTAATAGCAGAAAACCGAATGTTTAGAAAAACACAATAAATTAGAAACTAGGATCAATAATATAACAGAGCAATAAACAGAGTTAAAAAAAATGACGTAGTATGCTTGAGTAGAGGTAAAAACGGCCAAAAAAAAAAAAAAAAAAAAAAAAAAAAAAAAATGAAGAGTAAATAAAGCAATCAGCAAAAGAAGATCAAAACAGTTGAAGAATAACGAGAAAAGTAAAAAAAAAAAAAAAAAAAAAAAAAAAAAACTGCAGACAAACAGACATGAAACTGGAAGAAGAAAAGATAAAAAAAAAGGAAAACCTTCGTAAAGTCCATAATAAATGTAAAGTTCATGAGGCTAGAAGTAATGAATGCGAGATAAAGAATTAAAAGAATGAGGTAGTACCCTCGCATCATTATTCAGTAATAGTTTTTGCCGAATGATACGACAACGCTGATTTTGTTCTCTCGTGTCTTTTTGCACTACTGATTTTGTTTTCAAATGAGGTATCGTTTCGAGTATCATTGCGAATGTCGTAAGCCGCAGGATTACCGCTGCTGTAACTGTAGTTTTTGGACTGGCCATACATGGGCCCATTAGTGCCTGGTCTGTCCACATTCAAACTTTGGGAAAGATTAAGTAAATTGTTCAATGATCTTGAGGTTGCCATTGCACTCATACCAGTAGGCTTAGTGTTTGCGTTTTTGTTATTGTTATTATTAGCACTATAAAAATTACTATCATTGGTACTTGCAGCAATTTCAATTGGTTGTAGTATTAGTTCATTGTCTTCGTTTTTGTACGAAACACTAGTTGGCGAGATAGCAGTAGTAGAGTAATAGCTGTTGCTTCCCATAGAGGAATTAAGCACCACTGCGTTGCTAATTGTTTTGATAGTTTGATTATGTGGATATCTATAGCCGTTTCTTGGAGACGCGCTATTCAAGTAGAGTTTATTATCATGGATGTTTACTGGTATTGGCTTAGTATCAAATGTTTCGGGAAATTGTTTTTTATATTTGATGTTGCCGCTTACTTTCAAATTAGAGATTGGGTCTAACAATATGCAGGGGTCATCATTTATATCATGTCTATTTTCACCATTCCGCAGCACATCACCATTGTGGTAATCCTGACTATCGCCGTCATTATCATTATCATTATCATTATTATTATTATTATTATTGTTGTTGTTGTTGTTGCTGTTATTATTATTATTATTATTATTATTATTATTATTATTATTATTATTATTATTATTATTATTATTATTATTATTATTTTCTTTAATTATAGCTTGATTTTCTTTGTCCAGGTCAGTCACTATCGGAAGCCTTTTAGTTTTCGATTGTGGATCCTTGGTGAAATACTGTAGGCTATAGTTACTAATGCTTTTCAAAATACCCGAATTAGCAGGCATAGAAGATCCATCATCGTCGTTGGACAGGTTGATGAATGCATCGATTGAATCACCGACTTTAAATTGGTGAAAATAGTTATTCATGTCAAACAAATATTTTTTGAAATTGAGATAAATTTGCGAGTTTGTTTTACTGAATACATCTTCAGAAGCGACAACTTCATTATCACTGATCAAATAGTATGTCTCCAAATAACTTGGTAAGGAGCCATTGATTTTAAGCCCGCTTTTAACCCAGTTGAAAATCTTGCAAAGATTGAATAACTTTATTCTATAATTTTTGTCAAACGCTTGAAGCGGGTTCCCGATTAGGTTTAAGCTGATCAATGGAGCACGGTCATGATTGAGGCTCAAGTTGGTTTGACGGAAATTTTGGAGATCATTGAGTACCTCAAGATTAGGATAGTGCAAGTGCTGATGGCGGCTTGGATCTGGAGCTTGATCATCTGTATCTAGGCGAACGCCTGATAGAAACAAACTTTTCAAATCTTTGAGATAATTTATCTTGTTATGACTTAAATCTATTTTGGCCAACTTGGTCAAAAATTCCAACCCACTAACATCAGAAAGCTGATTGTTTTTCAAATTGATGAGGGCGAGATTTTTTATCGAAAATTCTGTTTCGCCATCAAGAACAAAGAATTTGAAATTCGATAAACTTTGCATCATATTTCCTGATAAATTCAAGGACCTCAAGTTTACCAAATGCTTCAATGCAACTGGGACTTCTGTGAGCTTATTGTTTGACAAGTCCAAGGAATTCAAGTTTTCTAGCAACTTCAAGCATTCAGCATTTCCTATTGAGGAAAGATTTGTGTTTGTGAATGAAAGATACTTCAAACTTTTCCACTTGTTCTGGAAAAAAGAGTCTGAAATTAAAGGGTATTCATGACCTGGGCTGTAAGCATGGCCGTTGCTGGCAGATTGGGGCGATGTGCTTTCAGCGTGCTGCGAGTGTGAGTTTTGGGATTTTTTAAGACCGACGACGATATCTGTGGCTGGAGCTCTTTTCTTTCGAATATTAGCAAACGACTTGTGGCGCTTCTTGTTTAGCTTCTTCTTTTCGTTGGCGAAGTTTCCGGCGATCGGGGAGTTGGGTAAAGAGCTGGGCAATGAGCTGGTGTAGCTATGCGTGCCGGCAATGCCGTTCATTAGCTTGTAGTTTCTGTTGTTATAGTCTTGCCAGAGCAAGTCGTACAAGACTAGCTCTATTTTGCTGTTCAAGTCGACGTTTTTGATGATTAGGAACTTCAACGTCTCTGCCAATTTATGCCACCCAAACAACTCCTTCGGGTTTAGCTCGTTGACCTCTAGGATCGACAAGTTCTTGAAAACGACTAGCGGTATTATCGTGTCGAAGGGGAACTCCTGGTAATTTTTGATGAGCTTTGAGTTCAGGTCTGGCGAGAGCCGTAGGCAGGGGAGCTTGGTGAAACAAGAAAACAAGTATCTTAGATGGTTTTTGATCATTGGGTTGTCGGTCAAGTTGCTGTCGTAGGGGTTAGCGCCAGCAAACCCGTTGTTGTTTATTGATATCGAATTCCATATCGAAGAGAGCGCAGACTTGACAGAGGAGATGGAGGTTATGGACGAGTTGTCGTTGGAGTTTATGGAGCTCGAGTAGTTGCTCAATCTCTTCGACTTTGAGTTGTAGTAGTTGTTGGACATGAACGACACATACTCCTGCTCGTACGTGCTTTCCCCGCAGTGGCTAGCGCTGTTGTCGTAGCTCATGGTATAGTCGTGGTCTATGTCGTAGAGCCGTATATTTAAGGGCCCGGTTTTGAGGTTCATCTGGTTGAAGCTGTCGAGGAGAAAGTACAAGTGGTGCAAGGTGAGAGAGAGCCTGACCGGCTTATGATTGCCAGGCTTCTGGTGGGGAGGGGCCGCGGCGCCAGTGGCACCGTCGGTGGCACCGTCGGTGGCACCGTCGGTGGCCACCTGGTTGGTTTTTTTGTAGGCTAGTAGCACGTTGGCTAGCTGCGACTCATGGCTTCTGATAAAATTTGAGAGATTTATGATATAGGTGGATCCGTCGCAGAGATTAGACATTGTAACATATTCCCGAGCGCCGAGTTGTGCGGGAGGGCCGGTGTTGTTCTATGGATATGGCAGCCAAGGTGCTGGGCTGGGAGCCAATGCTAGCGACAGAGACTGGTGATACGGAAAATCTGAAACACCGCAAAGGAAGGAGATAAGCAAAAGAGAGACTAAAACGAAAGACACGAAGGGGCGAGGGGGGAGGGCAGCCGGGCGTGAAAAGGGACAGTAGCGCTGAGGTCTGCTGGAGTGGATGGTGCTTGCTGGAGGTGCTGGAGGTGCTGGGGCAGGACTACTGGCTATCAGGAGCAGTTGTGGAGTGGATATTTGGGCCGTGTGCGTACATGTTGTTTCTGTTTCTGTTTCTGTTTCTGTCTGTTTCTGTCTCTGTTTCTGTTGTTGTTGTTGTTGTTGTTGTTGTTTTTTTCCTATCCCAGAAATAAACAAGCGCCTGTTACAGCCGCGGTAACCCGGCCGCCCTGCCGCCGCTCTCCCAAGCCCAACATGCGCGCGCACACACAGGAGACGCTACACATTGAGAGTCGGCATGTATACTGAGAGCAGCGAGTCGCGGCTGCGCGTAGCCAGCGTAGACAGCGTAGACAGCGTAGACAGCGTAGACAGCGTAGACAGCGCAGGTTATTGCCGTACTGGGTGAGTGGGCATAGGGAAACTCGCGGGTTGTCGACACTCGTGAGCGTTGTCGGCTCTTCGCATGTGCCCCGAGCGACGCGGCAGCGCAACGCGCTGCCGCGAGGGCGAAGCACCGAGGAGGGCGGTGGCCGGGTGACACGCAAGAACGCGAAAAAACAGACATTCTGCTTTTCCAGTTTGATTTTATTTCACCAAAGTCGACACGCCAAAGCAGACAGACGGTCGCCAGAACCAGAACCAGAACCAGAACCAGAACCAGCCGCCAGCTGAGAGTTGAGGAAGGAACCACACGCCTTGTTTTGACTTCTTTGAGCCGGCAAGAACCAGCACGCACAGCGCAACACAGCAGCGTCGCCAGACCACCCGCAAGACACACAGACACACAGACACACAGACATGTCAGTGGCGTCATACAACCCTGAGCTTTGGACGTGCTCGTCCAACGACGCTCTCAAAATAGCCATCGTGAGCAGCGAGGCCCCCAGCAGCGGCACGGGCCCAAGTGAGGGCGCGGCAGGCAGCGCAGTGGCGTTCCATCCCACATTCACGTACCCAATCTTTGGCGACTCGGAGCAGATTTTCGGGTTTCGCGACCTCCAGATCAACTTGGCGTTCAACGCCACTACCATGCGGCCGTTGCTTGGGTTCAGGTACAAGGAAAAGTTGCCAGAGAATGGCGGCAGCGAAAGGGCGGAGGACCCGCAGGAAAAGCTCGTCAGGTTTTTGCCGCAGGACTCGCTCATTGTCAACGACGAAAGCAAGTGGGCAGAGGAGTGCGACGAGGAGCTACAGCGCGGATGGCAGGTCCCGGGCGAGTCGGTGGGAGAGTACCAGACGGGGATTGGCGAAGCGTTCGAGGTATTCCGCATGAGGCTCGCGGGCACCGGCGACAGGGAGGCCGCCGCTAGAGCAAAGGAGTTCCACCGCCGGATCCAGATCTTTGTGTTGTTTTTCATTGAGGCCGGCTCGTACATCGACGAGGCCGACGACAGGTGGGAGTACTACTTGGTGTTTGAGAAGCCCAAGCCCAGGAACGCGAAGCAGCAGCAGCAGCAGCTGCCGCTGCCGGCGGCGGCGGCGGCGGCGGGGCACCCGAAGTTTGTGGGCTTCACCACGGTGTATAACTACTGGAAGTACCCGGGCCACCAGGCGCACGATTCCAGCGCAGACGAGTTGCAGCCGTTGGTGAGAAAGAAGATATCGCAGTTTGTGATATTGCCGCCGTACCAGAGCAAGCGCCACGGCGAGAACTTGTACAAGACGCTAGTGAGGCTCTGGGTGCCCGACCCCCTGGTGGCGGAGATAGTGGTGGAAGACCCGAGCGAGGCGTTTGACGATTTGAGGGACCGCTGCGACTTGCAAAGGTTGTCCCAGGAGGGCGTCTTCCGCTTGCAGCGGTTCCCGCAAATTCCCGTCCCCGAGGGCCAGATGGCCGAGCTCCAGACACAGCAGAAGATGGAGAAGAGGCAGTTTGAACGGTGCCTCGAGATGGGACTATTGCACTTGAAGGAGACCAACGCGTCGCAGAGCAAGCGGAAGCTCGACAGGGACATCAGGCTCCACATCAAGAGGAGGTTGTACAGGAAGAACAGAGAGGTGCTCGACGAGTTGGAGCCCGCCGACAGGATGGGCAAGTTGCAGACCGCGTACGAGCTGTTGGTCGAGGACTACGACCGGATCATGGGCAGGGTGAGATTCACCGCTGCGGCAGCCAAGCGGGACGCAGCGGGCGCCGCGGAGGATGCCGCGGAGGACGCCGCAGAGCCAGCGGCCAAGAGAGCAAGAGTGTAGCACGGCCTATTTGCGTCTGTCAATGTACGTTTACTTTAGTCGAGGAGCCGTTTGCGTGTTCCCAGCGTAGCAGCAGTAGCAGCAGTAGCAGTGGCAGAGTAGGGCGTTTCAGCGACAATAAGCCACGACAGACGGGCACCGCCGCGACGTTTCAGCGCCGTCGCACAGCGAGCGCACAGCCGCTTGACGGGCGATGTCACACGCGGGCCTCTGTAGCGGTTGCACCGCACCGTACCGTACCGCACCGCACCGCACCGCACAGTACCAGGACTCTGGCCGGTGGTCGCAAAGCACTCGGCCAAGAAGAAGAAAGCGTTGGCAGCGTTGGCGGCGTTGGCGCTTGCCAAGCAGTCGCTTGCTGGACAGCACCAGCTGCCAGCGGCAGCTGCCAGCGGTGGGCGGCAGGCGGCGGCAGCTCCCGGCGGCGGGCGGCAGGCAGTCCGCTGTAGAGGAGTCCTCTGCAGAGGAGCCCGCTGTGGAGGAGCCTTGGAGCAGCGTTCCTCGCTCGTTCCTCGCTCGGTGCTGGCGCTGTCGCGATGATCCTCCACGCGCGGCGGCCTGCAACGCCAGAGAGCTGGAAATGAACGAGCGAAAGAAAAGCGCGAGAGCGAAAACGAAAACGAGCGCGAGCGCGAGCCGGGTAGCCGCCGGGCTCGCCAGCGCCGGAAAAGTATATAAGGACGGCGCCGCCCTTCGTCGCTGGGGCCGTCGAGTCGTTGTAGAACTGCCCTCCGTGTCCACACCGCCAACCACAGTCAGCGCCCACTTTTGTTCCCATCCCGCCACCATGAGTTACGTACGTGTTGTCTTTTGTTGAAGCTCCTCTCCCTCACAGCCTGTCTGCGGACGGCACAGCATGCTCAGGCCGCAACGTCACCCTTCCCAGAGGGTGGAAAACGGCGAAAATAAGCTTTCCGGATCCCAGCAGCGCCCAAATACAGAGCGGCTGCTGCCTGCCTGTCTGCCCACCAGGACAAACTCCTTACTAACCTCTGTGCAGCAACAAGGCTACCCACCGCAAGGCTATCCGCCGCAGGGCTACCCTCCGCAGGGCTACCCACCCCAGGGCTACGCCCAGCCGCAGCCAGTATACGTCCAGCAAGCACCCGCCCAGGAGAAGAGCGACGGCAACGGCTGTTTGAAGTGCTTGTTGTGCTGCTGCATCTTTGAATTGTGCTGCGACATGATGGACTGACCGTCTTGCTGTTCTTCTGAGTGCACGGCTGTCGTTGCCGCTGCTATACTATAGAGTAGACGTTTCCTAATAGACCATAGTTTTGTTTAGTTCTTTTGTCGCGTATCGGAAAGCCAGCACGCCCAGCTCCGTGCCGCCAGACCTGTAGACACCTCCGCTGGGAGTCAGCGCATCGCGGCCGACAACCTTGGCTTGGCAGCGCGCCGCCGTCGATCAACTTCCAGGGCGGGTAGCCGCCGTCGCGTCACGTGCGTTGCACACACTCACGCAGCGCGCTACCGCGCGCTGCGTCCACCACTACGTTTTGCAAAAAAATAAAAAAAAAGTGAGGGTGCAGCACTTTTCATGTATTGCGGGCAGCTACTTTCTTCTATATCTGTTCCTGTTCTTGTTGAACCCGATGTCCTCGTTGACGTTGATTTCCTGTTTGATGTTCAACATTAGCCCGTCGACTTCACTGATGATCTCGTTCATTTTTCTCCGCTTGTTTGTAGTATGCTCGCCTTCGGCGTCGCCGCCCGCGGCACCAGCGGCACCAGCGGCACCGGCACCGGCAGCATCGCTTCTTCCAATAGAGTTGTACTTCTCCACAAACTCGTCCAACTCTTTGTTGAGACGGTTCTCGAGCAAGTCCGTCTTTGTCCTGATCGACGCCGCGTTTTCCTCGTAGATTCTGGCAAACTTGTCCAACTCGATCCTCAAGTACTCGAGCTCGTTGCTCCGTAGCGACACAGTCTTCTTGGCCTGGTTCTTCTTGCCAATCAAGTCCAAGATTCTTAGCTGGTTTTTCTCCCACTGCTTGTACTGCTCCAACTTTTCCGGCGCGATGCTCTGCGTGAGTCCTGCCTGGCCATCGCCGCTTTTAGTGACCAACTGCCGGTCGAGACATTCCTGAAGCTTTTCGAGTTTGTTTTGGCCCATCACTTTCAAAATCAACTTCCTTTTCGCCACTAGCTTGTCGTGCTTGTCACGCAAGCTCTGGTCCTCCAGCAAGAATTTCTCGAGCTCCTTCAAGCTGCTTTCGAAATCCTCGCGGTGCTTCTCGTTCAAGTGCTTGGCGTTCTCCATGTCAGTGCCTATTCTGTTGAACTGCAAGTACTTCAAGTTGATCTCGTAGATCTCAAAATGCGTCAAGATTAACTCTTTCGTCAAGTAGTCATAGTAGTTCGATGCGTTGTCATCGCCGCTATCGGTTGCCGAGGTCATCAGCTTGTCCGACGTATCTTTGAAATTTATCGATTCTGCCTCAATGCCAATGATAGTGGACCGGTTTTTTATCTCTATTGGATTCAACAAGTAGTGGTTAGTCAACCTTTTGGCGTCGTAAAAGTAGTCGTTGGGTGTTTTCAAGTAAAGCTGCTTGAATCTCTCGAAATCATCAAACTCCAATTTGTCGTTGTCGGTTTCTTTTTTCTTCAACTCAGGGTCTTCCTCCAAGTCAGAGTAATCGTCCTCTTGGGCATACTTCACCTCGGTGAGGAGCGATTTCTCAACATCCTGGGGCGTGTATTTGGGGATTGGCGCGATGGGAGGCAACGGCCAATAGACGTCTGACCGATTGTCGCTGCCGTTATTGTACAAGAACCAGTTTTTCAAATAATTTAAGCTGTTCACATATATTGTTTTCAAGTTGGAGTCCACCATCCCCACTTTGCCTCTTTCCACCACCACGGCGCTTATTGTGTTTCGGAAATTCTCATTGATCTCGTCCCCGTTATTGTATTTGAAGTTCAAGGCAATGTGCTCCACCGTGTAAATCGGTACTAGCCTAACAATTGGCGCTTTTCTCCCGCTATGGTTGTAATTGGCTGTCCTTATTTGCTGGACCACCGGCAGCCTCAAGTCGGCGGATAAATCAAACGGTAATACCAAGTCAAACTTGAAAGAAGGATGCTGCTCAAGGAAGCCGGTTAGCTTCTGCAAATTCCCGTTGTGGCTGGCCAAATCCTGTGACGATATAAGATGCACCTGCACATTGTACAATGGCGCAAGATTGAAATTAGCGAAATTCGTGTAGTTCCTCAAGTTTGAATTGAGGTTCACGGTATAAGTGGCAAGCTTCTTTTTGATGTTGACCTTGCTGCTATTCAGCAAATCCGTTGCTTGATCTTTAGAACTGCTGCTGTTTTTGATGTATGACCCAGAGTGTTTGACGTATTTCAATTTAAGCCCAAGGACTATCGACTCAATCAAATCTAGGGTTTTCCCCTCTCTGGCGATTATCAAGATGTTTTTATTGCTAGGAACGTCTACTTCTTCGGCAAAGCGCTTCTTCACATTATTGAAGATCGCTTGGTTCACTTTCTTGCTGCTTTGGTTTCCTTCGTGGTGGTGATGGTTGTGGTTGTGGTGGTGCGAATTAGCGGCGTGTGTCGTGCTGGAATAGCCCCTGCTGTCTTTTGTCTCCACCTTTAGCTGATTGTGTATTTCGCTCTTGAGCAAAGTCCGAAAATCATGAACGCCTGAGTAAATATCTAATATGTTTTTCAACACTTTGAATTTCCCACTTGTTTGTATAAGCTTCAATGGGATGTCTTTGGCAAGTAGAGATTTGGGCATGAAATGGTCAATCAACAAGTATGGATGGGAAGATATAATCTGAATATTCAAGTATAGTTTCTGTAAAGAATCAATCAAAAGCAAATCATCCTTGTTGTTGGTCTCGTAGTATTTCAAAATGTCGGAGTAGTGTAACGATACTATATGGTCTGTTAACTCTTTTTGAAAGTCTGCCATTGGGGTAGGCAAACAGTAATCGTCCTCGGGGTTGTTGTAATTGCTGGTATTGCCCAATCCTGATAACGAGTGCTGAAGCGGAGTTATGGAAGGCTCTGGCGTCGCATCTAATATCTTTGAAAGCTCCATTTTGTGGGCTGTGTGGCGGATATAAGTAACAGCTTAACGTCAATGAGCAAGCTGGCAGTGTTTACCTTAAAGAAAGAAAGACACATACACACACACTCTCTCTCTTTCTCTCTCTTTCTCTTTCTCTCTTTCTCTCTTCAGCGGGACGGACAATAGCGGGAAAACAAAAACACCAAAAAACGCTGTGGAAAAATGCGCGACTCGCGAACTTCGAATTGGATCTCAAATATGGAGAGAACCGGAACTTTGGATCCCGCGTGACTAGTTATTTTCCTACTTTCGCTTTCCCTATTTTTTAGGTAAAAGCGATAGATGTTCCAACATATATCCAGAGAGGCAAGCTGATTTATAATTAATTGAATTAATCTAGCTCAAACTGCTCAACAATAGACCCTACCAGTTGGATTCAAATAGCATACATCCTTTTTCAGAAAACGCTCTGGCATGAACATTCCTCCGGCCGGGTTCTCCAAGCTCGCTAATACCAGCCTCATTCAAGTAATTGGCCGCGATGCAAACAAGTTCCTCAATGGACTAATCACTTCAAAGTTTCTCAATAGTGACCAACAAGTTAATCATTATGACTGCTTAATCAACGATAATAGTTACTATGTACACAAGCAGGATTACCTTGATAATTCTGAAAACCCAGGCTACAAAAAAATTGGCCAACCTTCGTTATTCTTGAATGCTACTGGCAGGCTATTCACCGATGCCTGGATATATCCCTTCCCGTTGTTCAGCAATAACGGTGGGGAAACGTCCACCGCACCATTCTTGCAGAAATCTGACCCAAGTCATTCAAATTATTTGATAGAGGCAAACAGCTCAGTGGGGAAGCAGTTGCATGGTTTTTTAAAACTACACAAACTTGCCTCCAAGATTCAGTTAAAATACATCACCAGTGATCACTTTAATAATTGGTACTTGTATAACGATGCAGATGCTCATTTCCACCAGCAAATAAGGAATTTTAAAACAAACTGGCTCAAAAACAATATCCTACTTCACAGTCCGCAGTTGGCCAATGAAATGCTTTTGGATTTTATAGCCAGCAGACAACTATTCACCACTGATAATGTTGACTTTTTGGCGGATAACCTTTTTGCCTTCACCTTTGACGATCGGACTTCTAATCCAGGTTTGAAAGTATTGACTTCAAAAAACATTGACTTGCCACAGCAAATAATCAATGAGTCGGCATTGCTTGGCAAAGGATCAGAAAAAGAAGCAGGTGCAAGTTTTTCCCACGTTGCTAATGAAGTTCTTGACGCAAGAAGACTACTCAATAATATTCCCGAGGTGTCGTTGACTGAACTTGAGCCAAATAAGTACTTGCCATTGGAATTGAACTATAACTTGATGGGAATTGTGAATAATGGTGTTGATGAGAACTACGAGGCACAATTGGAGAAATATGAACAACTAAAGGAACAATCTGAAGATATTGAAGAAGATCCAAATCAGCCCAAGAAAAATACTATCGAACTAAAAGAGCCTTATTATAATTGCAACAACACTCCAATAATATCATTCAACAAAGGTTGCTACATCGGCCAAGAGCTTACCCATAGAACTTTTTTCAGAGGGGTTATCAGAAAAAGACTCTTGCCGATCAGGTTGTCCACTACTAGTGACTTTGAGAATGAGGAGGATCCACGCGCTGCAGGCTTGATCGCACGTTTGATTCAAAACAAGCTTGAAGATACAAATATATACTTCACTGAGCAAGAACTGCACAATAGCGGGTCTCAGCAGGCACCGGCACTGGCACCAGCAGGCGAAAGTAATAATCCATTTGGATCAAAAACTCCAAGACGACCTCGCAGATCAAGAAATAGTGCGGGAAAAATTATAAAAGTCCAGGATAACTTTTCCATGGGGATCATTAACTTGAATGAATTCACTAAACCAAATAGAACATTTTACGTCAAACACCAGTTGAGTGATGAGGTGAGAGAACAGATTAGACAAGACGAACTTAGTCTATTGGAGGTCGAAGGCAATGAAGTAAAGTTGTTTGTAGAAGGTTTTGTACCTGACTGGTTCCCTGAAACTTGGTCCGATGATGTTGAGTGATGTTGGTTACGTTAAAGGCTTTTTTTTTTTTTTTTTCTGTTTTGCTGTAAATATTAACTGTAAATATTAACTGTATTATAAGCATGCGATTTTACAATGTCAATAGTAATCAAGAAATTTATCAGTTTTAATTTCAGCCTATTTCATGTAGTAATCCACAATTATCAGTACTTCAAAACTTACAAGTGCAGGTAGATAAAATTACATTTAATTACCTTTGTTTTTTTATAAAAGAACTAAAAAAACATCATGACAAAAGATAAAGAAAAAAGGCGTTGTGATAAAAGTAAACTAGAGAACAAGAAAGATTAACGGTTAGATTTAGCAACTCTTTCCAATTCATCCTTCTTCTTGATGGCGTAAGAGGTGGAAGAACCCTTAGCAGCGTTGATCAATTCTTCAGCCAAACATTCAGCAATAGTTTTAACGTTTCTGAAAGCAGATTCTCTGGCACCAATGGTCAACAAAGAAATAGCTTGGTTGACTCTTCTCAATGGAGAAACATCGACGGCTTGTCTTCTGACGGTACCGGAAGAACCAATTCTGGTGGAGTCTTCTCTTGGACCAGTGTTAATGATGGCGTCAACAACAACTTGCAATGGGTTTTGGTCGGTCAAAACGTGGATGATTTCCAAGGCGTGCTTGACGATTCTAACGGCCTTCAATTTTTTACCGTTGTTTCTACCGTTCATCATCAAAGAGTTGGTCAATCTTTCAATGATTGGGCAGTTAGCCTTTCTGAAACGCTTAGAAGCGTAACGGCCAGCGGTGTGTGGAACGAAAACTGGAGATCTGATTTGGATGTAGTCAGTCAAAGAAATGTCCTTGACGGTAACATCATCGTAAGACCATTTGTTGAACAATTTGACAGAGTTTTGAGCATCTTGAACGTCTTTTGGGATTCTGGTGGCTAAATCAACATATTTGACTTCTTGGACAACTTCAAAATCTTCTGGTTGTTCTTCAAATTGTTCTTCATGAACATCAACGACTTCTTCGGCAGACATGGTGGATAGTATGTTGTTGTTCTTTCAAACCTAGGTTTCTTTTACTGGAACACTATCTTCAACGTATTGAAATTTTCACAAAATCCTATATTTTTCTTAATTTTTTTTTGGTTTGTTTCTTCTTTCCTCCCCTGAGCTGGCGAGCGGTCGGTGATTCCGTGGTTCTCTGTGGCGGGTAAATGGGGCTGCCCCAAAATGTAAGGCGAATGAGGGAAATTGGTTTTCGGCACAGTTTTTTTCCTCTTCGGAGCGTTTTGTGACTGGAGTGGGATGCTTATCATGTGATACAGTAGAGGGCTATATTTTTGTAACTCAGATCCCTTACGTCAAGCTAGTGCTCATAACCAAATTCGAGATCACGTTTTCAGAGAAAAATAAAAAAGAAAAAAGTACAAAAAAGAAAAAAAATCTGATTTAGGGCCCGGCCCAGCGGTATATCATGTCTTTTTCTATTTTTTTATGTTTTTTTTGTTTTTTTTTTTTTTTGACAGCACCTATTACCCCGCTATCGCTATCGTATAATGCTCAGGACTATAAAAAACAAATGCAGTATTCTCTATGCTGGCCGCTTTCCATCCGCAGAAGCGGAAAGCCGAGGCTCCTTCTCCACATTTCTGGGCCCTGAGAGGGTAAACGGATGGTGATGCCTCGGCCTGTCTCGCACAGGGAACCAACCCTCAGTCCAGGTCAGCAAGCGCAAGGCGTGACTCCACAATATCCAAACTGACCGTTTCTTGTCTTGTAGTCTTGTAGTGATATATAATCTCATTATTCACCATTCATCGTAACTGTTTGTTTGAAAACCAATGAACGCTAAGTAAGCGCTACACAAATATTTCACTCATGATGCACGTTGCTATCAACAAAGAAACAACTAACAATGCGCTACTAAAATTGCCATTGCCTTCAATTGAACAGTCTGTCAATGCTTTAATCGAAGCTATCCAGCCTTTGCAAAGTGCTGACGAGTTTCAAAAAACCATCAAGCGGCTCAATAATCTCAAAACAAATAAACTTCTCCACACCATTCAGGAGCATCTTGAAGAATACGATTCCAAACATGCATGCTACTTGGACTTGTTCTCCAACGTACGAGACCACAACGCAACCAACATTTATAGCGAGTATCGTGGCAAAACATTGCCCAAAAATCCGTACTTCATTTTAGAAAACGATCCAAATTATTGGAGCTTGTTGCCTCCCAAGCAGTCTGAAAGAGCTGCAATTTTAAGTTTTAGTACTTTGAAGTTCATCTCCGCGCTTAAAACGCACCAAATCACCCCTGATGTGTCACCAAAAAGTCAAAGACCTTTGACTATGAAGTCATTTGGCTACTTGTTTGGTTCCACAAGATACCCTAGTGAGCATGGCCACGGAATTAACATCAAGCATTTTGCCGATTCCAAACATGTAGCAATCCTTTGTGATGGCAAGTTTTATCGTTTAGAAGTCTTAAATGACGCAAACGAAATCATTATAGGCCAGTCAAATTTGCAAAAAATCTTTGATCAGATTATCAGTACTGCTGAAAGAGAACATGAGATTTTCAAACAGTCTATTAGTGCAATCACGTCAGAATCTATTGAAGAATGGTACAATTTGAGAAAACTTTTGTCATCCAACAAGTTAAATGCAGAAAGTTTGGAGACCATTGATTCAGCATTGTTATTGATAAATTTAGATTTGAACAATTTCATCGTTGATGATAAACACTCAAATTATTTGAATATCTGTCACGGTACGTCAAATATCGACGATAACACTGGGGAGCAGCGTGGAAGTTGCAACTCTAGATGGTATGATAAATTGCAATTAATAATCTCCAAAGACTCTTTAGCATCGGTAGTTTGGGAGCCAACGTCAAATGATGCAAACGTTGTTTTGAGATACGTTTCTGATATTTACACGGATTCAATTCTAAGACTAGCTAGAAACATTAACAATCTGAAGTTGTTTTCTCTTTGGCCAAAGACACAAGTTCGCGATGTCTTCCAAGATTATCATGCCTTTATTGATAATTCGCTCTTCAGCGAGCTCAAATGGGACTTAAGTGACCCCCATCTTTTGCATAGGCTCCATTTGGCAGAAACCAGGCTCGGTGATTTACTATGCCAATACGACTCTAGAATAGAAATGTTAAAATTTGGTAAATTGTTCGCCAAAAGCATAAACTTGAATGCAGACTCATTAATTCAACTTGCTATTCAACTTACGCATTATGCCCTATATGGGAAAATGGTTTCTAGTTGTGAATCGATTTCCACCAGAAGATTTGAAAACTCTAGGTCTGAGCTTTGTTTTATTCAATCACCAGAAATATTACGTATCGCTCAAAACTTTATTTCTAATGCGTCAGATAAAAGTCGTTGGGAATACATCAAACAGGGAGTTGAACAAATTAATCAACTCAAGCAACGTTGTCGTGATGGTTACGGATTTGAAAAACATATCAAAGCTTTGAAATTGTCGTATATTCAAAGAAATTACTTGAATAAAATCAAACTGGATAAAACCGCTACAATCCCAAGCATATCTGAGCTTCCAGCCAAGCACATTCCAAGATTTATAGCAGTACCAGATGAATCCTCATTCAGACTTATTTTTGATCCAGAAATCCTTGCAATCAACTGTGGCAACCCTTCATTAAAGTCATTTGGTATAACTCCATACAAGCCAAATGGGTTTGGTATTGGATACATTATTAAGGATGACTACACTGTTTTTACAATATCTTCCAACTTCAGACAAAATAAGCGGTTTTTGGATACTCTTAGTTGGGTTTTCACAGAAATTGGTAATCTTTACGCTCTTTGCGAAAAGAAGATGAGTTATGTTTCTGAAAGGGGTCCTTCTGCGGCTGCCGCTGCTGTACCAGTTAATGACAATAGAATTCCATACACTACAGCAGACATGATTAGATCAGTATCTATGACCTTGACAGAATCAATGAACAGGGACGAAGAAGCATTGGAAGATGACAGGAAAATTGGTGCAGACAGCACGAAGAAAAAGAGGCATGAAGTCGGCAAGGATTCATTTAATCCAGATTTCATATTGGGAGGATACGGTTATTTTGATGTTGGTGAATTGGAGTTTAGATCACACTCAAATTCTAGGCAAATTAGCAGAGCTCAAAGTTCAAGCAATTTAAAATCTATTAATGAATAAGTTTTGTACGTACTGCTTTGTTTGCTTTGTTTGCTTTGTTTTACTTTGAATTTATTTCGAAAAAATGTTTCCTTTTCTTTTTTTTTTTCTTTTTGTAAACGCAAATTTTTTATATTCTGTTTACATTCCTTTCTTCTTATCAACGAAATTACATAAAGACAGTTAAGACATTAATTCTCTTTAGTGTTTACAAAATTTTTCATGTAGCAAAAATTAACCGAAGCATGCCACTCACTACCGCATATACTTTTCTTTTTCGTTCAGCATCAAGTCTTTGATTTACGTTGAGTTATGTCTACTACTCTGGTAGTCCCTACTTCGCTGGACGTAACCTCTATTTCTTTAATTCTATTACATACCCAATACATTATTGCTAAAAGGCTTCGTTCATTCATTCACATCTTTTACTGCATATATATTCTCTCTCTCTCTCTCTCTCTCTCTCTTGTTTTAAGATTTGTTAAGTCTTAAAATTACCTATTGTAATCATGGAAATTTTTTCTTGCTTCTTCGAAAACTCACAGGTTTCTCTTCTTTTTTACCTTCTTTTATAAGTTACAGTCAGCGCAGAATCACTGACGACTGTACCATCCTAGAAATGTCCTGACAATAGCGTCTAGCCGTGCTTAATGCACTAGCGCTGTCATTCCACATAAACAAGCCAATCAGTCTTTTTTAAAATAAAGAAAAAAAAAAAAAAAAAAAAAAAAAAAAAAAAAAAAAAAAAAAAAAAACAGGGCCTTTTGAAAGGATATCATATATATTGATTTGGACATTTTTTGAAAGGGGCGTGCTCTGACAAAGTACTACAGCATTGCATACATATAAAGGGGGGGTGCGTCATCATACCCCGGCCACCTTCGTTTCTGTGTACTATGTGCTATGGGGAAGAAAAGCAAGCCGCAACAGCCACTTTCTTAGCCACTTTCTAACTTAAGGCATCTGCATTAGTCGCATACATTAGCCACAGACATTAGCCACAGACAGTGCGTCATCGGCGATATCCATATCCCTTGATCGATCGATCGATCGATCAATGCCGCGCGCCACTTGAGTTGCGGCTGATTGCAGCATCGCGCAGAAATCATCAGCTAGTTATTATACCAATTGCGTGAATAATAAGAATTGATAATGTTTTATCTCATCTATTAGTTATTTGAATTGTATGTTCTTACTTTTGAAAACCAGGATGTCGCATGTTTCTAAGGTTTGCGTTTCAATGTTTTGTCTCTTCTTTTTCTCCACGTAACCTACGTAAAATAGAGGTTGCTGTGCAAATATCAATTTGTATGAAGCGTCTTGGCAGTCTCCTTTTTTTCTGATTATCTTAAGACGTACTGCTGACCATGGCCTTCCAGATCTTCTTTTAGTTCAACATTGCTTTATTTATGAATTTTACAATGACCTGTTCATAAAAGTCTAGCCGGTTAGCAAACATTGCTACTTATTTAGTACTAGTTGATGTCAAATGTCTCAGAGTTGCATCACAACAAAAGAATTGAAAAAAAAAGAGATTCCAAGACAAAAAGGTTGCTCTCTTGTTATGCAATCTCTTATGTGAGCAACCAGGTTGACCCCTATAGACAATTCTTTGTTTCTGATCTATAGAAAGTCCAAGCTATATACTATAACTTAACCGTTTCCTATTGAAACAGATAAAACGTTCTTGGGTCATGCTTTGAGCTTTGATGCTACATTTCTCAACTTAATGCGTTGTCGAACATTCTAGTGTTGGCAAGTTAACGAGGTGTGCGAAGTTTTAAATAACTAAGCTGAATTCGATTTCAAAGATTGATTGTCTTTACTTCCTTTTTTCCACTTTTTCCGTTTTTGCTCGTTTTGGCTTTTCCTCGATTTTGAACTTGAGATGCCTCAATGAGCGTTCATTTCATACCTCTAGTTTTGGTGCCTCTGCGTACTGGAATAACATGAAAATCTTTTTATTTATTTATTTATTTATTTATTTTTTTTTTTTTTTTTTTTTTTTTTTTTTTTTTTTTTTTTTTTGGCCAGCCAAAGTTAATTGAATCAATTAGCGGAAGGGGCACAATCTAGAAAAAAGTCAGCCAAGATGCATAAACGTCTAAATACCAGAATGATAGACTAGCAAGGAGCGGCCACCCAAAACAAAGGTATTCCGTCAATTTTTAAAATAGGGCACTGCAAGTTATTCGTAAATCAGGTCTAGGTCCAGGGCCAGTTTTGGCCGGCAGCTAGAAGCACAATGCATGGTTCCACACCATCGCAATTATTTTCTTTTTTTCTTTTGAAAGAAGGAAACAAACAAACAAACGCCCCAAGGATATGTTTCCCAGTTGATTTCCAGCGTTGATTTCCAGCGTTGATTCCAGCTAGTTGCTAGCTGGCATATTATAATAAGGTATGTGCACTGAAACATTGTAGTGAGTATTATATAGGCGTGTATACTCAAGGCCCTGGACCTGCGGGTGGCTACATGACATCAAACTCAGGGCAGAGTACAAGCGTATACTGAACACTCTGAAGACAAATTAGCATGCTGCGTTGGTGGCACTGGTATTCGATTTACGATTAACAGTGCGGCAGTTTGCCAGAATAATCTTTTGTTTAAAAACAAAAGTTAGCTAGGAATTTTATATATTTACAATTAAACGTGGAAAATTAGAAAGATTGTCATATATCGGTGTAAAAATAATGTGTGTTCAAAAAAAATTTTGTGCGATTCCCCTTTCGGCAATAGTAGCTTAGACGGCGCCCCTTTGGGAAAAATACAAGTTCGGCACTGCATTAGTCATGAACAATTGAATAGACAATCAGGTAAATAAATAATAATTGAACAAACAGACAGAAAAAAAAAATCCTAAAAAAGAATAATCACTTAGTATAAACTAAAGCATACGAGCGGAAAACGTCCAAGAAGTTGCTTACAGCTCGTACAACTGGTATTCTTGAAAAAGCATACCACTTTAAAACGATGATCGAAAGGATGAAAAAAAAAAAAACAAGAGCTGACTATAAAGTTAAGTCAGCTAAATTATCAACGGATCAACTTGCAGGATTTTTTCGGAAACAATCTGGTTATACTTCATCAGCACCAGAATAAAACAAAGAGTAAGAAAAAGGTAAAAAGGTAGCACTTCAACAGTGGTATAAAACTGAGAAAGTAAGCAGTCTTTCAACACCGGCTTGGACGCAGGTATGGTAAACTACTATTGTTTTCACGGGAATGCTCATCAAACAGCAAGGCGTTGTGTGTACATTTTATTGAATAAAATTTCTCATAAAGGCCAACGGGGCTGCTACAACTGCTAGCTTGTGTCTATACCCTGGCTGCCTGCAGCTAACATTGTGTGCATATCTTCACAGTGTATCATGCATTATGAGTGACATGTAGCCACGCATGGTCAAGTGCTTAAAGATTTTGTCGGCCAAAAATCACATGGTGGACCGCTTTTTGTGAGAGTGTTGACTCTGCACTTTCCTACTAAAGGTGGTAGTCATAAATGGAAATTTAATTTACCTTATTGTTGTGTGCGTAGAGCTGTTTGGGGGTTTTATCAAACCTGTTATGTCAAAATCAGCATGAGCTTGCAAAAATGCAAACTTTATAATACTTTTCGTTGCCATGAACGTTTCTCACATCTGAAGTCGCAGAGTCTGCGGATCTTGAAAAAATAAAAAAATTTCTCTAGATTTTTAGTTTTTATATTTTCAATGTTATTCTGCTTGATGAAAACGGTAAATATTCCAGATTGGCCCTTAGAAAAACTTAAATTTTCCGAGATTTAAGAGGTGCATATACATATATGCACCGTAGATCATGCATACATGTTTATATGTAGGAATGCACACGCTGTCTGATTTGCGATACTCTAATTGTGGGATTTTTTTTTTTTTTATTTTTTTTTTATTTTTTTTTTAAATTAAAAAATTGGTTGAAGAACAATTGTTTCGCCAGCTGAAGCTCTTCATTTTTGTTTGTTCAATTAATTGTTTTTGATGTTTTTAGATGCTCGTTTAGCACTCAATGCTAGGAATATATATTTGGATTTGAAATTGGCTCAGCCATAGTTAGAATAAGTGTTAATTTTAACCCATATCTTTCCAAATCTTTGTCGCTCTCAGTAGACTCTATACGCAGTATTTGAAATAAAGATCTCAAGCATTTTGCTATACGCACGCCAGTGACGTTTTTTTGGTTCCCTTGAGCTCTACGGTCATATACTTGTATCGACCTCAACGCATTTTAGTGAACGCTTACCTGGAAAATGCTACAACAAGTAGCAAACAGAAAAAGCGTAAAAAGTAAAAAGGACCGAAAAGCCTGCTTTTAGGTTAATTAACGGTGGGGTTACTGACTTTTGATAATTGGTGTATACGCCAACTAAATCTAAACTCTTTGATTAATGCTTTAATTACTTTTCAAAGAGAATAATTACAAAAGGCCATCATGGGTTTTCCCGACTAGTAATTTAGCAGATTAATTTATCAAAATGCATTCGTTTACAGCGCTTTTCTGATTCGAAATACAATTATGCAGTGTACAGTAAATTTTTTTTCTCTGGCGTGACTGGGTTCTGCTCAATGAGATTAATTGAAGCGTGGATCGTTTTTAGTTTCTTAATTAGCATTATCGTGAGTGGACGTGTGCCCAGTTCAGCCGGGAAAGTACCTAGCAGATGGCGAGAATTAATAGAATGTTAATTAAACCTAATTTCTGTTTTTTGTGAGTATCACCACTAAGCATCAGTAAATGAAAGTCATTGTATAAAACAACAAAGCGAGATTATGAAAGGTTGATGGAGTGCTGTTAATAACTTGACTTGGCACGACAAAAGTTGATCCTTCTGGCATGTTAAGATGCCAGAGTCATTCTCGGTTTGTGCTGAAATATCGCCAGCACGACAATAAGGTTAAAGACACCGTTAATTGATCTCTGTTGCTTTCCCCAAACTTGAAATTATATCTACCCTTGGAACATATAGTCCCCGTCTTGCAACCTTCATTAACAACCTGGAGGTTGCATTTATGTAGTAAGGATTATTAATCCGAAGAAGCGGATCAAGGGCAGCTGATTTCCATCAGTCTAACGTGATATTATAGATATCATTATTTCGACAAATTCCCATGCTTAATTTACTTTAAAAAGCCAAACGAAGCAGAAAGGCATGTTAATTGGTGCATTGTCATTTGACCGCTTACATCTTTCTGTGAAGTAAAATTTCATCTTCACATATTTCGGCAACCTTGCACCCCAATATTTATCACCATGAATCGTTGAGTGAAAATCAAAGAAACTGTTTACCACCAACGGCAGGCACCGAAAAGATAACAATAACCACGAATCAGCATTTTTATTTTCTCCATTAAAAGCAAACATCCTTGACGTGCTTGTTTCATGCGCCACTACAGTCCGTGGTTTGGCCTCTTTCGACGTGGTTGCAGTAGACAGTAAGAATAAGAATTACCATTTTGTAATTTACAATTAAAGTAAGCATTCACAACTAAAAAAAAATTCGAGGCGACATATATTCATTTCAATTTATGGCGCCTCTCATGGCAACCATTTTTGCGTTCCCACCACAGTGAGTTTTATTCTCTACAAGTACAGAACATGATAGTTGTTATTGGCCTAACTTTGGACTAAAAACCTTCAGTGTTGAATAATGTTTCTCAAAAGTATTAATGGATTTTTCAGACAAAACTTTTTTTTTTAGGACCACTGTCTTTACAAAGCTTCGTCGCGTTTGTCTTTTCTTGCCTTCGAACTGTTGTTCGTTCTTTGAAATCAATTTGTAGCCAGAGGGATATAAGAGGGGGTTCTACACCCGGGATTATACAGGGCAGGAAGTAAGTGCCGGCAATGTGAGACATGAAGAAGAGCTGCATGGCGATGAGCATCCGCCAATGCGACTAGGCGCGCGCGCATGAAAAGGAGGAAAAAAGTAAAAAGCTAAAAACACCAAAAAAATGCTAGGGCTAAAGCGAGGCTAAAAAATATCTGAAACGCTAAACAGAAGAAACCAACATTAGCGTAAGTTTTTGTCAAGATTTTCGGTGCCACAATCCCGATGTCTGCAGCGGAAGCAGCTACCAACAGTGCGGCAAGCTGCGGTTGAATGTAAAATAAAACGCTAGTATAAACTGCACTGTACGGTAGAACCAAACCAAGCTCAAGAGTTTAGTTGCAGCCGTGGTCGCCGTGGCAGCGACTGCTTCAGTTGCCGGTGTCGTTGGTTGAACGTTAATCTTGGTGGAACAAATACTGCTTAGTTCGGAAGATAAAAACTTCAGTTCAACAGCCGGTGTTTGTAACAACTTGGCGGCGTAATACTCTACTTGAAAGTAGTAGTGTCTGCGCTCATTGCCAAGAGAGACTCTAGCTATTGCTCAGAGCAGTATAAGGATTTAATATGCTCATTAAAAAAAAAAAAAAAAAAAATACTGTAAAGGTCGATCAGTGTAAAACAGCTCAGAGAACTACCCTTCCACATATAGTTGCCTTATGCTGTATGCTTCATGTGTCTCAGCTGTTAACGAGAGCACTGCCAACAGTTACCAGCAGTGGCAAGCCAGGGCTCAAAAAATTTCCGCGATCAACAAAATACCAAACAACCATACGGCAACATTTAACATCTGAAGATAAACAGTTAAAAGCCACAAGTTTTCAGTCTAAAAGTAGTCACTTTTGGCCCAAAGACATATATTATTATGTTACGCAGAAAGCAGCAATTTTTCTTTTTCTGATTTGTTGTTTATTTTCTTTGTGCTTGCCTTACCTTTTCCTGTCGTCCGCAGTTAGGCAATGCAATCATGCAGGAAACTGCTCCCCGAGACAGGCTGCGGTTAGAGAGACTAAAATCCACAGTTATAACTATAATGTATGAACAGTCGAAACAAAATGCGCTCAAGTAACTTTCAATGAATTACCTACTTGTAAAGACAAGCAGCAGCAGCATGAAAATTACAGAAGAAACAAATCTGAGCAAGGTGTGCTAATAAGCGACGTAATTTGAGCCAATCGGAGAGCCAATCAGAAAGCAATATGAGCTGCGGCTGAGACACACGATAGCAAACATGTTAAATATCTTGATATTTAACAAATGAGCTAACATACATACCGACTGGCTTGCTCACATATTGTTAGAGGGACACATTTTATTTCCTTTCGTCGTCTCTAAACCCAAAACACAGTTGGTTCAAAAGATGGCCTTTCCTTTTGCTGATGAAGTATTAGGGTTTGAGGCTAACGTCTATATCGGGTAGCTACCACCGCATTGGTATATTGAAAAAGCAGAGATTCTGTAGATCTCCATGCCTTTCGCAAATTAAGGGTTACATCTCAAAATAAGATTTGTACAAAGACAAAAGAAAATTATCTGTTGAACGGTTAGCACAAAACCTCGATTGTCGCCCTTCTTTGTTCCTTTTTGCTACGTAAAGTGCTTTTTGAATAGCATGGTACAGCAAGCGATTGAAGTGTAAAACAGATGTAAGCTGCTGTTCTATAATTTTGTTAATAATAGTGAAGCGAAGTGAGACAAAAATAAAGAAATTTTAGATTCTTCTAAACGTAGCAATAAATGAAATTGTAAACAAAGAAATGAAAAAACAAGTTAAGAGTTGAAAAAGAAATTTTTTTAAAAAAATGAAACATCTAATGAAGAACTAAAACGACAAAGTACAAAACACGACGCACATTACAATACAGAGCAATCGCGAACTAGACAATTAATGAATATTAAACAACATCTTTGAGCAATAATAAACAAACAGAGAGAATTAGAAGAGAAACAAATACGTAAATCATAGACAGCAAATTAGCAACCATTTTGTCATTGACAGGTTTTATTAAATATCAACAATACCTTATTTGGCATTCAACAAATATGAGACACTGCTTTTCTTGCTATCAAACTTACCGCTAATGTATGGGCTTTTCTTTGTGATGGTAGACGAAGCGCACGATTTTGATGCGCTTACTATACGTCTCCATCTGAATTGACAAGCGTTAGGCGTTCTTCTTGGAAAATACGTAGCCACGTCTCTCCAGCCCAACTTGCGGTCTTCTTTCAAATAACGTAGTAGCTTGTCGTCTTCCGGAGACCAAGCACTGGCTTGCTTAGGCAATGATTTGATGGTTGCAGCAGCGGCAGCTGAGAGAGTTGTGGTCGTTGCGCCCTGCGGAGCACCGGAAGTCTGTAGCTGGTAGAGTACTGGAAGAGATACTTGTGGTATCTGCTGTTGATGTTGTATGTGATATTGTTGGTTTTGTGGTTGATGCTGCTGCTGTTGCTCTAACTGCGAGTGATAGTATTGATGTGGCTGATGTGGCTGATGTTGCGGTTGTGGCGGTTGTTGATGCTGATAGTGATGTTGAGACAACGGAGGAGAAGGCATCTGATATACAGGAGACGGAGGCATGTATACAGGAGTAGATGGTTGTTTAGGGTATTTTGGATATGACTCTTTTGAAGGCTCTGGGAATGATGGGAGCTGTGGCTGAGATGCTAATCTCACTGGATTTACACGGTTTACCGGGCTGCTCAGCTCATTGCTCACCGGAGAGTAGAGAACACTTTGACTAGACAAAGTTGGAATATGGATGTTTGATGGTAAGGAGATAGATCTAAGGTTGGTGGTGGATGAAGATGGAGTTATTGGCTTTGGAGCGTATGTGTGCTCACTATTATTTTCGTTCATCACATGCAGAAGACCAGGCAATTTTACTTTGCCTGATGGCTCATCATAAATGTGAGATGCTAATGGAGGTAGTATAATTTTTGATGCGTTCATTTTTACTTTATATTGATGATGAAGTGGTTATGCTTTTGTTTATTTTTGAGGAAGATATGAGTGAATGCTATAATGCAAGTATGTGTTTAAGAAGTTATTTTGTATTTTGGTGGTACTAGTTTGTAAAGACTGAGATGAGAGTTGGATATAAGTGTGACGAAGTAAACGAAAACCAAGGATTGAAAAAAAAACTTGTCAGCAGCTTATGGTAGAGGTTACGTTCGCTTTATAAGACAGAGCAAAATGTATAGTAAAATTTTAGTAAGGCTGCAAGAAGCCAAAAAAGACCAAGAACAAATATCTGAATGGAGGCAGAAGGCACTTATATATAAAACTAGATATACGTTTACAAATTTAGATTCAAAAGAGACTGAAAGCTGCAGCTTAAACGAATCCAGAGAAATCGATCAGTCAGCCGATCAATTTATGAAAGATAATAAAAAAATAATAGAAAAAAATTATTAGACAACGCCATAATACACGGATCCACCGACTCCATCGGTTTAGTGCAATTATGGTTTTAACTTGCATGAGTGTTGGTTATACTTTGCGTCGTATTGTTATTCTTGCGCTAGCAGATAATTGATTGCAGCTTGTATTTCAATTAATAATTTGGCCTTGCATTGTAGGGTGCTGGCTTTGGGTTCCTCTACTGAGCTAGTAGTGTTTGCGCATTAATTTGCAGCTGCAGAAACAGTAGGAAAATAAGTAACCTTGCGTACTTAAATGTACTTTCACAAACTGAGACAAGCTTGACCAAAGTAATAATCAAATTAAATCCAGATGCTGTTATCTTTACCGATTGGCGTTGTAGGAGTCAGTTTTAAAAATGAATGGATAAAACAACAGTGTGTGTGAAAATTTTGGTAAGTATTCAAACAAAATACATTCTGCTCTTGTAAGTCTGCAGTGCGTACTGTTACTGCGCAGCACCTACAGCACGTTAGAATGATGCTTAAAAAGAAACCAATTTTTGATGTTAACAAAGATACGCTTACTCACGCACTCCAATGTTTGAGTGCTGTCACTATACGCAGTTTTGATATGTGGGTTCCAGCTCAGTGCTTGACTCTGCTCCTCAATTTCTAACATTTCTCTGCTGTTATAATAAGAAACAGTGAAAAAAATTGATCTTCTCAATAGTGTCTAATCAAACTTTTTAAAAAAATTCTTTCAAGTGTTGGTTGTTGAAATCAAATGGGAGACATATAAGTATATACTAACTACGGGTGACGCCAGAGCTTTTAGAAAAAAAAAAGCTAACTATGAATATGTTACGTTAATGCATGTATGCACCAATTTGTGTGCAGACGACTGACTGACAACCAACAGTAGCAGTAGTAGCGCAGCAGCAGCGGCTGCGGCAGCGGCTGCGGCAGCGGCAGGTTATGCTTATGCCACTAACTATAACTCGCACGGCCGCTGCCGCGTGTGTCGGCGCCCCTCATGCTTTATGCATCTTTCTGTCGCTACTATGTGGCTACTATTTGGTTGTTGTAACTCGGTTAGAACGCACTGCTCTCTGCATGTTGATACCACCTCAAGCAGGTTTCTGCAAATCTGTTGTGCGGGTGTTTTAGGTTCAGCTAATGTTGCCTTAGTTTAGTTTAGATGTGATAATTGACGATGATGATACTCTTACATTACAGCACAGTCCTGTACATCTTTCTACAGATGAAGCAGTGGGCAATGCTCTTCGTTATGAGTACCGTTATTTGAAATTTTGCAAAAAAAAAGTACTGATTTTTTTCCATCAAACTCCTTTATAAGCCTTTTTTATGAGGGACCGCCGTCAACCAATGTAAATGTGGAGTTTTTGAAAAGTTTTATAAGAAAATGCTATTGTGTCGCTGTAGTACTAACATAAGTGGTCAGGCAATTATTTTTTATTTCAATCTTTTTTACCACTTCTTTTAAGTTTGATTGATCTTATTTGTAATTACTATTTTTGTTTACTAACGATTCTATTTTTTTTGGATAAATTCGTTGGCAAGTGAATCACTTCACGACATATTTGGAGAATGACAGGAGCTTGAGACACTTTGCCGCTAAACTAAGCAAGTGAATCGCGAATTCATAGTTTATGAGCATTAAAGTGAGACCAAAGATGAGCGAATAATTGGATTAACAGTAAAAAAAAAAAAAAAAAAAAAAAAAAAAAAAAACTAGATGAAAGCCCCACGGATAAAATGCCCACCAACAATAAAAAATTGCCCTCGTCAAGTATTTTTGGCGATTAATTTGATGGTATATGCTTATTCTTCCTGTGTGCACAAAAACATGTACTTTCAGTTCATACTGAATAGCACTTCTCACCACAAATCAGATTTTGTAACAGCCCTATTCATTATTCTCATTGAAAAAGTGTGAGATTATAGTATTTACTTAGGGAATGGGTTTACCCCCAATGGCAACCATGACCAAGCTCGGTGAACCTTGCGGTAATCTCATCGACACATGATTCAAGATATAAATGCATTTGGCAAGTTATTCTAGCGAATGTTCAAACAACTAATTATAATCTACAAAACCCGACTTGAGGTAAACAAGCTTTTTAAATTTGTGCACTCAATAGCTCATTTTATTATATGTTTTTGTTTTCTGTTGATTGTTCTTTCTTGCTTTTTTTTATTGTTTATTGTTCTGATGAGACTCCTAATAAAAGTTTGCCCGAAAGACGAAAAAGAAAAGAGATTAGATTAGCACGGCATCAAGAAATACACATGGTTTGAAAAAAAGTTGCAGTGCTTAAGTTCGCCACAAGTAATTATCCAATACGCTGTTAATGATATAAAAGATACAAAATGGTCAAAACTTGCTCGTGTAGACTTTCCCTTTGCTTTGACTTGTCTCACTGTGAAATATTAGCTACTTTACGTACCGACTATTCAAAGCGAGATGACGAGATAGGTGTCTTATGCTTAAGCTAGACATGAGTTTGGCAATCGTCTTTTACAATTCCCAAAAAAAAAATCTGATCTGACATTTTGAATAAATAAGAAAATTAGATTAACGGAAATATAAACGGTGGTTAGCAGAGTCTTTTTGTTTCCCTTATGTTTACAACATCTCAACATTACCATACTGTCTTTTTCAATAAGACAAGGATGAGTTAAGTCTAGCCTACCGTATTTTGCGAGAAGAGACAGATTACAGCATGTGTGCTTCATTTCAAACAGCATCAAAGAAGAGCCCAACTCAGGTCCAAGGGCAGCTGCTGGGGGGATGATAGTGGCGATCTAGTGTTATGACGACAAACTGTTGACAAAAAACAATGAGACATCGCACTTAGGACACGATATTGATGAGCATTATATAGGGTACATGCATTGCGTTTCACGCTGCCGGTTTTTTTCCTCTTCCTGAAAGAATAGCTCATAAGATATCAGATAGATAATACTTGCGCTGCTGATAGGCCATACAGTACTTACGGAATACCTAACAATGAACCGGCATTTCTATAATCTTATAATAGCTACACATGTGTAGTGTACAATTTGGAAAATAGTGCAATATGTAGAAGATCGTGACTAGAACCTACGACAGCGTATGCGTAGCTGGTAAGGCGTCATCTGCATCAAACAAGAGCCAAAATAATAAACATGTATAGCCAAATAAATGTATCCATAATGTTATTTAGAAGCTTGAGCTTGAAAAGTGGCTATGAAATAGTGGATAAAGAATCAGACACAAAGACATCAGTAACCAGCTTCATTTTAAGTGGCAGACCATATAAAAAGTAATTTTCAGTAGCAGTGATGCTACTGCGACACCATCTAATGTTATCGTACTATTCAATTCATTTGAATTATTGAAAGGAAAGGGTAAACAATATTTTTGACTGAGGACGGTAAGCTTTGCCACCGTTGGTGCAGTTAGTATGCTATACACGTTAACCTTGGTCATTAGCTAATTTTTTAATAAAATGAAAGAGATTTATTAAGTCCATATGACAGCGCAATTATCGAGAATGTATCGAAATCGCTCTGCAAAAATTAATATTTACTCTGGTTCTGACTATATTCGCCACCATCACTCTTGCATATCCAACTTGTTCTTTACTTTTTCTGAGACATTCTTATTATCACGGTTCCGTTTTGGCGATAATTTCGAAAGTTGTTTTCTTGAACTTTTTTTCTCTTTCTCTTTTCTGTTACTTTTCCATTAGTACTCAAAAAACAAAGGCAGCGCAGAAAATATGTCCGTTGGCTGGCATCAACATTTCCTCTTTTGAAAGTGCTGATACTAATGTGAAGATCGGCGTGAAGATCATCACCAGGATCATTGTAGAAGTATACCACCACCACTGCTGCACCGATAAACAGAAATTTGTGTACATTTTACTCTATATTTGGGGCAAATCTTAGAAAAAAAGAAAAGAGAAGTTAGGGAGTTTGAAACACACGCACACAAAAATGCTGTGCTATGGCTATAGATTCTTTGTATTTTTACATACAGATTGCACGCTTAGTGTAAGTCTTCACTTCATTGGTGCAGCTCTATGAAGCTAGCTAGCCGATTTCTCAGCTTAAAATCCTAAAAAAGTAATAGGGGTATGACAGGAAAATTCACGCATTGAGTGCACCTGTACTGCCCTTTTTCCTTCCCCTTTTGCCTTCAATTAATCTCATGGCTACACCAGTATGTACAGCGAAGATCTCTACTAGAGACTTGCCTTTGTGTGTGTACCCTTCGATTTATTGCCTTGTTTTGTGACTGAATGCTAGTTACTGTCGTATAAGTGAACCTGTTTTTTAGCCTTTCCTCGTCTCGCCATTGCCAACTCTTTTTATACTCATAAGCCTCTAGACTTAAATTTGTTCGCTTTCCTTATACATGATTATGCGGCTGTAATTTTTGTGACCATAAACATGAATGTGTGACACCTATAGCCGCTCCAATACGAGACATTACTAACAGAACACCGCTGGAGACCACAGAATTGATTATTGAGTAGAAAAATTGAGTATTGAAAGAATGTAAGGATGGCTAAAAAGAAAAATAAATTACTTCACTTCAAAAGAAAAAAGATTATGTAAAAATTTCCCATTCAGCATCTTCGTGCCGACCATGATATCAATGCCTGCAATATTATTGGCTACCATAGTGGCTGGGGGAAATTAACGAGAAAAAACACAATAGCAACTGACAACGCACTTCTACATATGTTCGCCAGTAGACTTGCAGACTTGATGGTTTTGAATGTACACAGATTTTTTCATTTGGCTTTTCTGTAAGCTCCGAGAAACCGCATCTCTACAATTCTATACATCAACTTCTGTATAAGTTTACCAATTTCAGTTTGGATTAAGCAGCTACCTGCTCCAGGTTCGTGCACAAACAACAGACCGTTTCTGAACATTTCCCTATAGAAAAATGGGCTGTAGATGAGTGGTGAAGTTAATGAATCCCGTCGCAGGCGATCTTTTTATTTTTAAAGGACTACATCCAGTTCAACCAATAGTTGACAAAGAAGAAGCCAAGTTTATGTTGTTAACAACGACAAATGCACCAACTGCACCATTTTGAAAAATCTCTGTGATGATATTTTTATCACTCCGTGAAGCTTAAAAAAGATAGACAAAAGTTTTGCTTACTAAAGCTTATAAGTGCGAATTAAAATCACAGCGAATGTTTTGTTTGAACTTTTTCCGTTCATCCTAGCTATGATGCAATGTGTTGTCTTAGCTTGGCTTATTCTTGATATCTGATTTAATGTTAACCTATTTAAAATTTCTGCTCTATTTCTTTCTTCTACCTTCACATGAGGAATCCAACATGTCTGCGGCTTTACTTTTTTTTTTTTTTTTTTTTTTTTTTTTTTTTTTTTTTTTTTGTTATATATATATATATTAATGCTATAATGCCAATTCTCAGCAGTGAAGATCGTGATACAAATTTTTGACTTGCAAAGTGCCCACTTTTAGATGACGCACATGGCGACCAGAAATAAAAATTAACACCACATACCTCAATTCCATCGTTGACGAATTTTTTTCCTCTTTCAGTACTCACGCCCTTACAAGGGTACTATAGCGTTTTATGGTCCCACTGACTCAAGTGTGATACAATAATCATTATGAAAAATGCGACGTATCCAATTGATAACCTTAGCAGGCTATTTGCATTGAAGCTCGTTGTTGTTTACAATACAAATTAGTCAAGTATATACTAAGGTAAACTAGCACCAAAACGAAAAGCAACTATAATAAGTATGATCTGCCTGTCTTTTATTTAACCCGAAACGCATTTTTGGAAGATTAATTGCAAGAAAAAATAAAATAAAACTAAAAAATTTTACTTTTTCATGAATCCACTTTTTTAGAGACGCGCAGAACATTGTTCTGTGTGTGTGTGTGGAGTATCTGATGGCACATATTACGCCGTTTCCAAATAATATGATAAAACCCAAAAGCCATCTACACTCACTATAGCGTGTCTTTACAACCCAGAAATAACTATCACAGCTCATTGGTTTATACTTATTTTCTTTGAGAGCTTAATTCATTACAGCACAGAAACTGATAGTACTGAGATTCTTTCTACTTCACAATATCAGTGATAAGCTTGCAGTTTAATATATATATGCATAACAAAATTAGTGTAATTCTTGATAAAAAAGCCCGGGACGAAAAGAAAAGTTGTAGAGCATTGTACACAGATCCCAATATTCCAGAATATTTTATTTGCAGCAAATCTTTGAAAATCAAGCAGCATAGGAATCGATCTGGAAATCATTAACCACAGATGTTAGAAACTAGTTTTACAAACTGATAACTAATAGTATTAAGCTTAAAGTCATTAATATACTGATGCTGGACCACAGAACATCTACATAAAAACTATAGCAACGAACTATAAAATGCGGCTGTATGGCTTCTTATTTGCTTTTGAAAATAATATCTGGATCATCAGCTAAACACAACTTCGGCTACGTTGCATAAGTATGCGTTGTCGCTTAAACACATCAGGGGGTTAAAAAAAAGGTTTGTATGAATTAAGTTATACGTTGATTATCACTTTTTTGAAAAACATGACATCTGTCCATGCAATCTTGAGTTCTCAGATTTAAATGTGGTTCTAATTTATTCTTTAACAAGCGCTATCTCACAAAGTTGATGAAAAGACATCAGTAAAAACACAAAAAACACAAAAAACATTGAGACGGAGCAACTACTCATTTATTTGTCCTTGAACGATGAGTCTCTTGTTTTTTTGGCATTATTTTTGACAAAAAGTCGTAAAATAACATCTTTGTAATATATATTATGAGTCAATAAGAGGCTTGAAAACAATTTAACCAACTCAAATTTATATTCACACACAATGGCTAACAATATAGTTTGGATGTCAAAGTAGACACATTTAATAACTAAAATTTTCTTTTTGAAGGTCTGCTTCAATAAGAAACATGATAAAAAAAGTTCTTCTTTGAGGTATAATTCCTCCGCAGCCCCTACAATTTTACAAGCCTCGCGGCTTTAGCATCACATCAAATATTTTCTGCAAAAGTAAAGTTTAAAAAAAAAAGGTTTTCATAAAAGGAATTTGCTCTAGACAATAGATTGATGTCTATCAAGGAATGTAATTTTTGTGGCTATGGTGAGAATATGTGCTGAGGCAAATTTTGAGTTGAAATTTGAGCCTCACAAGAGAGAAATTTCAACATTGATCAGAATACTAAAGGTATTCTTTGAACAACAGGCTTAATATATACTTTGTTTTTGCTCAAATTTTTTCTTTTTTTTTTTTTTTTTTTTTTTTTTCTGAAGATTTTTAGAGTGAGTCTAGAGCAGCATGCATACCAATATGCGATTGTTTGGCTAATACACCTTTTGAAAAGAACATATATATTTTATTATATTTTGACTAATTAAGGTCTTTTTTTTTGTTTTAAATTTTGTTTTTTCTTGTTTTTTATCGTCTCTTCACATGTAAAGATCCACAGGTAAACTTTTACAATTGACACATATCAAATGAAAATGCAAAAAAAAAAGTCTCCTTAAGTGAGACCAAAAAGAAACAATTCATTGTAGTTGACGTTCGTACAAGTATCCATTTATGGTATCATAATAATTTGAAGAACTTAACAAAAATACAATACCTGTCGCTTCTGTCGCGGTATCAACAGCAAGGTAAAATGGCCAATAACAATGAGTTGCCTGCAAAAATTGTTGGTAAAAATCTGGTCAAATTTTTTGATATTGATCAACTTCAATAATTTTATAGAAGTTCCCATCAGGGAACTCGTCAAATACAATAAAATAATGCATGTTTGTTGTTTGAAATTCCCTAACATTTGGGTTTTTGTGAAAACAGTTATTTTACTGGCAATACTAGGTTAAAGAAAACAATATTCTATTGCTTCAATCAACGTCATTCAATCAAATCGAGCTGTTTTTTTCTGTTTTGCAAAACCATATAGGCAATGACAAAGATTTTCAACACAGTCAGAATTAGAACTTGACCTAATTTAATATTGACTTGAAAACTTTTTAGGAAAATAATGCTGATGCAGTAAGCAGTGTGTATTTTGGAGGTAATTTTAGAGCTTGTTTTCTTCAGAACTGGTGGTGAGCCAGAAGAAATTTGCTGTTCTTTTGAGCACCATTAGCAGATACATCCAAAGCAACTAAAAATATGATTCAAGACAATTATCAGACTCGATTTAGAATAAATTTATCTTATCATCCTCAACTACCCTGCCCCGATTGTCGATTTCGGATCAAACTTACTCCAATTTTTCCTTCTAATTTTCCTTTTTTTTTTTCTGTTCATTCTTTTTGCCAATTTCTATAAAGTATGCTTACGATTTGCAAAAAAGGCTGCATGTGATGATTGTGATTGTTTTTAGTTGGATATAAGTTCTTGGTGTATAATCATTCTTTTAACGCTATACCATATTCGAATAACTAAATGGCATGGAAAAGTGCAGCATATATACAGTACAACGAGGTTGCAAATATATATACTAAAGCAAAATACATCCTGGAAGCTATGCCCGACTAAAGATAAAATGTACATTTTCTTGACAGTTGCGCATGATTGTAGTGGTTTGCTGCCATCTGCATGACATGCAAAGCATACATGCATGACAGAAACTTTGCGCAAACATAAATAAATAGCAATATTCTTATTTATGGAACTCTTCAAAGCTGTTTTCCTGAGCTTGAATTCTTAAAGGAATCAAACTCTTTGCAACTTTTGTCTCTTTTTCTCTTCTTGCTTATACTATCTAGTCAAGAAAATTTAATTAATTACCGTTTGTTTATCAACAAAAGCGTGATAGCTAACTAATTGACAAGAAGAATAATCACAACACATAGTACACAGTGCCAAGAATCATGTCCACCCCATCATTATATGCTGCTGCTAGTGCTTCAAGAAGAAAGCTAACCAGCAGAATATTGATATCTCCAGTAAAAGCTCAAACAATCATTTCTCGTCGTCATCTCTTGGGCAAAAGAATGTATTCTGCTTCATCGGATAAGCCTCCAGAAGGATCGAATCCTTCTTCTGGTGAGGGATTCAAGTTTTTATTTCCACTTGCCATTATATTGGGTGGAGCCTTTATCATTCAAGATTCTTTGAACATTTCTTCATTTTTTTCCAACAGTAAGTAATTGAGTTCAACCTTTACGTACAAAAATAATAACCGCATTGATGATGAATGCTGTTGAAGACTCTAATATGTGCATTATACTAACAATTGATATTCAGAAAAAGAACCAGAAAAACCTAAAGAATCATCACCACCAAACCGAAAATCCAAGCCAGAACAAAAAGAGCCGACTCCTGCATTAGAAGAGTCGACAGCACAAGAAAAAGCACAAGAACCACCAACTAGTCAAGATACTCCCTCGGCTACCCATGATAATGCAGCGACTCCAGAAGAATCCGTTACTGTAGAAACTGATAAGAATGGTAACAATAGTGACAGTAGCAAAGATACTCCATCTGTTTCTGAAGACAGACCACCAAAAAAGGAATAATTAATTGCAACTGGCATTGTTAATCACGAACCGCATGCCATTTATCTATAGGGTAGTACTCGTTTTTACAAATAGGAATCGCATACAAAAGCCTGGACGCTCTATGTTGATCACAAAAAACAATTAATATCATAGTAATCGTGATGCTTTTCTTATTCCTTTTGTGTGCTCTTTTGTGTGCTCTTTTCTGATATTTACTATTTACTTCCCTCAGTAGACTGATAAAACATCAAGACACATTTTAATATTCTCCAGCTTGATATAATAACGGGTCTCGTTATAAATCATGAAATATACATTGAATGATAATAAACATTTATTGTGAGATCCGTATATTTCCGTATGGTATCTGCTATATAATCTATACTTGAGCAATCCAAAAACTGTTCTATGAATCAGCTTACATTGTTCTAAACAGCAGAAAAATAGACCTTTCCAATTCTTTTTTTTTAAAAGAATTTCTTAAGCTATAAATATTTTCCGTTTGAGCAGGAATTTATTTATCCTTTGATTTCTCGTGTATATAAGCAAACAACGACTCTAAAGCAATAGGCTCAAATTCCTCATTGTTGACACCACGACGGTCGTTATTTTTCTTAGTATTCTGAACAAACAAGACATCATTCACTATATAACATGAAATCCCATTCTTTCCGGAAAAATCCCTGCTCACTTTGTATAAGGGATACCCAAATTCAGAATGTGCTATCAATTGAGGAAAGAAAAACAAATTATGGTCAGCACAGTAAGATTCAACAACATCTTTGAATGACGTCAATAAGTTAGCGCTAGAAATTCCACGAACATCCTTCTGTGGGCCAATATTAATATTATTATTGTTATTGGCTGCGCTATCATTAAAGTATTGAGGCTCAATAGTAATGTCGGTGTGAAGTGGCGTGGATTGATGTCTTTGAGCAATTTTCACCATTAGTTCTGCAGTTATATTGTGGTTGAATTTGAAAGTATCAAGATAGTTCAGCAACCCCAGATGATCTTGTTTATGAGCAAATTCTAAAGACAGATTAACAATATCAATTATTCGTTTCCAAGTTAACTGTATAGATCTTGGTAAAGGCAGTTTGGCTTGCTGTAATTTTTTGTTTCTGGTGAACTCTGTTTCTTCACTATTACTAATTGTTAAAAGCTGCTTAAAATAAAGTTGCAAAAATGAATACCAAGATTGAATCCATTGAGACAATTGAAAATTTTTTTTCAACAAGAGAGTATCTTTAATCAACTCAATCAACCGTGATATAAATTTATTTTTGAGAAATAAATCATTGATAAGTACTTCATAAATAAATGTTCGTTGATCAGGCAAAAGTAAATATCTTCTAAATGAAAAAAGTATCTTGAAAAAATCGTAGTCAGGGTTCACTGTAGAGATTCGATAATCGCTGAATGAAGTAGCTATATAATTGGATACACTATCAATTATGGCCTCTGTATATTTATCGTCAAGAGTATCAGTATAATCATAAACAATTTCGCTATACAAGGCCAAATCTTTTACGTAATCTTTAAAATCCAATTTTTGTAAAAACTTGGTGAAGAAAATGTAAGCTTTTTCTTGAAGTTTCTTCTGAACAAGCTCAGGAAGTCGCAAAACGTTAATAATTTCACGAGGATTAGTCTCCGAATTAGTGTAACCTACTAATTCAGAGTTGAGAGTTTTGCAGGACTCAATATTATTGACAAAATATGGAAATTCAGCACGTTCTAGCATAGACAGCAATAATGGCATAATAATGTTATACATAATATATTTTTCCAATTTTGGATGAAAGAGATTGAGTGATTTTTGGAAAAGTTGAGCTAATGATGGGTTGTGCCAGAATTCAGAGTAATTATTTTGAAGATATTGAACAACTACTGGGTAAAATTTCTTCGCAATAAGCGAATGCCAGACACTTAATCGATCATCATTATCACTTTGGTAGTCATTATGGAAGTTGTTATTATTCTTTGAGTCTATACCTTCAATTAGTGCACTTGCTTGGTGCAAACAGTGAAGTTTATTCACCACATCATTAAATGCCTCAAAGAAAGTTAGGCTACTAGTATTATTACTTCCTGTGCTTACAATAGCATCAAATATTGGATTAAGTAAAACCGTCATCATCCCATCAAGAATATGATGCATCGTAGCACTTCCACTATGATTCTCTTTAATATCTCCGATATACCTTAATGCATTAATTCTCTCATTATTGACCATACTGTGATTAATATCATCATAAGTATCATGTGGTTCGGCTTTATTCTTCAATTTTTTGATGATTTCCAGAGTGATAACTAAATTAGAAAAACCTCTTCGAATGGAGTCCCATTGGCCAGCTTCCATTTTTACCTGCTCTTGTTCCACTTTGCTTTGCTTTACTTTAGCATCAGCTACTTTCCATTGCCTACTAAGTTCCCAGATCTCACTTTTTAGCACACGAAAACGATGCCATCCAGAATACTTATCACTACCGGTTTCATCCATTTTTACAAAGGTTACACCATTGATAATCTCTGGTGCTTTTTTGAAATGTATTGCTTGATAAATTAGTTCTTTTTCTGCAAATTGGTGAAACTTGTTGGGCACATGGATGCCATGACGATTTAAATCATCAATAATTTCATGAAGTGGTGGCACTTGTTCAGTTCGGATACCAGCATTGGCATGATATTTCGTCCTCACTGGTAACTTTGCTGACCCTTTTATGATGTTATTTTTGTTGCTATTTTTGATATTGTTATTGTAAGTTTTATTATTGAGATCATCATACTCTTCCATACCCAACTCGGTAATACTATCATCTTCCGAATCCATATCTTCATCTTCGTCTTCGCCACTATAGTGTAACTTTTCACTCATTGCGCCAATTCCCATGCCATTGGGTCTTAGTTTTACTTCAATTGGGTTAACGATACCCTCACTGCGAGCACCTAAACCTTGGCCCTCCTTGTAACCCATTTTTTTTAGGAGGGCAGCTCCAATTCCATATTTCGCCGTCGACATTACTAATACTGGGATTATTTAATACCGAAATTTAAGGGCTTTGTGATCATGTTACGTGGAAATTGATTGGTTATTTGAAGGTTTGCCATTAAGTGCTCTTATTATCGCGAAGTGCTCAAATAATTGCATCAAAAGAAATCCAAAAATAGTACTACATGCATGTCTAAATTTTTAGAGGTCATGTGATATTATCAGCCAAAACCAAAATCTCCTTCTTCACAAACACAACCAGAAATTGCAATATTAACGAAGCAGTTGTCTTATAGAATATCAAATAACTAAATTAGTATTAATGGGTACCATAGATTGTGTAAAGGGATAGTGCTGGTATTGTGAACGAACTTCTTTGTCGCATTATGCGAACTACTAGGACAAGACAAAAAGATCACAAATGTCAATATCCGAGTTTTCTACCAGCTATAAAATAAAGAGGCTTCTCAAGAAAACCAAATCACGATTTGAAGTTGTTTATTTACAGAATGACAATGAAAATATGTAAAATATAAATACCACATCTCTAACTAGCAGCTTGCCCTGTTTTACCTGCTTCTTCTTCTTCGCTCTTTGGGTTCTCTACATTTTCCTTGTGCGAGTTTAATGTCAAGTACAATACGTTACTAGCACTCTCCAATGTTCTTGTCAAGCCATAACCACCAAGGATATTCAACAAACCCACAAGTTGTGATTGCAATTCCGCCTTGGATGGCAACTCCTTGTATCCTTCCAATTTCTGCAAATCAAAAACTTCCTGCTCCACTTTAGCACCAACAATAAACAATTTTTCTTTAGCTGCCTGCAACAATTTAGCCAATTTTTTTACTTTGCTTGGGTCATTTTCTTTGAAAGCAATGATGGCTGTTGGGCCACTCAATAATGGTGATAATGGATGTGGTTTTGATTTTTTATTGCGCTTAGTGGCCTCCAAAGATGCTGGATCTTCTTCTCCTTCTGATCTTAAGTACACTTTGAGCAAACTGTTTCTTACAACCACAAATTGTCCCCCAAGGGCACTGATCTGTTGACGGAAATGCGCACTATCCAGCTTGAGCAAATTGTTACGGTGACACACCAACACAATCTGGTTGTTTCTCATCAAAGAAGCATAAAAGTCAACGAGGAAAGTTTTTCTGGAGTTTATTGGTTTGAATGTGTTACGCTTCGGTATAGCAGAAGCAGCAGCATTTTTAGCTCCACTTTTGGTACCTTTAACGGTTTTGGCAACGGTGGCATAGGTGCGAACAGCCTCCACGGCAGCGCGTGTGCTAGTTTGGCATGGCCCAAATATCGACTTGAACATTATTTTTTTTTTTTTGGAATCTTGTGACGGATTGATTTAATATTGAAAATGACCCTTTTCTATTGATTTATTTCACAGCATTCACTCTTCTCCAATCACCACTCCTGCTTAATGCCTGATGTGCTTGAAATTTTTTTTTTTTTTTTTTTTTTTTTGTGCGCTTTTTCGTTTTTCGTTTTTCGTCTTTCTCCGTAATTTACACTATAAGACAGGGCAACCGCATTAGAGTACCAATGGTGTAGGTCCATTCCTATCCTTAATATTTAATTCTCTTAAACTACGATGAACTATGATAAAATAAACGTAAACCTGACCTTCCAGAAGGTGCCGAAACGTTTTAAATTAAGCCATATAAGGACCTTTTTAATAAGGGAAAAGCTTCCAGATACATGAACGAAGCAACTACTAGTTGAGCGTCCGTATAGATGGGCAATTTGCACAAAATGAAATCAAACTTTACTCTGTAGTTGAATCACAAAAAAAACCAAAAAAACACGTCCTTCCATCAAACTACAAACCGAATGCAGCAACAACTAGAAATATCTCTACTAGATTAGCCTGGTACTGCTGATGGTTAAGTGCGCCGGCGGGCCAACATAGCATCAATAACTTGAGCCTATTAGCTTGTTTTCTCCTCAAACTTTTTGCAGCATATCAATTCTATTATTCCAATTGTATGCAATTAGTTAGCAACACTTCCCTAGTAACACTTGCCAAAGATATTCAGCTTTTTACCTCCAATTAAAGTATCTGACAACATACAAGGAAAGTGCCGAGAATCATGAAGATGAAGTAAATGCATCTAGCAAAGACGGATTTCTAATCAATTTAATGACCACTGCTTTACCGATGATAGACCACCAATACTACAAGAGTTTCAATTTATATATTTATTAATATGCACAGGAATGGTTTCCGAGAGAATTTTTCTTCACTTATAAATTTATATTTGATACATGAAAGATGGATATAAAATATAAAAGTACAGTATTTACGGATACAAGACTATTGAATACAAAACTGATGAGAGTTTCGATTTTTATGCACGAGAAGAATTTCAATGTTTATGAGAGTATTGAGGTGTTGAATGCGGCGTTTTGCTGCCTTTCTAACGGGGTGGAGAAAAAAAAAATAAAAACTTGTTTTACCTAGTGTTAAGAAAAAAATTATGATGATGGTATTTGGGAGTTTTGACAAAGACTGTCACAATTTGAGTCAACAACCAGCATGCAGGTTGGTGGAATTCTTTTTTGGCACAATCTCAGCCTACTTATCTAATACGATACCAGTAGTATATGAAGGGTGTAACGCACAGTCACTAATAATTTCCATGAAGCCAAAGTTCAAGGGCTTAACTTTTACCATGATACGATTCCTTCTCTCCAAAACATTGGTATTTACTTTGTATCTTGGCTACGTCGTTCTGAATCCATTGAGATAGTATACTATAAATTATAGATCGTAAACCTGTCTGTATTTTGATTTTTTGTGTCTATAGACTCTGCTATCTGAGAGAATACTCTTCAAAAGATAACACAAGCCAATATTACTTTCCTACCTAATTATACAATTTCGACCAAGTCTTGATCACCAAACCATCACTGAGCACCTCTTGTTGTCTTTGCAACTTATAACCTCCCAACTTGGGCAACACCACAAATTTTAGAAACCAAAATGTCACATACAATAAATTTAAACAAATCGCCAAATAAGAATAATTAGGTAATCCGCTAATCCCACTACTGTCACCTTTATTACCATTACCTTCAAACAATGGAGTTATAAGAACATAGCCAATGAACCCAATTGCCACTATTGGGGCCACAACCGGAGCTCTGATTGGTCTAGCAATATCAGGATAATCTCTTCTAAGTTTGAAAAACCCAAACATTACTGCCAAAAACACCAATTGTAACAAATAGGTTTCTAAGTTGACAATGTAACTGAACACGTCCCCTGGGGGTGGTATCAATAAGATTATGGCAGATAATGTCATTGACAAAAATATCGTTGGTACTGGAGTACCCCAACTACCGAAGTTAGCAGCCATTGTCTTGGAAAATGGTAAGATACCTTCACGAAAGACTTCCTGAGTAGATCGAGATATTCCATAAAGCACAACATAAACGTTGCCAGCGGCGGAAAGAGCCACTGATATGGAGAGTAATTGTTTACCAATGGCTTTACCAAATACTTTCTCAAAAAGTAGCGAGCCAATTAATTGGCCACTGCCAAAGATAGAAGTATGATCAATAACTTTCAAATATGCAATGTTGACAAAAAGGTAAGTGAACAAAGTGATAAGTAACGATAAAGGGCCAACAATCTTAAGGGTTCGAATTGGATTTTTTACTTCAGAACTAATCAAATAAATGCTTTCCCAACCATTAAAAGAGAAAATAGCCTGCAATATAGCAGCGGTGAATGAAGATAAAGTTATTGGTTTCACTGGTTGGAAAAAACCAGACCAATGTAGTTGGTTTTCCAAGTGAGTAATTGATGACGGCACCACAATAACATAAACCCCCGTAAGCACGAGAATTGCCAATAATGATAATTTAGCCACCCCGAGGCTATTTTGCACATAAACGCTAGTTTTTACAGATAAAGATTGCACCACAGCACAAGCAAAAATGATTCCCAAGCCAACGTATCTGCTAGTATTCAGTTTGGCTATATCCACCTCATATCCGAACGCGCTCAAAATATATTGACCGAAAATCATAGCATTAGAACAAGTGAAGCCAAACAAAACCATTTGTAGACTCATTATTGTGGTGACCAAATATTTTGGTCTGCGATAAATTGTTTCCAAAAAAAATTTGGGACCACCAGACCTTGGCATTAACGTTCCTAGTTCCAAATAAACAATCATACACAAGAACGAAATCAAAGTAGCAATGAGCCATGCTAAAAAAAACAAAAAGGGAGAACCACCGCAATTGCGAAATATTCCACCTGGGGTGCTAAAAATTCCACTTCCTATGATTCTGGAGATGATAAAAATTACAGATGAGTAAACACCATAATTACGACCCTGGGGTAGTTCTTCAAGAATTGAATGAACATTGTTGAGATCAAATTCAATAGATTTTCTAGACGGTAATGAGATGCCACTGAGTTCCAAAGGATCGTGAGTATGGTTTGTGTTAGTGGTAGTGATATCAAGATTATTGTCGAAATCATAGCTAGTATCGTTATTAGTGTTGTTGTTATTGGTTTCTGACAAAAGCGGGTTGAAGATTTCTACTGCATTATCAATCCCGGAGTGATAAGCAGAATGATGAACATTTGATTCATCAATGTCGATCTGGGAGTAAGGTACGGAGGCCATTTCATTATTTACCGGGGTGTTGATAGATTCATAGTTGTTTTGTCTTAGTGGCATATTGATCTATAGAATGATTTCGTTTATTTTTTTTTATTTTTTTTTGAGTTTAGCTTTATTTTTCTGTTAATAGGGCAGGATAAGCGGCGCTGCTGATAAGCTCGGAATGAGCGATGAGGTATTGATAGCAGTAAACGCTATTGTGGTACTGCAATAGTGTAGTGTATAGAAGTATCGTATGGTACAGTATTATACAACTTTTTGGATAAGCGACATAACAATTGAAATAAATACAAGGCAAATTATAACATCAGTGATCCGGGACACACTACATATCTGCTGAGCTGCTTATAATAAGTCGGGAACTGTGGTGATAAGCTTGCTTACATCAATCCACGAGATGATTCAAAACAGCTGACTAAGCGCAACACGCACACTCGCGCTGACAAACAACAGGAATAGGATGTCTATGTCTATAAATAATTGAATCCCGCAGTAAGGCAACTTGATAGGTACTTAACCAGCAGTTATAATTGGCTTCTTAGTATTTAATGATTGTATGTGGAGTTTCCCATTGGTCTTGTTGTCCTATGGCAGGCAGTCTTTGTGTACCTGCGGCCCTGTGTTGTAGTGTTCACAATCAGATAAACACCTAAACGCACGCACAACGACGCTGGTGGACTAACCAAACGAAGAGCTTCAATCGTGAACATGGACTACAACCAAATAATTTTTTTGTTTCATTTTCTTGACTAGAGGACGAAATAGTTAAGCTCTATTACTACTAACATCTTATTGTTTCTTTTATATTGCAATTTGAGAGCTAATAGACAGCGATCACGAACTTGAAAAAGTTGTATCATCTCTACATTTGCATTTGGACAGCACGCTTTTCACGAAAGTAAAGCTCTTTTGTCCACGGTTTATCAAGTTTCATCAAAGAATTACCTAGCTAAAGCAGCTCAATATGATAGACCTGATGTAGCTCTTGCGTTCACATATAAAAAGAAAAAAGTTTAATCACTCCACCTATTTTTCTTAAATTATATTTAATTTAGTAGTCTAGACTATTTCCTATACTATACCGAAAACCTATAAGGAGTTTATCATAATGATTCACACTTTCTGAGCTGAATTCAAACACACAAGTCAGCAAGATAAAGGTAAATATAAAAGTTTGCTTTGATTGAAATAGTCACCGATGTTTCTCGCGACAAACTTGCTATCAATATCTTTAAACAAGCCCCCGGTTTTATCATTACTATCAGAACTGGTAATCGCGGAAGCAGAATCAGGGGAAGAGGCTAGTTTTAAAATTCTACTCAACAAATATTTGATACTAGCAATCAAATTTTCAAGGTCTTCAGCGTTATTGTTGTTGTCAATAGAAATAAATTTGAGTAAATAATGCATATCTGCAAAAGAAATTAAGACTTTTTGTCTGATTATCTCAGGAGATGAGGCAAGATTTGCCTTCAATTCCGAACTTAACTCTTTAGGCATTTCCAGCAGTTCAGCTTCTTCACTATTGTTGTTAATTTTTTTTCCGTTAACACTATTGCCATCTGGCTCAGCGTCAGCGTCGGACTCAGCCTTGGAATCAACATCAGTGGTCAATTCAGGACTTTTGGAGTCTTGGACCTTTTGAGCATGTTGCACCTGTTGATGTTCTCTGGTAGATTTGTTTTCTAATTTGTACACAGTTTCAATTAATTTTAAAGTCTGCTGAAATTGCAACAACAAAGTAACCATAATATGATTTTTAAATTTTTTAAACGCTGAATTTCTAAACAAATTCAAATTGGATTGAGTCATCTCTGATTTGCTATTATTGTTAGTTTTAAAGCTGCCTCCTGACACTAAATCCTTTTTGTATTTGAAAAGTAATAATGTAAAATCCGTTGAAGGTGACACCGGCAAACCATTTTCCCATATTTCTAACTCCAGAGGAGACCTAAACTTCTTGGTGTAGTCAAGGTTTCGTAAAATTGAATCGGCGAGTTCTATGGCTTGTGGGCTGTTGTGGTTGCTATTGTTAGTTGTCTTAGTAAAAGTTCCTATATCTATTGTCTTCAAATCTGATAGCTGAGAAAATGACAACACTGATGGCTTCGAGTCTGTATCTATAGTATTACTAGCAATACTACTCAAATTCAGCAAAGCCACATCTTTTAATGGCAAAAATCTGTGCAATAGTAACTGGTTGAGTTGATTGTATAAATCAATGGCATGGTGGGTAGTAATATGATAATAGCAATAATCAACCAAATGGTTTGTTTTTCTTTTGGTGTTTGCCAAATTTTCTTTAATCTGTTTACTGTACAAGTTTTTTTCACTTTTCCCTTCTTTTTTATCGCTATTGTAGCTGTTAACAATTAATGTTTTAAAATCTTGATTACTTATGCATTTTCGAAACACTAATACCACCAGCAAGATTCCAATTATCAATTGATATTTTGAGTGTTTTTGGTCCAGTACCGCTGTTTCGCATAACTCTAGCGTTTGACTCAAAAATACATTCAAGCAATCAAAAAGATAAACGTCAAAAAATCTATTCCATATCTCCCGATACGCATCCAAAAAATAAATTTTATAAGTATGCAAAAACTTTTCCACTGATTCCATGTTTTGATACATATCGAAATCATTATCATTGTAAAAATCATCGTTGTATTTATTTCTCGTATCATTAGAATACAACTTCTCATCATCGTCGTTTGTAGTGATTTTTTCAAAATCGCGCAAAATGAAGTTATATAAAAATTCATTAGATAGCACCAGTAATACCACTTTGAGGTTGCCAAAAAACTCAATAAGGCAACCCAATATTAATGGTAATGAAGATGCCGTATGAGCTAGTTTAGTCTTGTTGTGATTTTTTAACAGCAGTAGATCTATATTGACAGTAGTCAAGCTGGCAATTTTGAGTAGATAACTGTTGATGTTTTTGATATGGAGGTCATTTTCACTTAGCGACCATAATCCATTATCAAAGTTGTCACAGTTATTGAAGCTATTGCTATCGGTTGGTGCTTTAGTGACATGATCTTTTAATATTGTATACACTGATTGAATTTGCCCAATTTGATTCTCGACAATTTTTGAGATATTGGATTTCCAAGAAACAATAAGTTTTTTCAAAAGATCATCGCCGTTTGGTAGTACTAAGGTAGTCAAGCTGCTAGAATGAATGTTTTTAAACTCTCTTAAAATCACTTTTATCAAGTCAATGAGTTTTATGAAAAGCTTGTGATTGTTTTTATTACCGCTTGGATTAGACACATCCATACAGGACTGCTGTATTATATAACTTAAGCGTTTCTCGAAAAAATGGTCAAACTTCTCAGATAACTGAGCTTTCCAAGTGTCTATGGATTTGTGTAAGGTACTATTTTCTTTAAACTCCTGTTTGTAGTCAGAAAGAGAGTACGTAAACTTGCAGTCTGATAAAAACTGATCAAAGTTCTCAAATTTCTCTAACACTGAAGAGTACTTGTTGTATAAAGTTGTTTTGAAATGCGGGCTGGAAATGGTTATGTGTTTAGCAATAACTTTTGCAAAGGTTCGTGTAGATGTTCCGTAAGTTTCAGGAAAAAAGACTTTCAAGTAATTTAGTGAAACGTAAATATAGTTGATGGTTTTCTTTAAATTGTTGATATTATTAAGTTGCAAAAAATGCAGACTACTAACCAATTTAAAAATCGTCTTTTGCTTGATTTGAATATAATGGTTTAAAATCTCATTCAAGTTCAAGTTTAGCAAAAAACCAAGCGATACTAAGACCGCAACCAAAGTGTTGCTTGACAAGTAAGTATGTGAGTATGAGTTTGATTTAACTATTAAACGGTCCAAGAAGTTTTGATAATGCATTTTCAATTGCTTGAATTTCACTAATAGGATGTTATTTTTAGTATTGGTCTTTTGGTTTTCAAACAATTTACCGAATAGGTAAAATTCTTTTGAAGTTTGAATAAGTTGAGTTTCTAATGCAGAAATGCCATTGAATGACCTTTCCAAAGCCTTTTTTTCAATATTACTTATCAACTTATCCAAGGAAAACTGCAAATTCAATAACAATATCCTAAATAAAACACTGGTATCTTGGCGTTTAGTTAATTCTGAAAGATTCAGACTAATATAGGTGTGATAATTGCCAATTACTTTATCAACAGTTGCTCCATGTGTATCATTCAAATCAGATAAATAGGCAAGTTTTTTATCTTGTTCTTGAACAATGCTATTCATCAGAATGATATTTTCTGCAGTCAGCAAAAGCGACCGGTATTTTGATCCTACCAAAGTACGCAATTGATTTGTTTTGTCATTGGCTTGAACTTCTAGACTTTCATTGATTTCTTTGATTTGGGCAATAGGTAATGATCTGAAAAGCTCACTGGCTTTTGCTGCGCTATCAGCCTCCATAATGGCTGGCAGGTTCTCAATAATTAGAAAGTTCTTATGATTCAATAAACAAGGAAGGATGTAGCATATGTTAGTCTCTAAGGTGTTAAGAAATGGTTTGTTGGTTTTTTGGGCAAGTTTCGATAACAGACGGGTGATGGCGAATGTAGTGCCAAAGTGACGGGTCAATCGATAGGGTTAGATACAAATAATATATAACTATTCAATTGAACTATGCTGTACATATCATATGGATAAGATCATAAATCTGTACTTTTTATCAATTGTATATAGCTGATAAACAGGTGTTGTGGATTAAAGAAAAAAAATAAAAATAAAATAAAATAAAGATGGGCACAGTAACCTACTATCATTTATTATTTTATTTTGCATTTACTAATCTAGCTGTACTTGAAATTTGCCAAAAAAAGTCTGCACCCAGGTTCGAACTGGGGACCAACAGATTTGCAATCTGCTGCGCTACCACTGCGCCACACAGACATGAGTTATGTATGTGACGAACATTTCCTTTAATGTGTTCACATTCCTAATCAGTTTGAAATGCTATATCAATTACTATTCTCAAGCATATTGGCACAACTTAAGAAAGTTGCTGAAAAAGATGTTTAGCATTTGCCAAAATACTCAACAAAAAACCTTTGAACATCTAGGCAATATCCACGCATTCCATTTTCAGAGTCGAAAAGGTCAAATTTCAATATGAGTAATGTGGTGCTCTGGAAAATTATCACGTAAAAGACATAAACAATATTTGCGTGAGGACTCTATTAGCAAATTATTAAAGTTTTTTTTTGATCAAATTTCTTGTAACACAAGCCTTATGGAAAAAACAACATGTAAAGAGAGAATGAAGCAGGGAAAGCCTCATCTTCCCATCCAGTGATACAAGCAAATTCATCCAGATCGACAGCTACCTAATATCCCAGAAGTTGTACTATTGAGTCTGTGCTTAAGCAAACAACACAGAACCTCTTCAAGCTGAAAATAACACATAAATTACTTAATAGATTATATATATTCAAACTAGATTACTCCAGTTATGTTGCGAAGCCCAAAAAACTAAAGTTAAAACTCTTCATTTCTATTGGAAATCTCATGCATGAAATATATATCTTTTTTTTTTTGTTTTTCTTTTTTTGTCTAATTAGCGTGCTCTGGGGGGATCCAGTACAAGCGAACCCAACTTAAATAAAAAACAAAAAAAAAAAAAACAACAATGGAAAAACAAAGGCAAAGAAAGTATTTCTTCTTCAGGAATGGTACAACTCCTACCGTTTCATGTCAAATTACATGTTTTTAACTACTTTACAGCAACAGCGCTGTATCTTAAATCCTACGAAAAACACAACTATACAATTATAATGCATTCAACTGGTTATCGTCTTTTTTCAAAATGATCGAGAAACAAAATAGTGCTTCTAACTTCTGTTCTAAGATTTATAATTGCTTTTTTTTGCTATACTTATTTTTCTAACTTTCTTGTGAAAGGCAAAATTCCAGATAACGCTTTCTTGACAAGCGTACAGTATAAATTTCAAATTTTAGATGTGTTTTGAATTTCAGGATTACTCATGACATAAGTAACCAGATGTATTACAAACATAATGTATCTTTGATATACAATCGCAATTCAATTCTTGGCATCAATTAACAATCACAAATTATAGTCTAAAGGGATTACATCGATTTGCCATTTTTCCAAACGATATATATAATTACCATGTATTGTTAGGAATTTCAGAAATACATACTCGTAAAAACCTTCAGCTATTTTTAACATATGGGTTAGCGATTTTGAGACTAAAAGCATTCATATAATACAAGCCCCTCTGCCCAAAATAAATTGAATCAATAGAAATGCGCCCGTGCTCAATGTTTTCTTCACACGCGCATCATTACATGGCATTCGGTATTTGGCATAATCAGCTAGATTTCATCTATTTTATCCGCATGGTTGTAGTAATATGACATATATGTATGTGTGTAAGTATATATTTACTCATGTTGGAAACCGAGAATTATGTCTTGCGGAACACCATTTAACGGACAGGCCACACTTAATAAGCACGGGATCTTCCTGACCGGAATTTAACCGCAGCATTTTTCTGCCGGGCAACTCAGGTTTTGAAATACAGCTACTTGATGGGAATTTTGGTCTTTCTTTAATCTGGAGAAAATAGGGATGTAGAAGGTTAGTGAGTCAAATTAATTTTCATCTATTAAACCCCATTACTGTTAACATAATATACCATAATACCATCAAAATGACCTCAACTGCTGAAGTAATTGCTCAGAATGCTCACATTGCCTCCACTGTGCTCAAGACGCTTAGTAATGATGAGCGTTCTGCCGCATTACAAGCAATTCATGATGCAATTAAGCAACAAAAAGATCAGATTTTGGAAGCCAATAAAAAAGATCTTGACTTTGCTCAACAGCGACAACTTGATGCTCCGTTGATCAAAAGACTTGATTTGTCCAAATCTGACAAGTTTGACTCTATGCTTGAAGGAATTCTTGAAGTTGCCAATTTGCAAGATCCAATTGGTAAAGTCACTTTAGCTCGTGAACTTGATACCGATTTGAATTTATATAGAGTGACGTGCCCTGTTGGAGTACTTCTCGTGATTTTTGAAAGTAGACCAGAAGTCATTGCCAATATTACTGCATTAGCCATCAAGTCTGGTAATGCTGCTATCTTGAAAGGTGGTAAAGAATCTCTTGAGACCTTCAAAGTGCTTGCCCAAGTAATTAACAAAGTTATTTTGGAAAAGACCAAAGTTCCAGAAAATGCAGTACAGCTTATTAGTACTAGAGAAGAAGTTGGCGCATTGCTCAGCCAGGATAAATACATTGATTTGGTTATTCCTCGTGGATCTAACGCATTAGTGCGTAATATCAAATCCAACACAAAGATCCCAGTGCTTGGTCATGCTGATGGGCTTTGCTCTGTGTACGTTGACAATGAGGCTGATTTACAAATGGCTAAAAGATTAGTGGTTGATGCTAAAACAAATTACTGTGCTGCTTGTAATGCCGCCGAGACTTTGCTTCTTAATAATCAATTGTCTACTGAAGATGTTGAGTTTGTGCTTCAGGGTTTGATTGACAAAGAAGTTACATTGCATGTTAGTGCAGAGCTTCTTGATAAGAAATTGAGTAAAGATTTTGTTGCTGAAAATTCCAAATTTATTGTTCCAGCCACTGAGGAAGATTTCAATACGGAGTTCCTATCCTTTGATATCGCTGTTAGAACCATTCCGGATGTTCAAGGTGCTATTTCTCATATCAATTTGCATTCGTCTAAACATACCGATCTTATAGTCACTGGTAATGAAGACAAGGCCAATTTATTTTTGAACGGTATTGATTCTGCTGGTGTCTACTGGAATTGTTCTACTAGATTTGCTGATGGGTTCAGATATGGTTTCGGTACTGAGGTGGGAATCAGTACTAATAAAATTCATGCTAGGGGACCAGTTGGGTTAGAAGGATTGGTCTGTTATCAATATCAATTGAAAGGTACTGGCCAGGTGGTGGAAGATTATGGTAATGGTAAAAGAGCATTCATTCACAAAGATCTTGATTTTAAATAGGTAGATACAATAGATTAGAGTAGGTAAGTTGAGCTGTGAGATGTGGTGCTAAATGGATGAAAATTATTATTGAACAAAAGTTGAGAAGCTTGAAACTTTTACCACCTGTAAGTGATCAGTTTAAGCTGTACTTTTTTCTATTTTGCTTTACGTCCCTTTTTGCAACAATAATTGCATTTTCTGGAAGCAAATCTAAAATATTAAAAAGTTTAGATGTTAAAAGCCGTAGAGTCCAAAAAAAAGTAATATAAAATCTTCACGAGCACATTATAGTGGAAGTTACACATGTGAATAGGGGCAGATGGGTACAATAATATACATGAAGAGTCGGGGTAACACTTTATGCGTAATTTTTGTATATAAAGTAGTATTTTTATCGAGATTAATCAAACTGAGGTTATTAAGCGACAATCTGGACTACTATGACAGGTTTTGGGGAACATGTTAAAAGATTAATTGTAAGAACATCGACACGCATTCATGACATTACACAAAAATAACAACATGACGAGAAAGTTACTTAACGTGAAAGAGATTAGAAGTAAAGATATGGCTTTGAAAAAGAGCTCGTAAACATACTTAGCTATAATACATTACAGACACATCCTCGTGACACAGGTATTTGTGACCTATGCTTCACTTATTAATCGCTGAGCTCAGCTCACTGATAAATCTGCCCAATACTTAAAAACAAAAGACCATGAAACAAGAAACGCCATATAAAGTAGATTAAAACTATCCAAATGTTTAATGCATTCTTTTAAAACAACATTTAATAGAACAAAATTTAACTAGAAAATCATTAAACAAAATGATATGAAAAATAAACTGAGCAAAACAAAAGTTATGAACATATTATGAACAAAAATCAAACTTGATTACCAAGACTAGAAGAGAAAATTTGTGAACAAAAATTTTTAGGTGTAAAAAAATGAAATTAATCATAAATTTCGATTGGTGGCAATCTATCTGAATTAGTAAACCAATTGTTACTCTCTAATTCTTTGTATAACCAGTTGGTTGGAAACAATACCACATGTCCCGTAATTTCAGAAAGAATCTTATCTGCAGTTTCCATATCAAAAATCATGTCACGATGGAAAAAATGCTTATGGCGTCTGGTATTAAAAGTGCTGGTCCGTTTGCGGCGCACGCCACCATTAGCACTTCCACTCTTTAGCGGGCTTTTACCGCCATTTGTTCCAGGATATGGTGCATTACCGTTGCCGCGAGTTTGAAAGTTCAATGTTGATTGATCTTGGAATGATGAAGCTTTACTAACTGATTTTCCTGACTTGTTGTTGCTTCTGGTTTTGCTACTTTGGTCATTCTCTGAGTAGCCATTGAATTTCTCTGGTGATGTTTTACGACTATCATTCAACTTATCATCATAAATTGTTGGTGATCCGATAGTAATTTTTGGCTCGTTGTCCGCATCACCGTTATATGTAGCATTTCTATTTGGACTTCTGAATGCCTCATTGTTATTGGCGTTATCATGGCTAACGTTAGCATTGCCATTACCATTAACATCGCCATTCACATTACCATTTAAATTGGTATGAATTGACAGATTTTCCAAGCTATCTCCGTTAGACTCTTCTTCAATATGATCACCAACTGCATAACCATCAGTGACTGAACCTTTTCTTAAACTACTAATAGTTTGCGAGAATTTATTTTTTCTTGGTGGCCGAATTTCATTATTGGATCTCATTTCATCTGGTGGTAATCCAAGAGCACCAATATCGTTGTCCAAATCATTAATTCTAATGGATCTCGAAGTTTTATGTTTTTGTACAGGCGGACGTTTTCTAAATTGTTCATTACTGCCATTACTAAGCAAAGTAGCTGCTGAACGGTCATTAGTTTGCAAATAATCGTTTTTGATAGTATAATTACCAGATTGGTTTGCAGTACCTGAAAAAGGCATTCCGTTTGCAGTCCCATTGACAGTTCCACCATTTTCGCCACCACCGATGCCAGCTTGCCTCTCTTCTTCGTATTCATCTTCCTCTTGGAAACTGTCGTTATCAGTTTCTTCTGAGTTTCCACTCAGAGCTTCCTTAAGGGCTTCAATTTCATAATCTTGAGCCAAAGAGAATGCTTTGGACAACTTATGGAACTCTTTATATTCATTCCAAGTAGCCACAGTATCATCAGGTTGACAATGAAAAATAAGTCTAAAGATCTTGCTGTTTCTGTAGGCGTTTTCAAACCAAATATCCTCGTAAAATTCTTCATCCAATGGATCAGAAAAACTGTATGGGTCAACAAAACGAGATTTACCAATCTTAAGCTGAGTAGTAAACAATTCTTCAATTTGCTCATCATTCAAAGATGTGATTGGAATATCCCTGTTTGTTTCTGCACTTGATGGCTGACCGGCAGCAGTTGTTGCAGCGCTAGCACTTTCACTAGAACTGAACTGCTTATTTCCAATAGAATAACCATCAGTTTCAATTTGGCCATCAGCAGCAGCACTGCTACCGTTTCCCTTGCCGCCTTTCATAATTATAGCACTTTTTGGGTCAACGCGCATGTCATCAAGATAAAGCGGTTTACCATTGGCAGTAGTGGTAGTAGGAGCCTGTTGATCTTTGTCCAGCTTGACACGGTCACTTCCTAACCAATCATTAGCCATTGATTGGTATGTTGATGGCTTTCCGTGCTGATCTTGCTGCAGCAGCTTTTTTTCTTGTGCTTCACTTGCAGTTGTGGAAGGAATACCATTCACATTGTTAGCAGCCGAGACTGGATTGGCTTTTGCAGCCAAACCAAACTTAGCTCTTCTAGCATTCTCTTCCTTTAAGTCTTTATTGTATTTAGCAATAACTCTTTGAATGTAAGCAATTCTCTTCAACATCTCCCATCTTTCTTCATCCCTTTGAGCTAAAATTTCTTCTTCTTCATGGCTCAATTCCTTATCAGCGCGCCCTTGAATAATTTCGTCATCATCACTATCTAAGAATTGCTTAAGTCTAGCCATATTTGGAACAAAAATAGAATTGAACTTTTTATTGTTAGAAGCATTGATGGACCATTTCTTTAAGGTCTGTCTAGCATTCAATTTCCATTTTCCAAACGCCTCAGAGTCAAAATTATCGGTACCTTTACCAGCAACATCGGCTTTATGAGTCTCATTATTTTTAATTCTTGGATCAGAAGAAAATTGCTTCTTATCTCTGAGTCCCACATTTTCAACCCAAGCTCTGTGGTTAAATGACTGATAAAGGGTGGCATCACCACTGATTTTACAAGGATTGCTATCAACACCTTCACCGACATTGCTTTTGGACTGATTTTTAGATTTTTGGAATTTTTTCCATTTGTCAGTACCGCCAGGCAAATTTAGCACTTCTCTGGAAGCAATTTCAATCATCGCTGATCTAATAACGTTTTTATCTTTTTTGAAATTGGTGGTGATTTGACCCTTAGCTTGTTCAAAATTATTTTTCACTTGTTTTTCAATAGTATCGAATTTTCTTTCAACAAGTTCCAATTGGTCAACGTGAACACCCAAATGTTCTCTCATTAACCTCATTCTCAAAGTATGAGCAAATTTCCCTGCCAAGTATGGTTTACCGTTCATGGTGGTTCTAACAGTTTCGGTATCTCTAATGCAAGCGGCAATTTCTGAATCTCTGCTACCTCTCATTGATCTTTCATTAATATTGGCAGACCCGATAATGGCTACTCTATCATCAACCACCATAGTCTTAGCATGAATGTACAATTGCTCAGAAACTAATTTACCATGCTCGCCAATTCTGCCCCATTTTCTCAATGAAAAAAATTGAATATGGTTATCTGGTTCAATACCCACTTTTCTTAACTTAGCAAAGATAGAAGTAGAGCCTCTTGAAATGGACATGTATTGACATTGCATAATGACTCTAACTGAAGATCCTTCAGGCTCATCAACCTGTGCTTCAAACCCTGGCATTAACGGAATAACAATCACGGCTCTCCATGACTTGTTTTCCTTATGTGCTCTAATAATTCTATCAACTAATGCATCACCAATACGATTCTTGATAACCACATTATCCCAAGCACAAGCCGTAACAAAAAATTGATTTTCGATATACACAAAATGCTCAGAAGTTTCAATCAATTTGAGGTATGCATTTTGAATAGAGTGTTCAGTTTCTTTCAAACCCAATGACCAGAAGCCAGAAGATCTTAGCAATTGTATTTCGCAAGATCCTTTGAATCCCATTTCCTCAATTTCTTTGTTTGACAAGTTAGTAGGTGGAGTTAATAATGGGGTAGGTCTTGAAGGTCTCTTTTGTCTAATTAAGTAATTCCATCTTTGCACAAAGTGTCTAGATAAATCTCTAGCAATTTGCCCAAAATTTACCATATGAACGTCGTGCCATGGCATTCTTGGCACTGATTGTCTATCATACATGGACTCGTATGGCTTGTCCAACTCAAAGAAATCTTTGACTCTTGGGTTAGAGTAATCTTTACCAGGAAAAATTTGATATTTGGTGTTTTTAGAAGATTTTTTGTTTGGATCGGCAAAAGCAGTCGGAGCATCATCAACAATGACGTGCTCTGGGGTATCATATCTACCATAGCATAGATCAATACCACCAAGGAAAGCAATAGTATGGTCAATGATGAGTAACTTTTCATGATGGGCCCAGAAAAAAGTATTTTGTAAAAATTGGTTTGGTGATCTTAATACTCTGATGTTTTCATGTAAATCCATCAATGAATGTTTTGTCCAACTTGAATCAATCACCACAAACTCACCAATATTTCTATAGACAATGATAAAAATTTTAACACCTTGTTCGGCTTTTCTTTTCAATAAACGATCAATTCTCCATTCTTGATTACCGTTTGCTGGCCTTCTCAAGTATAATTCTGGAGATAGCCACCAATCATGAATGAATATCACATCCTTGGCCATTTCTATAGCTGAAGATGCGGCCCACCAATAATCACGCGCATCAACAAACCACTGGGCAAAACAATTATATCTAATTGGGGCAAAAGAATCAAATCTTTTCTTTTGAGCCCATTCCGTTTTGTTCTGCATAATTTTGATAGACTTAATCCATAGTTTCCACTCTGGAGCTGATTTAGCAACCATTTTCATTTTTCTTTCTCTATTTTCTACAGTGATATTCAAATGCGGGGTTGCCGTTTTGCGAACTTGTTTACTGGTACCTTGTGTTGCGCTTTGTTTTACAGCTCCCTCGGTTTCTGCCTCTTCTTCTTCCTCCTCATCCTCCAAGTCTGATTCCTCAGAAGCTAGATCTTTTCCTTCAAGTGAATCATCCTTGTCTCCACTATATCTTAATTTGAAACTCTCATCCACCAAGAAAACATCCAAGATAGTAGTTGAGTTAATATCAGCAACGTAGATGATATATGATTCCCTGATACAAAACCATTTTAAAGTGTGTCTTTTAATCATCGCTCCCCAATCTCTTGCACGAAGATGGCCAACTCTCCAACCCTGCTTCTTAGCTGAGGTGGCAATAAGCAAGTAACCTTGTTTGCCTCTGTAGCCATGCTCGTTAGAAAGCAATATGCCTACTGGTGACAACTCCAAAAATTGGAACAATCTGTTGGATTGAGGTCTCAAGGACAACTCAATAAACAACTTTTTGAAATATTTCTCCAATCTGGCTGGATAATCGCTAGCATCTTGCTTGTATTTAAGTTTGCTCTTTCTATCCCTAAGAGAAAAATTTGAAATTCTGCTAACTAGTTGATGAAGTTGGCTGCCACCAGATTCACGAGAAAAAATGCTTGAAGTTCCCTGTAAATCGTTGTTGTTTTGATTCTTAAGATATATTCCAATTGAACTTTCATCTGCTGATTGATTAGGACTGATAATATCTTCATTATTAGTAATATGTGATAACGCGTTAGGGCTATTAACGTTTGGAGGAGGACTGAGATCAGCTCCGAGATTTTCATTTCTAAGGTTTTCGTTTCTGTCTGAGTCTTCATTTGAACTATCACTTGATAATGACGATTCACTATCTGAACCCAAATCAGGAATGTGGTAATGTGGACCTTTCAATTTTGGAAAAGGTGGTAACTCCAACTTGCCTGCGGCTTTCTTCAAACTTAATCCGCCAGTAGCAAAACTGTTAGATAGTAATTTGACTCTTACAGCAAAATTAACAATTTCCTTGTAAGACTTGACAAGGCTCCATTTGGCACGATTTTCTCCAACCCCATATTCCATATCGAATCTGTATTTTCTGCGCTTCACTGGTGGTGTTTTAGCGTTGCCGCTAAATGCTGAGTTATTTTCTGCTGGAATACTGAAATTGCCAATGGAAATGCCATTGGCACTTTGGCCATTTTCATTGTTATTAAATTTTTGATTTGACCCCAATACAGTGTCAATGTTAGCTTGGTGCAGTTCCGACTGTGACTGCAAGCTTTGATTCTGATAGTGATTTGGATGTTGGTAATTATGGTGATTATTGTGGTAAAGAAGATGATGATTATTGCGGGAATCAGTATAATACTGATCTGTGATGTCGTGTATTCTAATCCCAATCAAGTGGGCTAACAATGGAGCACGGCGAGTTTCTTCTTCATCAAGCAAAAACAAACTTGAGACTAAGTTAGAAGCCGTGTATCCAAGAAACAATGAGTCAATCAAAAAGTTAGCTCTTGCTCTGGCTAGCCTATCGCTTTCCGACAATTTTTCCCGTTTACTAAGAGCTTTAGGATTTTTTTTCAAGTTTCTATTGGTTTGCGCTGGGTGTTGATTTTTCTTGTTGAAGGGAAAAAAGTTAGTTTTCCAGTCATTGTAGTTCGGTTCAGAATGATTGAAAACAGAAAGCCTTTTTAGCCAGTTGTTCTCACTGTCGTTATTAGGAGTATTTTGACCATTATGTATGGGGGGTGTGCCGCTATTGTTATTTTGATTGTAGGCGGCGTTACCAAAATAACCGTTTGCGTTGTTTTGGTCCCCAACACCACCCTTTGGCGAATCACCGCCAAAGAAGCTTTTGAATGTAGGAGTGGTTGGGGTTTTCAACTTGTATCTTTTGGAAGATGCTGGTGAAGCCACAAGTTTATTGCTGCTGTCGTTTAGATCATTGTTTGTGTCGTTGGCGTTAAGGTGTTGTCTGCTGGTGCCAGCGCCATCTCTTCTTTTTGTTTTCTTTCCCAATTGATTATCTTTCGTAGGCTCCTGATGTTGCTGTTGCTGTTGCTGCTGTTGCTGTTGCTGCTGCGCTCTATCAACATTTGGCGCATTGTTTTGTTGTTGAGAAAGAGGAACTGCAGGGCTACTGTTTTCATTTTCTGCATCGTTCCAGTTGTTGATAAACTCAGGCAATGAGAACTTGTTTGGCACTTCTTCAGGCTGGTCTTGGAATTGACCCGGGTTCAGCGCTTGCTGTTCTTGCTGTTTTTGCTGTTGCTGCACTTTTTGTTGATTTTGAGAAGAATCCATATTTTCGTTATTGGTTGTTGAATTGTTTGCGTGACCACTCGTGTTGCTGTTCTTATCATTAGCGCTAAAAAACGGTAACACCACAGAGGACATAATGAAGCGCTGAGCGGTGCAAGCAGACCGATATGGAAGAAAGCTCAGTGATGCAAAAGGAGACTTTCAAAAAATAAGACAGCAGTAATGGAGAATCACGCAAAGGGGAAAGTGCTCAAGTTACCGTCGATGATGTGGAGGATCAATTGAAGCAGGATGGTTTTGAGGAAAGCGACGGAGGAAAGTTAACGCCGCACAGCAAGTGTGAAGTAGTGTGAAATTAGTGGGTGGGCCATAACATACAAAGGAAAAACAAGACAGAGCAGAGCAGAGCAGAGCAGAGCAGAGCAGAGCGGAGCGGAGCGGTTACGCTGGGCCATTCGTCTCACAGTGCGTTTAGTACATTTGCGGCGTGTGTATCATTCACATGGGAGATCACGGGCCTGTTTTATCGAGATGTCTCACATACTAATAATAGCGACAACAACAGCGGCCACAATGAAGCCAGAAGAATGTGGAGCGCTCAGGCTATAGTATCTACAATAGCACTGCTCACCAACAGTCAATATTATTAAGAGGAGCCGATCAATTCGGGGCGGTGTATAGATTATTATGAAAGACATAAGTGGTATAGCAAACATACACATGGCGAATGTGGATCACATTTTTTTATTAATAGCTATAGCTACTCTGCTTTAGCGGAGTGGATTAGTAAAAATACAGCATCCGCGGCTTCCCCGCGAGACAAGAGCTGGCATTGACTTAGACAGCCTTTTTTAGCGTGGTAGTTACGCTTAATATCACGGCTGTGCGTGTCTAGACAGCAGTGAAGGCTTGACAGGAGCTACGCCACCGTTTCCACTGGAGCTAAGCCTGGCCAGCATGGCAGGGGGCATTCTCACGCTGCGCACAGCGGAGTCCACGAGGACAGCATCCACTATACTAAATTTAGAGCGGTATTTTTGGCTCGGTAAATGACAGGAAGTATAAATAGCACCAATAGTGGTCTATGCGATGCGCTGCTAAATAGAGACACGGTATTCTCCCTGGATAACGGGTCTCGTAATGGAACTTTGGCTGGCCCAGAGAGGCCGGCGCCGCAACTGCAACTGCAACCGCAACCGCCGCCCTCTTATTGCCATCGCAACGGAACTTTGTGAGAAAAAGGGATTTGAATTTGTGAACATTCGAAATCGCTGCAATAACCAGAGTTATCAAATGAGAAGGATCATGCTCGCTTAACATGTGGAAAGCACAAACACTAGCCTACACCCACAGCACACAGGTTGTCCACAATTCCAAGTTCATGTTCTGCTGTGACAATTGTTTGTGGCCGAAAGCAAGGGCGGTGCTTTCAGCCAAACTTTAAGTGAAGCGAAATTTCAGCAGTTTGAACCCACAGCCGTTCTCATATACAAAGTCTATCATCCATAAAATATTACAATATATGGTATCCAAAAAATAAGCATCCAGAATGCAAAAACACAAGAACTGCGCGGTGCACACTTGAAATTGCTAGCGCAGGCTGCTGCTGCCACCACTGCATGCAGTCCAAAGGAAGCCGCTTTTTCTATTCATCGCCATTGTCTGCAAGCTATTGTCTATAAGCTACGCGCCGACAGTGATATTAAAAAAAAACATTAAGAAAAACCGCCCGGGAAGATCAGATTCAAAGCGGTTTTGTAAAGCATATCAAACGGTGCCAGTAAACTTTCTATGTATTTTGAGCCCACTTGCATACCTCGTGTAAGCGCTGTAGTCAGCAGCGGTAGGTTGTAAGCGCAAGGGCGGTAGACAGCTTGGTAATGCAGCTGCCGGTGCTAAGATCCAACCCACATGCTATTGCAAGTTAACTTGTCTGTTTGTGTTTGTTTACATGTTGTGCTCTGTCTGGTTGTTTGGTGGTGATTGTGTCTTGTTAGCCAATGGCCTTTCCCGCTCCCCCTTTGCAATGTTGGATGGCTAATAACTTTTTATTTAAAGTTTGCTGTAGGGCCTCCCTCCTTCCATTTTTAAATCGGATCGTTAACCAAAAACTTCTTTTTGCTTGTGCAACTTGTAATTCAGAATATTACCGTACAATACATCTAAACCGCTACTTCTCGTTTGCGCCTATTGTCTGCCGCTGTATAGCAGCGCCCTCACCGGGTGATGTGCCGGAAAGTATGCTCACCATAATAGAACGGTTTCCAAAGCGGCAGTGTTGTTTCTGAAAATGGCGTCTTTTTCCAAGGCAGCCGGCAGTCGAACAATAGCCTTGCGCAAAACATGTGCTTTCCAATCTGTAAATATTTTGACAAATTCAGAGTAAACTTGACCAACAAGATAGCAAAGGGTGCTGCAGTGCTATAAAATGCTTATGCAGGCATCCTTCTGCTCCAGGCAAACGTCAGGCGTATCAAAAATTTTTCTCAATGAAATGAAAAATTGTCAAATTTTGAATATAAAAAAAAAGTCGCTGCATGTCTCACCCGACAGCAGCATTGGGCGCCACTGCGCACTGGCACACAGTCGATGACATAGATTCGCAGGGTGAAATTCTAGCGATTTGCTTCCATGCATGAACACTCGCTGTTTATTTATATACACTGCTCGCTCCTGTCGATACTCCTGGTTTTGGGCTTGTCCTGGAGCTGCTATTCTTGTTTGTTCTGTATTTTGTCTTGCTGTTGTTTCTTGCTCTCTTCTGGGTTTATGGTTTCTACTAGTGACTTTCTCTACTAAATCGCACCCAACTCTATCTGTCCATCCCACATTCATTTTCATTTTCATTTTCCAAGCACTACGCGCCGGTTTAATCTTTCTTGGTCTCCCAAACCGACTCGCTGCAATCACTCGCTCGTCATAGAAACACAAAAAAGCAACTGTGGAAAAGAAAAAACATAGTTTCCTTTTTGCTTTTTACTTTTAGCACTAAGAAAGCAAGTTTCAAACCATTGCTCTATCTCCTTTTGAAAATACCCTTGAAAAGCTATAAGTAGCATCAAGAGCTAGAAAAAAAAAATTTTTTTCTCCTTGTCTTCACGGATTAATCAATCAGTTTACATAAATACAACGCCGATCCTTCTTTCACAAAAGTAAAAAAATGGCTATTCCTCCACCTCTTGATCCAGTGCTCCTCAGAGAACACGCTTACTACGACACAAAACTTCTCAAGTTGGTTTTTTCCAACGATCGTATTCCTGGTTTTTTACCGCTTCATGTCAGAGGACTCGGTTCATTCAACTACCAATTCACAGAAAGTTTCCCCTTTGCATTCAGTTACAGAGGTATTGATATCAATAATAAAGATCCAAATGTTGACACTTTGGCTAACGGTCATGGCGAAAATAGCCTCAACAGTGACGAATCCGGGCTTGGCATGATTATCAGCTTTTTGCTTGTGCTTATTGTGGCAGGTGGGCTTACTTATGTATTGGGATCAGCCATCTCTACTTTCGTCATTCGTGGCAAAGACCAGTTAAAGAGACGTAGCTCCAATGCAGTATCAAGTTTTCCATATTATTCAAGAAATGTGAGAGAATTGACTTTGGAAAAAGATCAATTATACCATGATTATCCAAATAGTAACAGAAGCAGAAGCAGCAGTAATGATGCTGCACCATCTTTTGAAGCAGCAGACTTCTTAGAAAATGGATTAATCGCTTCAGAACAACAACAGCGACAACTCCATGCTCCAACCAATTTTAATTCCCAGTCACCAGTTCCTTCATTGATCAACACCCCAATAGTTTCTCATCAAAGAACAGAATCCTTGGACACAATCGTGCAAACTCCAGCATCTAGTGCCGATTTTGTGTTTGAGAGAATTCAAAATGGGGGGAACAATTCTATCAAAGGTTTGGGAATTAACCAAGGTCATCATCTTCCTCATCATCACCATCATCAACAACAACAGCACCAGCAACCACTTTACACTTTGCCATAAATTGTGACGAGATGTGTGCACCTATCAACTACATTTATCAACTATTTATAATATACTCTCTGTCATAAATTGCCCTAATATCCCATTTTGATGACGAGCGATTTTTTAATTTTTCGTTCTCGAAAAAGAATTATACTTTTTTAATTCACTACTTATTTTAACGACTTTTTCATCATAAATATCACCATACTCGTCATTTTCGTTACCAGCATACCTAGATGTTATCTAAATTTATTACACTAACAAAAGACACCCATAAACTAAAACTCATAAAAACCAAAAAGAAAACTTGGAGTTAAGGTTTTAGAAGAAAACACTATATAAAGATCAACAATTTACAGTGTATTAACGTTCTTTTCGTTCATCATGTTTCTCTTACTTATTTGTTCATCTTGCCTCATTGCTTGTTCATTTATTTACTTTTACCCTTTTGCATACCCCATTTATAATCATCGTTTTCTTTCATCTTCTTCGTTTTTACTTTTCATGGTTTTCTCATTCTATTTGCCCGTGATATGGTTAACTAATATTCTTCACTATTTTTTTTTGTTTTCTTATTTTGGTTATCTACCTATTAATCGAATACATATGTCCTAAAAATGCATGATTACACGACTCATTACATTGTTACTATGAGCTACATCACATTGGTCATATTTTCCTGATGTACTGTACGCAGAAGCTTTTCATATTTGAGGCTTGTTCATGTCACTCTTCACCATCAGACACGTTTTTATGCACCTAGGCTTTCACCAGTGCTAGCATTTTCTAGAGCTCTACATATATGGGATATCATACCATTCTATCGGAAAACTTAACTCGGATTGACAGTTGTAATTCTAACTGCTGTGATCGACGTGTTTGCATATGCGTGTTTCTATGCCTGCCAAGATCTAAATTTAGAGCAAAAAACGAAAAATAAGATAAAAAACTTGACGAGCGCAATTATGGCTAATACAAGTAAGATACGAAGTTAGTAAACTAGAAAGTTGGGGAGTCGTTGCTGCTTGTTTTGCCTTTGCTTTTTTCATGATCGCTTTCCTTCTGATGCGTTTTTCTTGATCCAAGTTTATCTTGATTCGAGTTTTTCTTGGTCCGAGTTTCCCAAGTTTCTAAGTTCTTGGCCAAGATCTTGGCTAACTAGTTGCAGGATTGCGTTGATTGTTTGTATATTGCTCGCCCTTTTTGTCTGCTGTGGGTCAGTGTTTACCTAGTAATGTATCAAGATGGGTGTGCCTAGAGCTTGATTGGCTGTACACAAAGTTAGTCCTGCTCTTCTCATTTGCTTGTATACATATGAAAAGGGAAATACTGGCGGGCCCTTAGAGCTAGGTGTACTTGGAGAAACAAGAAATATGCTCGAGACAAGAAAGAAACAATCATCGGAGGCTCCAGATGAGGCGCGATGGGATGGTCTGGGCTGTCACAATATCAGTAACAATAGAGTGTCGGCAGTATTGCTTGCGTAATGTTTACCATGATCCAGATCAATTTAGGAAGCTGAACAGCTATCTGATGCAAAATGAGCATGTTTTGTTGATGATGGGCACTTGGAACTGTAATGTTACTTTCAATTCAAAGGTCTTGGGTCTTTCCCGGTAAAGTGATCGTGCAACATTGAGATATCATACTTTGTGACACCTGAAAACATCCAAAGCACCTCAACAGACACCACAGGATTACATTACGCAAATGTGCAATAATAAGCAATATTATTGAAAACAAAGAAAGTGCTACTGCAAACTAAACAAATATTACCAACCAGATCATCATGCAGGCTGCGCGCAAGGTTTATTTGATAGCTGTACACACATCTCCGAAAAACTTCGAAGGGTGAGAGTGCTTATGAATGACAGCAGTATCTGGTTCATTTATTATGTGTACATGCAGGAAGAGACTCTAGAAAAGCTAACGAGAGAGAGTGAGAGAAAGAGCGTGTTGACAAGACGAATTCAGCTTACAGGTTAAGCAAGGCCGGCTTTGAGCTGATATCCAGATATGTGGTTGGAGGTGCTGTGCACATGAGAGGCACTAGCTAGCATCTTCCGATCCGGATGTCAACGTTTGCGTAGGTCTGTGGTTCATTAGGATGCTAATGATTGTGTCTTTTGTAATTAAATAAAGTCTCTTCTTTAAAATGGCCGTCATGGCATTTTCCTCCTGGCTAACAACAAAGACAGATTTTGTATTTTTGCGTCATGTGATATGCCACGTGCGCAGAGAATCGAAGCCACGTTTAACAAGTATCGCATATTTTTTTATTTTTAGCTTATGGCGTTCAGCATCACCTGCGACGGTGGATGCCAACGTGGACTTTTTTTTTCTTGCTAATAAATATACCATACCATACCATACTACGCTCATCGCCGGTGCACCATAATTAACACAGCGTTTTACTCGTGATTTCACTTCTTGGTCTCGCTGTTGATACCCGCGTTCAATCAAACGGAAGTACCCCCCTTGCTGTTGCAGTAGCGTTAAACAAATTGCTGACTGAACAGCCGGATTTTTGGCTTTTTTGTTTGTTTCTTTTTCCGCACAGCACAGTCTGACAGGCCCATTTTTGAGTGCCGGCACTGTTTTTCCGTCCTCCATCCGGTTTCATCTTTCATTTTCTTACTGCCAGCGTATTTGAGACAAAAAAATAAAAACACAACAGCAAATCAATATACGAATTACGATACGTCTCAAAACACATCTACACAGGTCTCTCAACTCCACGGCATCTCACCCATAGCCATCTTGTTATAGTAGCTGGTCACCACCTCCCACTTGTGCTTTCTCTGCGCTACTTTGCAGCACTTTTCGCTATTGACTGTTCGCAACTGTTCGCAACTAGAACTTGGCGACAAACTATTGTCTTATTTTCGTTTAAAACATAGCATTTCCATCACTTCACTAGCTATCTCATTTATTCACTCGTTGATTTTCTAGTACTTCTTCAAATCGCACCCTCCCACATCCTTCTCCCTTTATTGATGAGACGTACTTACCATGGAAAGTTTAGAAGTACACTCGAAGGACTTTTTGATAAAGTGGATCAATGTGCCTGACGAGTCTATTGTCAAGTGGCAGGTCAAACCGCTTAAAAAATCCATTTTTTTTAGAATATATCGCCCAGTAAATTCAAATCATAATGCATTACAAGGTCCAGTGTCACCACTAGCAGCATCCTCAGAATCAGAATCAGCATCGGCATCGGCATCGGCATCGGCATCGGCAGACCATACCTTTCCTTCGTCATCGGCTTCGTCATCGTCAGAGACTGCCAATGAGGAACCAGATTCTATGGAACAAAAGCTCCAAAAATTAAATTTGCAGCTTCAAAGTGATCTTGGTAGACTCCAGGCCAATGAGCTATATTCAAATGAATTCTCTGTTGATATGGGGCGTGGTGGTATTTATGCTTTTGTTTTTGATAACAGATTTTCAAAAAGCGTCAGCAAGAAAATTCTTTTCAACCAGTTTATTGATCCTCAGTACCCACTACAAACATTTGGTGCTGATGGAACTACTCTAGTTCCTGGTACTGGTACTGCTCCTGCTACCGTTACTCTTCCTCAAATAACAGCCACGTCTCCATCCACAACGTCGACTGAGCAAGGCTTCGTTTCTGCTGATGATGGAAAAGCCTCAGAGTCGGTACCTAGCACTCCTATTAATGCTACGTCTTCGGATTTTGCCAACAAGCGCATTCCATCTGCTAATAGTTCCAGCAATTTGAATACTTCCGCTACATCAGCAGACCAAAAAAGTGCATTGTTACTTCCAAACCCTAGAGCACGCAGTGCTAACGGTAGCAGAGAAAGATCATCTTCTGTTTACACATTGTCACAATTATTGGATGAAACTGGGCCAAATGAAGATTATGAGGCTCTAGTTCACCTTCGCAACTTGCAGCTTCCCAAACCTGGTTCTGAAGCAAATAACAGCACAATTTCATTGAATAATAATAATAGCAACAATAATAGTAATAGTTTGAACTGCACCAATAACAGCAACAACGAACTTGGGCTGGAGAGCAACTCTATATTTCGCAAAAAACCGAGCCATTCCTCTTTGGGACATAGAAACATTAGTAGACATAGATCAAATTCACAAACTTCAGTACGAACCAATAATTCTCTATCTACCGGCCATTCCACCCCTAACGGAGGCAATTCAAATAGTGCTTCTACTGATAAGCTTTCTGATAATAATGTGGTTACTTCTAAAAATGGCCAATATTTGGAGGGTTATTTGCTCAAACGGAAACGTAAAAAGAATTCTAGATCATACTCGAAGAGATTTTTTTCATTGAATTTCAAGTATGGCGTCTTAGACTACTACTTAAATGACCAAAGTTTATCAAGTCGTGGTAACATGCACATAAAATTGGTGGAAATTACCGCTAATAAGAAAACTAAAGAGATTACTCTTGATTCTGGTTTAGAAATTTGGCACTTGAAAGCTTTAAATGAACTGGATTGGAAAATTTGGGTTAGTGCGTTGGATATTATTAGATTAAGAGCCAATTATCTCAACAATAGTCCACAGCTAGCCTCCGCAATGAATTCCTCTTCTGCTAAAAGAATCAACCCTTTCAAATTGGAAAATGCCGAGGATCTAACTTCAAGCTTAAACATTTTGCAAAGCAAGTTGGAAATCACCAAGAGAAATACTTTTAATTTGTTAAATGATTTGAAAGAAAATCATCAAGTTTTCAACCAGTACAGTAGCTCAGTGGAGTCTTCTGCCACTAACTTAAATCTTTTTGCTCCACCTCCTTCTATTGGTGGTGGTAGTGTTGCTGGAGGCAATGGCAGTCCTAGACAACTCACTCACAAAAATTCCCAGGACTCAACTCTCTCAGTAAATTCTACTAGCTCAGATATATCAAAACAAGACCAACAATCGACCAAAACTAGAAGAAGAAAGTCAATCTTTTCAAAAAGACGCCCTAAGTCTAACACTGGCCCTTCAAGTGCTACTACATCAAATAGCCTCAACAATAGTTTTAACAACAATTTTTCTAGCTCTTCCCTCACGCAAAAGGAAAGTTTAACTACCCCTGAATTGCCAAATTTGAATACTACTGCAGCAAAAGCTTTGGACAAGAGATTGGTTGCTTCTATTAATGATACTGCTAACATTTGTGATAAGTTAGCTGATCTTTCTGAATTGCTAAATAAGGTTATTATTTCACAAGATCAGCCAGCTAAATTGGCAAATTCGTTGAGCGGTTCTTCTGCCGCAACAGCAGCTGCGGCTTCTACTGCTTTATCTGGCTCAAATCTGGGCTCAGGCAGAGAAACATCTCCTTCGACGCAGCGCAGAGTGCAAAAACATTTATCAACTTCGTCAATCTCCAATAGTATTTTTTCTGAACAATTTTTTGATGCCCATGAATACATTGAATCTATCAAGTCTAATGATGGGGTAGTTATTGTGGAGGATCAGGATGACAGTTACGACGATGCTAAAGAAGACGATGGTGCAGCTATTAGAATGAGCAATGAGCACAAATATCAAAAGAATGTTGTTGGACAATTGATCAATCACAGAAAATCTCATCACCATCATCATGGCCACCATGGACATAGCCATAATGGTGATCATGATAATGAATTCAAAGAACTATCGCATCAAAGAGCGCATTCAACGGTGGATGAAACTGATGTGGCAACCATCACATCCGTTGGCAAACCCGCTGCCACTAGCATCCACGATGACTTGTACCCGCTCACAGAGTTGAAAAATAGCAAACCTATTTCACGGAGAACCGACATCAAAGAAAGCACAACTACTCCACCATCACTTTTACAATTCCTTAAGAAAAATGTTGGTAAAGACATGTCATCAATTGCTATGCCTGTAACAGCCAATGAACCTTTAACTGTTTTGCAAAAACTTGCTGAAATATTTGAATATACAAACTTGATTGATGCTGGTATCAATGCCGCTGATAACGGAACACGAATTTTGCATATTGCTGCATTTGCAATTAGTTACTTGTCGTCACTCAGATCTAAGGAGAGAAATATTAGAAAACCGTTCATGCCATTGTTGGGCGAAACATATGAGCTAGTACGTGATGATTTAAAGTACAGATTGGTGTTGGAAAAAGTTTGTCATAAGCCACCAATCTTCTGTCTTAATGCTAGCAGTGAAGACTGGGAAATTAACTCTACCATCATGCCAGTGAGTAAATTTTGGGGTAAATCGATGGAAATAATTAATAAAGGATCACTCAAGTTAACGGTAAAGAAAACTGGGGAAGTTTATGAATGGAACCAACCAACTACGATCTTGAGAAATTTGATTGCTGGGGAAAAATACATTGAGCCCACTGATACCATTACCATTAATTGTTCTAATGGTGAGAAATCAGTGGTGGAATTTAAAGCTGGGGGTATGTTTTCTGGACGGTCAGAAGAAGTTACTATCAAAGCATATGATGCGAACGATAAACTTAGAAACTTGATTGTTAAAGGAACATGGACAGAGAAATTAATATTGACTACAAATACCAAACCTAAATCCAAATCTGATGCCACAGGAGCAAAAGATATTGAAATCTGGAAAGCTCATGCATTACTTCCTAACTCAAATAAAAAATGGGGGTTTACTAATTTTGCGGCTGAACTTAATGAAATCACCACTATTGAGTCACACAGACTACCACCTACTGATTCTCGTCTTAGACCAGACTTGCAATGTTACGAAGATGGTGATGCTGAAGATGCAGAAAGATTAAAGTTAAGCTTAGAGCAAAAGCAAAGAGAACGTAGAAAAATTATGGAACAGAAAAAAGAACACCATAAGCCGGTGTTTTTTGTAAAAGAGGATGGCAATGGTCATAGTGACGTTGCTGATCCTGCTGATGGAGATGAAATTTTGTTAAATTGGAAGTTTGTTGATGGTGAGAAGAGTTATTGGAACAGAAGAAAGAATAATGATTGGGGTGATTTGTTGCCGTTGTATGATAACGAAGCATGAGCTCAATGATTTATAGTTTGTTATTTATTGCTTTTCACTATTCATTTTGCTGCTCATAGTAGCCTTAAGTTGGTTTTTTGAGAAATTTTATTGTCTCAACTGTTTTTCTTACTACTATTTTTTATATGTTCTATTTTTTCTTTTTTTACATTTGTACACTAGCATTTAGTATCTCAGTTTTGAATTTTATACACAAATCATTCCAATGTTTTTTTATTTTTCATTTTTGCTATATTGTACTGTTTTTGTTCTTGAAAAAACGCACGCATATATAACTTATACACTGTTTATAGGTTTATTTTGCTTAGTCATATTGTTTATCTCTTTTTTATATATATATATCTTTTTATGCTCAGTTTCTTTTTCTCTTTTTTAAGCCTTTGTTTTGTTCTTTTGCTAATGAATATTGCCTCAGGCGGCAGATTTTTAAAAATTCATAGCATCTCTTGCACGAATCACAAACGATATATATATATATATATATATATTAATCCATGTTACGTTTACCTCAACTGCCATTCGTAGCCGAGCGAACAACGCCTATCTGAGCAAGAAAAAAGAAACATTAGAAAAAAATAATATCCTCTGATTTGGATTATGCATGATAGATTTGTCGGGTAACCTCATTGAAAAAAATATTTTTTCCTCTTCCTCTGCCTGCATATGGAGAATAAAAAAAATTTTTTTGTTTTATTTTTTTAATTTCAATATATAGACCTAGATAGTTATTACTGCTGTATTTATTGATAACAACTGTTTTGATTCTTATTTGCTTTACCTTGCTTGACTTCGCTCTTTCTATTCTTAAGTCTTATTTGCATTTTCATTTGAACTAACCACTATTAGTACTGCTATTGTGATAGGCCTTTTTATCCTCATATAGACAGTTGACGGTTTTATAATTATTATTATCATTATTGCATTTGAAATAGAATTTTGTTCCATTCTTTTACCTTTCATTCCATTGCATTCTTTTCATTTAAACTGGTGATCAGGTCAATTATTCCCAGCTTCCCAATCAAATTACCACCTCACATTACAACGCAAACAACACGATGTCTGACGAAATAATTTGGCAAGTCATTAACCAACAGTTTTGCTCCTACAAACTTAAAACTGACTATCAGAATTTTTGCCGTAATGAGTATAACGTCACTGGCCTTTGCACCAGACAGTCTTGTCCCTTGGCTAACTCCAAATATGCCACCATCAAGAACATTGATGGCAAGTTATATTTATACATGAAAACTGTTGAGCGTGCTCATACGCCATCTAAGCTTTGGGAAAGAATCAAGCTTTCCAAAAATTATGAAAAAGCGCTTCAACAAATTGATTCACATTTGATGTATTGGAATAAATTTTTGCTTCATAAATGTAAGCAGCGTCTTACCAAATTCACTCAAATTGCCATTACTGAAAGAAGAATGGCACTTAAAGAAGAAGAAAGAAGATATGTTGGAGTGGCGCCAAAAGTTAAAAGAAGAGAGCAAAATAGAGAAAGAAAAGCTCTTAGTGCTGCAAAGATTGAAAAGAGTATTGAGAAAGAATTGCTTACTAGATTGAAGACTGGTGCTTATGGTGAAAAGCCATTGAATGTGGATGAGAAAATTTGGAAGAAAGTTCTTGGTGAAATGCAAGAAGAAAACGAATTGGAAGAGGATGAAGACTTTGATGAAGATGAAGACGAAGATGATGAAGAAGGAACTGGAGAAATTGAGTATGTCGAAGAAGAAGATGAAGATGACATGGTGGATGTTGAAGATTTGCAAAAATGGCTTGATGGTGATTCTGCAAGTGGAAGTGAACATAGTGAACTTGATGAAGATGATGAAAGTGAAGAAGAGGATGATGAAGAGAACCAGAAATTTATTGATAAACACAGTAATGACAAATTCAACACTGAAGACAAGAAGAGGCCAAATGCAGATGGTGGTAACAAGAAAAAGAGAAGAAGAAGACCTAATGTTGAAATTGAAATTGAGCATGAAAACCTTAATGACGGTCTTGTTTCATAGAAGTATTCATGAATGCTACGTGGTTTAACGATATTGTATTGTGATTTTTGTGTATATTGGTTAACTTTAGTTGCTCTTTTTATATTTTCATTTTCATTCTTTTTTTAAATCTATTTTTACTTTTATTTTTGTTTATTCATAATTTTTGTTTCATTTTCTTTACATCCTTACATTTGTTTAATTATAGTCATTTCGTTTTTTCATTCAAGTCAAAATGTAGGATCAACTGCGGTAAAGCTTGCTACGATGCTATTGTGGGAAGTTTTTATGACTGGGTATTAAGAAAAGTCTACCTGGTAAATGTTTGCCAATACTACCATCATAAATACCTTCATGAATCTATAATTGGTATTTCAATATTAGGTACTGCGCTTTAGTCACACTACCAAGTACACCATACAAAGTAATGCGTAAATAATTGTGCGAAGATAATCAATCTAGAATGTTCGTCTTTTTCCCTTTTTTTCTTTACGCGTGAGACCGATTTATTGTCTATATATAATTATAACGTTGTTAGTATTAGTTGTAAGTTCATTAGTTTTATAGGAGTTAAGATATATCTAGAGGAGATTATTTTTTTTATAATATGTTTTGTTATTGATATAGACAGGTCAAAAGAAAAGGTCCCACCTCAATACCGTCTTCTGTTCCCTAAGAGAGCTTGTTACCTGTGCATTAGCGTGGTTTTTATTAACAGACTTTGTATTTACAACCAAAGGTAATTTATGAGAGTTACATGAATGTACTAAACGCACGCTTTCCGATATAGTGTAATGGCTAGCACGGTGCCCTCTCACGGCACAAATCCGGGTTCAATTCCCGGTATCGGAGTTTTTTATCTTTATTTTTTCCCCTATTGATATAATAATTGTTTACAGTTCATCTTTCTTACGTTTTCCTTTTTTTTTTTTTTTTTTGCAAAAAACTGACGGATTCTGAATCTTGTAGAATTACTTCCACTTCTCATTTTAGTCGCAGTTCCATTTTAAAAGAGACTGGTAAACATACTAAAAGAGACTGGTACAAAATTGAAAATGTTTCGATACCCGGATTAGATTTCCATAAATCACTAAACGCACCTCTAGGTGTTTGTTTTTGTTTCCCAGGTAAATAAACAATAGAGAAACAGCATCGTTGGTGATATAGCGATAAACGCTGTTGCAACCTGACTGATATTGAAACATTAATAGCAAGCGCTTCCGCAATATAATTCTATTCGATCAGTTTATTTGAGAACAATAGAGTTAACTCATACTATCTGTTATCTATAGTTCACAGATCACTCATCAGCCCGTCAATGGTCTGTTCGATATGAAGAACTCCACAAATACATCTGCCAATAATTCAACGCTTGCAATATCTCCGTTGCTAGCACACACTCAACGGCGGCTATCTGATAACTATAGTACACCTCCAAATCAGTTATTTCATACGCCACTGAACCCAGAAAACATAGGGCACCATAATCGTCATCAAACCCATGTTCCGTCACCGTTGCAACAAACGCCCCAGCGATTTAGATTTAATGATCAATCCTCTCAAACATCTTTTAATAATTCAACTAATGACAACATTGCAGATCTTGACCAAAGTAGCTCATCTCCATTTTTGCAACCGCTCTCACAAGCAGAAAAGTTAAGGCTTTGGCGGCATGATGCTTTGATGCAACATCATTACGAAACCGCTGCTTATATTGGTGACAAAGTATATGCTTTAACAAATGATCCAAATGATGCCTTTTGGCTAGCGCAGGTGCACCATTCCACAGAAAACTATATCAGGGCGCATCAACTTTTATCAACAAATTTCCAATTAGCGCAGTCAGTGAGTTGTAGGTACTTGGATGCCTTGTGTTTGACCAAATTGAATAGATGGGAGGAAGCTTTGGATGTAATTGGTGAGAGCAATCCATTCAGAAGTAACTCATCCTCCTCCTCATCATCATCCAATGTCAAAAATCAAGATGGCGGTATAAAATTGGAATCCTCGATGTGCTATTTGAGAGGCTTGATTTATTGTAATCAAAACAATTTTGATAGAGCCAAAGAATGCTATAAAGAGGCAGTGTTAATTGATATAAAGTGCTTTGAAGCATTCAATGAACTAATAAAAAATAATTTTTTAACGCCGAGCGAAGAATGGGAATTATTAAATAACTTGAATTTTGACGAGTTGGAAGACAATGCCGAGTTGATAAAGAACCTTTACACTACCAGACTAAACAAGTATATCAATTTGAATAAAGTGCAGGATGCGGAATTGGTATTGGATGAAGAATACAATTTGGCGGAAAATAATGACTTTTTAGTTTCGAAATCTAACCTTTTGTTCATACAGTGCAAGTTTCAACAGTGCGTTGAGGTTTGTGAAAAAGTACTACAGAACGATGAGTTCAATTTTCAAATATTACCAGTTTATCTCAGTGCATTACACGAATTAGGTGGTAAGAATAAGCTATTTTTGATTGCCAACAAATTAGCCGAGCTATATCCGAAGAATTGCACCAGCTGGCTAGCTATTGGTATCTATTACTTGTCAATCAACAAGATCCCTGAAGCGCGGAAATTTTTTAGCAAAGCTTCTGTAATGAATCCAAACTTTGGCCAAGCTTGGATAGGATTTGCTCATACATTCGCCGCTGAAGGCGAACATGAGCAAGCAATAAGCGCTTATTCTACTGCCGCAAGATTATTTCCTGGTACTCATCTTCCAAACTTGTTTTTAGGAATGCAGTACTTACAAATGAATAATTTGTTGCTTGCAGAAGAGTATATGCTTGCATCATATGAAATCTGTCCGAATGATCCATTATTGTTGAATGAAATTGGAGTAATATACTTTCACACCAATGATTTGAAAAAATCCGAATGGTTTTTCTTAAAAGCCTTCAAAGAATCGAAATATTTAAACAACGATTCCAAATCGTGGTTAAGCATCAATAGCAATTTGGGCCATGTTTACCGTAAACTTGGATTCTACGATAAGGCACTCAAGAATTTCTTTGAGGTTTTAAAGTTAAACGTTAAAGATTCTAATGTTTATTCAGCAATTGGTTTAATATATTTGAAAATGGGGAAGTTTTTCAAAAGTATTGAAGCATTACACAGCGCTTTAGCAATTGCGCCTAATGACCCAATAGCTAATGATCTACTCAAAAGAGCACTAGAACAAAATGCAAGTGACGAACGTGCTTACAGTAGTAAAATTCCCACAAAACAAACAAAGTTGCCATACCATACAATTTCAAACCAAAACAATTCTCAATTTTTAGCCCCATCGAAACAAAGAGATACTGCACTCGTCTCAAATAGGATGATAAACCCGGATAAAAGCATAGCAGTAAGTACGCCATTAGCCTCCAAACACGGATTTATTTTCCAAGATGATGATTCGATGTCCGGTGAATTTTTCAAAAAAACTTCAAACGTCTTGAATTTGTCACAACCAACTTTGAATTTCAGACGCACGGCAATGAAATCGCCTCGAGGGTTCGAGTTTACCGCTGACGGAGCCAGTAATGTTAATACTACTCCTTCAATAAGCAGAGCTAAAAAGTCCGACTTTATTAGTAATAGCAGCGCTAATAACAGTATCATAATGAACGCCAGTACGGATGAGATTATAGATATTGGAGAATCTAGTATTGCAAATATTATTCAAGAAAAACGCAAGGGCAGTAAAAATACCAAAACTCATCATATCTTGGATGCTACTAGTGATACAAAAGAAATTGCTAGGAACTTAATACGGGGTGATAATAGCAGTGATGAGGATAATGATGAGGATGATGCAATGGATATTGAAAGTGATTGAGAAAAATGAGTTGTGCATACAACATGTATAGTATAGTAATTCCCAGGTATATGAATACACATTTGCTGTTAATATTTCACCGAAGTGAGCTTTTCAGTTCGCGCTTTTTATAAATTTAGAATACGTAGGATTAATTTGTTATAGTATTACGATAGTGTTATATATGTATAAGGCAGCGTAACGCTTACATGGACGCTCGTAAATAAGTGAACAGTATAAAGGAAAACAGTAAAAAAAAAAAAAAAAAAAAAAAAAAAACAGATCTTATTTTTATTTATTGCCATTGCTATCTTACCACTATAATACTGCCACGCTAAAAATCAGTCAAATTCAGCGTTCAAAAAAATAGCTTATTCTGTCAAGGTTCCAAAACTGCGCCATCCTTCCCTTACCAACTGCCATTGTCCTTCAGTGTTGTCAGTTTTTCCACTAACACCATTCCCATTGCCAATCGTATCATGATTTGTATAGTTGCCATCTCCCATTGCAACCGCATTAACCCTGCCACTTTTCCCCTGATTCGAATCGACATGGCTCTTATTTTTAATAATCACGTACTTTTCCCATTTTCCACGGAATTTCCAAATTAATATGATGCTATTTTCACCACTCCAGCCCAATACTCCACGATCATTAATTTTACTGTTAGTATTGAGATCTTCAATGTATTTGTCATTGTTACTATTATTGCTTAGCTTGTTACTGTTACCTGCTGAATTTTTATTGTGTGAGTCGGAGCTCTTCAGGGAATTATTGGTGTAGTTAACTGTTGACGAAGATGATGGTAAACCTTCCAGATATGCTTGTGAAAGTACATTAGGTTGGTTTAAATGACATGAAACGAATGACCATTGTGAATTAAAATAATTGGTAAATATTGGCATTTTTTTCAAAAAATGTTGTCTGTTGATGTTGTCATTGTGTTTAGATGGATTGGAAGTGCTGCGACTGTTTGCATGTTTGTTAAGATTATGATGATCAAGGCTTGATTTCGAAGATTTTTTCTGTGATGCTGAGGATAATGATGATAATGATGTTGAGTCGTGGTTAAATAATTTAAACACATGTAGTGTTTGCTTATCTGACAAAACTGCCAATTTGCTACCGTTTGGTGAAAATTTCATTGAGTACACAATTGCCTTGTCCAAGCCTCTACGGAATTCGTATAGCAACGTACAATTAATCACCGAATGAACTCTGATTATGGTACCAGTTTCCGAAGCGCTTGCCACCATTGTGCCTTCTTGATTCAAAGCAATACATCTTATGCGTGACTTATGTGCTTTTATGATAGAAACGAGGTTACGCTCTTGACCAATGGGAGAAATATCAACAATTTGGATTTGTCCTGGTTGCCGGCTGGGGAATGCAAGAATTTCATTGACATGGGACCCCAAACCAGTACTGGCGCCAGAAGATGATGCTGCGTTTCCTATTGATGATGATATTGTTGTCGTTGTTGGCGTATTCGCATTATCATTAGCATTATCAGTGTTTGTAGTGTTGGATGATGTGCCGCTGCTGTGAGATAAAGAATTGGAGAGATCAGCAATACCATGAGGGTTTGCAATTGTTTCATACGTAGCTATTTTCTTTGGTGGAGAGCTGAATGCGTATACATAAATGTGGGTTTCTACCACAATGATTATTCTAATTCTTGATAAAAACACATTGAGGATGGGGCTCATGAACTCCAAACTTAAGGTGTTTTTCTTTTTGAGGTCATCGTAGATGATGACTTTGTTCAATGGGAATTTTGGATTTTTCCCGCCACCAACAAGCGACAAGAAATTAGTTCTGTGTAGCATTGATATGTGACCAATACCGGCTCTGTATTCTCTGTTATTATGGTTGCTGATTGAAGATATTGACCTTTTTTGGTCACTGGAGGATTTGCTAAAAGTGCGTTTCACTCGTAGCACCATGGGGTCGGTGCTGTACACTCTGAAGCCATTCTCATGGCCAATGGCAAAGCAGTCCTGATTCTGATTAAAGTTTGCACAAAGAAGTTTGGGCTCTATGCTTTGGCTGCGATCAGATATGGCCTGTCTGGTGTTCATTGTTCGTTGGTGGCCACTATAAAGGAAGAAAAGTGCACATAAAACAAGATAAGAAGCTATTAACTTGACTAGGGGCTCTTCGCGATTTCTCTAAATGTGCGTGTTTTGGTATCGTAACGGTCATGTGATACATCCTTGCACCGGATACTCAACATCCAGACATCAAAATTCATTGTAGGGGATTTAGCAGTATTGGGGGGCGCCCATAACATGACATCAGCTTATCGTTTTCGAACAGGTTTACTCTCTTAAGGACTCTAGTTGGGATCTTTGGATAGGGTCCGTCGTTTAGCTGGGTACACCAGGATTTGAGACAAAAGTATCACACGAATTTTGTAAATTTTTTCCTTCTCATAGTCTGCGGTTTATGGTGGCATGTATTTCTGGATACGTCAACAAAATTTCTATAGAAACTCTCAAAATTACAGATACAAATGTGATTCAGACAGAGCTGCAACTACTATACCTAGATTTTTGCAGTAAATACTGAGCAGAAATACCAGCATTAGCACTTAGCTGACTAAGCGTTGGTTCACATCATGAGCTGCCCACGTGGCTAAACTTTATGCTGCATACGCTTACGTGTTTATTCAAATAATGCACGCTGTAAATAAATAGAGTCGCTTGACATCCGGTCACACAAACACCTGCACAGCACACATTCGAGTTGTTTATCCAGACACATCACAAGGCAGCCGTCGGCAGCCTTCGGCATAAAGGGGCGGCCGAAATGCGGGGGAAAATTATTTCAATTACACACTGACTAAGCAGCAATGTCCAGGCTGACGAAATGGCTAGGTAAGCCAGCTGTCACACGGAGAGCCGGGGTTTTATCTTTGGCCAATTAAATTATTCGCTTACGCAATCTTGTCAGCCGCTCGGCGGAAACACTACAGCAGTGGTAGTCACAACAGTGGTAGTTTTGGCAGTCCCTAGTAAAAGTCGGCGCTTACCTGCCGCATTTACATTACTTTGAATAAAACTGGCTGATATCGGCTAATATATATATGTTGCTGGATTCCAGCTCTGTATCTGTTTTTTTAATACCCTTTTATGTCCTCCTTTTTATCCCAAGGCCTTGAGAGTTTCTGTTTCCTGTCCTCTGCCACCCAATTATTTCCACTTTGAAAAAGACAAAACGTTCCTTATTCTGTTTCGCTTTATCTTTTTTTATTATTTTTTCAATTCGGCTAGCACTTATCTATAGGCAGAGCGCTTAATCCCGACTTATAACTAAGACAAGGACCTTTTTCTATATTTTCCCCTTTCCTTTATTCAGACTTTTATCGCATCAAATATCTAGTACTTTTCTAGTAAAGAACCACAGACAAACAAAAAATAATGGTAGCCCAAGTTCAAGTATTGGACGGTTTAGCTCCTGTTCCTGTGGCCAAAGATTTTGTTGAGGACGATGTTCCAGCCACTGTTTATGACTACGACGAGTCTCCGGAAAACAAGTCCTGGGCTTGCACTTTGCCTACAAAAAAAGGCCTCTATGATCCAGAATACGAAAAAGACGCCTGTGGTGTCGGTTTTTCCTGTAACATCAAGGGCGAAAAGTCCCACAAAATTGTCTCTGATGCTAGACATTTGTTGTGCAATATGACCCACAGAGGCGCAGTGGGCGCTGATAGCCGTGATGGTGATGGTGCGGGAGTCATGACAAGTATTCCAGAAAAATTGCTTAAAAAAGAATTCAAGTATTACTTTAATATCGACATTCCAAATATTGGACAGTTTGCAACTGGTAATTTCTTTTTTAAAAAAGATGATGAAGTATTAGTCAAGTCACAAAAAATCTTTGAACAGATTGCTAACTCTTTGGATTTGAAAATCTTAGGGTGGAGAGCAGTGCCTCATGATTCCAGTCTTTTGGGACCTGCAAGTTTATCTAGAGAGCCATTGATCTTGCAACCGATTATTGTGTTAAATACCTCTATTGATTCCACTACTGGCACTGTCATAAATTATGACTCCGAAGAATTCCATCAAAAATACTCCCAACATTTCGAAAAACAGTTATACGTTTTAAGAAAACAAGCCAGTAGCATTATTGGATTGCAGAATTGGTTCTACATTTGCTCTTTGTCTGCTAAAAACATTGTTTATAAAGGTCAATTGTCTCCAGCTCAAGTGTACAATTATTACTTGGATTTGCTCAATGTTGATTACGAAGCTCATTTTGCTTTGGTACACTCTAGGTTTTCTACTAACACTTTCCCATCCTGGGATAGAGCTCAGCCTTTGAGACTTGCAGCTCACAACGGTGAAATCAATACCCTTAGAGGTAATAAGAACTGGATGAGAGCTAAAGAAGGAATAATGAAGTCTGAAAAATTTGGCGATGATATTGAAAAGTTGTTTCCAATTATTGAAGAAGGTGGTTCTGACTCTGCTGCAGTTGATAATGTATTAGAATTGCTTGTTATTAACGGTGTACTTACTTTGCCTGAAGCTGTTATGATAATGGTTCCAGAAGCCTGGCAGAATAATCCTCACATGGACCCACATAAAAAGGCTTTTTACGAATGGGCCGCTTGTTTGATGGAACCTTGGGACGGTCCGGCTCTTTTTACTTTTAGTGATGGCAGATATTGTGGTGCTAATTTGGATCGTAACGGGTTGAGACCATGCCGATACTACGTTACAGATGATGATAGAATCATTGTTGCTTCTGAAGTTGGAGTTATTCCAATTGACCCTGAAAGAGTAATCCATAAGGGAAGATTGACCCCTGGTAGAATGTTACTTGTCGATACTGAAGAAGGAAGAATTGTTGATGATGCAGAACTAAAGAGAAAAGTTTCTACTAGATTTGATTTCAAGTCATGGCTTGTGGCTAACTTGATCACAATGGAAGATTTGAACAGCAAATTATCTGCTCGAAATGTTATTCTCGATGAACATTGGGCAAAAATTGATTTTGACGAACACATCAACAAAGATCCAAGACTTGCTGCTTTCAACTATAGTTTTGAACAATTAGGATTGATTTTGGTGCCAATGGCTACTGCTGGTAAAGAAGCTTTAGGCTCTATGGGTAATGATGGTCCTTTAGCCTGTCTTGCTGAACAACCAAGATTAATGTATGAATATTTTCGCCAGTTATTTGCTCAAGTCACTAACCCACCAATCGACCCTATTAGAGAAAATATTGTCATGTCTCTTGAGTGCTATGTGGGACCGCAGGGAAATTTGCTTGAAATGCAACCAAAGCAGTGCAACAGATTGATGTTGAAGTCACCAATATTGACTATTGAACAGTTCAACGCTATCCGAAATATTTCAGTGGCATATCCAAGCTGGAAAACCCACTCTATAGACATCACTTTCCCTAAGAGCGATGGTCTTTTAGGCTACATCAATGCGCTAGATAAGATCTGTCAAGAAGCATCCGACTCTATCTTCGAAGGTGCTTCAGTGGTGATTTTGACTGATCGTGCCACTAATGCTTCCAGAGTACCTGTTTCATCCTTGATTGCTTGTGGTGCCGTTCATCATCATTTGGTTAGACAAAAACAGCGTTCTAAAGTTGCTATTATTATTGAGACTGCTGAAGCTAAAGAAGTTCACCATATATGTGTGCTTTTAGGTTATGGTGCTGATGCCATAAACCCATATTTGGCCATCGAAACTTTGGTTAAAATGAACCATCAAAACTTGATCAGAAAGGAGAACATATCCGATGAAAAGCTTGTTGAAAACTACATTCATGCGATTGATGGTGGTATCTTGAAAGTCATGTCGAAGATGGGTATTTCCACATTAGCTTCTTACAAAGGCGCACAAATCTTTGAAGCTTTGGGGGTGGACAATTCAGTTATTGATAGATGTTTCAGCGGCACTGCCTCAAGAATTAAAGGCATTACTTTTGAGTATATTGCTCAAGATGCTTTCACATTGCATGAAAGAGCATACCCAAACAGGGAGACAGTCAAACCAATTGAGTTGCCAGAACAAGGTGAATACCATTGGAGAGATGGTGGCGACCCACATGTTAATGAGCCAGTTGCTATCGCTAACATCCAAGACGCTGTTAGAAACAAGAATGAAAAGGCATACCAAGCTTATTCCAAAAAAGAGTATGAAGCCATCAAAAATTGTACTCTTAGAGGTTTGCTTGATTTCGATTATGACAGCAGTAAGTCTGTTCCTATTGATCAAGTGGAGCCATGGACAGAAATTGTTAGAAGGTTCTGTACTGGTGCTATGTCTTATGGGTCCATTTCAATGGAATCACATTCTACTCTCGCTGTGGCTATGAACAGATTAGGGGGTAAGTCTAACACTGGTGAAGGTGGTGAAGATGCTGAAAGATCGCATGTTTTTGAAAATGGTGACACTATGAGATCCTCAATTAAGCAAGTGGCTTCTGGCAGATTCGGGGTCACTTCTTACTATTTGTCTGATGCTGATGAGTTGCAAATTAAGATGGCACAAGGTGCTAAACCTGGCGAAGGTGGTGAATTGCCAGGTTACAAAGTTAGTGAAAGTATTGCCAAGACTAGACATTCAACTCCTGGTGTTGGTTTGATTTCTCCACCACCACATCATGACATTTATTCAATTGAAGATTTAAAACAGTTAATTTATGACTTGAAGTGTTCTAACCCAAGAGCTAGAGTTTCGGTTAAGTTAGTCTCTGAAGTCGGTGTTGGCATTGTTGCTTCTGGTGTTGCTAAGGCAAAAGCTGATCATGTTCTTGTTTCAGGTCACGATGGTGGTACTGGTGCTAGTAGATGGACCGGTATCAAATACGCCGGTTTACCTTGGGAATTGGGTCTTGCTGAGACTCACCAAACCCTTGTCCTTAATGATTTGAGAGGCAGAGTTGTGGTGCAAACAGATGGTCAATTGAGAACTGGTCGCGATGTGGCTATTGCTTGTTTACTTGGTGCTGAAGAATGGGGGTTTGCTACAGCTCCTTTGATTGCCATGGGTTGTATTATGATGCGTAAATGTCACCTTTCTACATGCCCAGTCGGTATTGCTACTCAAGATCCAGAATTACGCAAGAAGTTTGCCGGTACTCCTGAGCATGTCATTAATTTCTTTTACTATATCACTCAAGAACTTAGAGAAATTATGGCTAAGTTGGGTTTCAGAACCATTAATGAGATGGTGGGCCACGCTGAAAAATTGTTTGTTAGAGATGATTTACGTACCACCAAGAATGCTAATATTGATTTGTCACCAATTTTGACACCGGCTCACACCATTAGACCAGGTGTTGCTACTTACTGTGTCCGCAAGCAGGACCACAGGTTGCATACTAGGGTCGACAACAAGTTAATTGATGAAGCCGAAGTTACTTTGGATCGCGGTTTGCCAGTTAATATTGATGCGGACGTGATCAATACTGATAGAGCCCTTGGTGCTACTTTGTCTTACCGTGTTTCAAAAACTTATGGTGAACAAGGTTTGCCTCATGATACTATCCATGTTAACCTTAGAGGCAGTGCTGGCCAATCATTTGGTGCATATTTGGCTCCTGGCATTACATTGGAATTAGAAGGTGATAGTAATGATTATGTTGGTAAAGGCTTGTCCGGTGGCCGTCTTATTGTTTATCCACCGAAGATATCTTCATTCAAAGCTGAAGAAAATATAATTATTGGTAATACTTGTCTTTATGGTGCTACTTCTGGTACCGCTTATTTTAGAGGTGTTGCTGCTGAACGTTTTGCTGTTAGAAACTCTGGTGCGACTGCCGTAGTTGAAGGAACTGGTGATCATGGTTGTGAATATATGAGTGGCGGACGCGTTGTTATCTTAGGTAAAGTTGGTCGTAACTTTGCTGCTGGTATGTGTGGCGGTATAGCATATGTGTTGGATGTTGCCCAAGAGTTACCAAACCAAGTCAACAAAGAAACTGTTGAGTTGGGAACCGTCACAGAGCCTAGTGAAGTAGCATTTTTGCGTGGCTTGATTGAGGACCATTTACATTACACTGGTTCTGAACTTGCTGAAAGAATCTTGAAAGAATTTAATAGAATTTTGCCGAAGTTTGTGAAAGTGTTGCCTATCGATTACAAGTTGGTTTTGGAACAAGAAAAGAAGAAGTTGCAAAAAATTAAAGAGACTGAGGCCACTAGCTTCTTCAGACATATTAGAAGTGATCCTGAATCTGATGTTACCAATGGGGAAATTTTGAAAAATTTGTCTTTAAAAAAAACTACTACTTCTTACAAGTCTGCTAAAAAAGAACCAAAAGTTGATGATTTAGAAGACACCATCTTGGATTCCAGTAATGAAAAAAAGAAGATTGAAAAATTGGATAAAGTGAGAGGATTTATGAAGTATAAGAGGAAGAATGAAAAGTATCGGTCAACTAAAGACAGGTCAAAGGACTGGAAAGAGCTCAACCAGCGTTTATCTGGTGGTGAACTACAAGAACAGTCTGCCCGTTGTATGGACTGTGGTGTTCCATTTTGCCAATCTGACACTGGGTGTCCAGTTTCCAACATTATTCCAAAATGGAATGAGCTTGTTTTCCAAGACCGTTGGTACGACGCATTGCAACGTTTGTTAATGACTAACAATTTCCCCGAGTTTACTGGAAGAATCTGTCCTGCACCATGCCAGGGTGCTTGTACTTTGAACATTATTGATGATTCTGTTGCTATTAAAGCCATTGAGTGCGCCATCATTGATAAAGGTTTTGCCATGGGTTGGATCAAACCAAAACCACCAACCACTCGTACTGGTAAAAGAGTTGTTGTTGTTGGTTCTGGTCCTGCTGGGTTAGCTTGTGCTGATCAATTGAACAAAGCGGGTCATAAGGTCACTGTATATGAGCGCTCTGACAGACCAGGTGGTTTGTTGATGTATGGTATTCCGAACATGAAATTGGATAAAGGAATTGTTAAGCGCCGTACTGATTTGCTTGCCGCTGAAGGTGTTGAATTTATTTGTAACACCGTTGTTGGCGAGGACGTTGAAATGGAAGACTTAAAAGCTGATAACGATGCAGTAGTGTTTGCTGTCGGGTCCACTATTCCAAGAGATTTGAAGATTCCAGGCCGTGATAACAACAACATTATGTTTGCTATGCAACTCCTTCATAAAAACACCAAAGCTTTGTTAGAAGAGAAATTGGAAGACATCAGAAAAACTTTAGAAGGCAAAGATGTTATTGTCATTGGTGGTGGTGATACTGGGAATGACTGCTTGGGTACTGCTACTAGACATGGTGCTAAATCTGTTACTAACTTTGAATTGTTGCCACACCCACCATCTTCAAGAAGTAAAGATAACCCATGGCCACAATGGCCAAGAATTTTCAGAGTTGACTATGGTCACACTGAAGTCAATGACAAGTATGGTAGAGACCCTCGTGAATATTGTGTCCTTTCTAAGGAATTCGTTGGTGATGGTGAAGGCAACGTTAAAGGTATCAAAACAGTTAGAGTTGAGTGGAAAAGAGCCGAAGGTAGTGGTGCTTGGCAAATGGCCGAGATTCCAGGATCCGAAGAGTTTTTCCCTGCTGATGTTGTTTTGCTCTCTATGGGTTTTGTTGGTCCAGAATCTGAAAACTTTGGCACCCCAAGATCTAAGAGAGGTAATATTGATACTGTGCATCCAAATAGCTACAAGGTTGATTTGAACAGTAATTTATTTGCTGCTGGTGATTGTCGCCGTGGCCAATCATTGGTTGTTTGGGGTATTCAAGAAGGTCGCCAGTGTGCTAGAGAAGTGGATGAATTTTTGGAAGGAACCACTAGATTGCCAGGCAATGGATCTATTGAGAAAAGAAACTATAAACTACTTGAAGAATTGGCTGCTCAAGCGTAAATAAACATTTCTATTATTAATTTATGGTATGCTTTTCTTTTGCCTTTTATTTATTTACTTATTTTTTTGTGAGTTTTATTAAATAATCTTTTGTATGTGATTTATGTTCAGTGATAGAGATAGTTTTTGGTTATATATTAGGACTAATATAATGATCTTGTTCAAACTTTAAGCTCTATAGTACTTGAGAATTATAAAAGCGGTTTTTCGAGAATGAACAGGTGGATATGTCTTGAGCGAAAAAATCGAATGACAATCACTGTTGGATTTTGAATCAAAGGTCGGCCAGTTAAAGTAGGTGTGCATCTTTTTACGTATCCACACTCAAAACTTTATAATACGCTTTTATCCTAAGCGTAAACCGACTTCTCCTACTCATCATTTCATGAAAAGCCGAGTTCTAATTGCTTCAAATCGCCCGATCAATCGAATGACGCAGTGTAAGGGACTTATTGTCTTAGATTGTGTCAAAACCAGCGCGATGAGATGCATGATGCTGTATGTAAGTAATAACACGGCTGTTCGTTACATGTCTCATTCACACCCACTATAGACTGCAGCGATGCGCTTGGGAAATTTCCTTGCCTTTTTTATGTAATGAATCATTTTTGACATGTTGCGGACTATACAAAACATAATTGATTGCTTCTAAGTTACATAGTTTAACCTCATTCTAATTTTGATAAATTATGCAGTTATAATATATTGATGACTTTTTTACTAATGGTTCATAGTTAATCATTTTTGTTTCCTTCTGAATTGCAATTGTTGCCCATGAATGTTATATTTTTATATATAAATAGCTCGATTTAACTGTAGTTTTTAGGCAACTTGACTTCTGCTATTTACTAAATTCTTTCGTTTTTGGATTTTGAAAAGCTTGTTGAAACTCCCTATTTGGATATGAGACAGAACAACAAAGAGCCTAAAAACGTATAACGGCTATGCTTGCTGAAAAGCAGAAAATTATTTAGGCTGACCCTCCTAAATCCTATAGTATAGAATCTAAAAATACCAAAGTCTATCTTTTAAAAAGTGGTATCAAAAAAAAAAAAAAAAAAAAAAAAAAAAAAAAAAGGAAAACAAAAGTAATACTACCAAAACCAATGTCAACCAGAAACACCACGATGAGCTGAAAATAACATATCTCAACAAATATTAGTTTTCCAAGTTTCATTAACGATGATGTTTTGCTAACAAAGAGAACTTACGACTATCGCTCAATTTTCCTGAAATATTGAAACTCTCAAATGATTAGCTATTTGTTTATTTAGTAGACCATGATGTTGAAACTAATGTCACCAAGACAACCACCTACTTGGGTTAATTTTCGAGGCCAACTGTGAAATCATACAATCAAAAATGGCACACCGAAAAGCAAAAAGTAAGAACTGATAATAATAAGGATATCTTCGATGGCTTATCAGTTTCTTGTGATTATGGCAATGAGTTCACAACAGACAGTAATGGACTGGAAAATATTGCTAACTCGTGCGAGGTACAATATTATGCATGTCCATGCAGGGCGAAGTGCGGTTGATACAAGCGTGCATGCTCCTTGGATTTGTATTTGTATCAGAATGCGACTCTCCACGTTTAAGGCAGTTCGGCAGTTATTTATAAGCAAGGGAAATACCGAATGTACAATAACAAATGTATTTAGCTAGAGATTTTGGGAAGTGCTTTAGATTCAAATCGTTTCTTGTCTTGTTGTTATTTTAGTAAATTGAGTTTGCGTGTTTTTAGAACTTCATATTTCATTTTCTCATTTCTCAAATTGATTGTGATTCAGCAATTGCACATATAGGCTTTAAAAGACCATGTCTTGCGACTTATACAAGATAAATAGCCTTGTTGATTTAGAAGATGGAGAAGACGACAATTCAGAATACTTTTCTTGCTTGAGTGAGTCTGAATTTGAGGATAGTGATGATGAGGACGATGATGAGGACGATGATTACAACAATTCTGATTTCAGTTTGACACCAATACATTCTAATAACTCCAATGTTTCTAGTGACAATGAATCAGTCAGTAGCATACAACATGCTAAGATGTCCTTTGATATTATGAATTTAGAACCACCGGGTACATGTACTCCAGTTTTTGCAATTACTTCTCAGCCCCAGACTAAAATCTGTGCAAGATCGCCAATTGACATAACTTTTCCTTCTAAACTTCTTGATAAGATTAGCCCACATGAGACCAAAACCACTACCACTATCAGTTCTGGTGGAACTAAAAACACAATAAGCAAAAACTCTATCCTAAAAAGTTTGCGCATTTCGGCTGAGACAAAATTCAGAAAGCCAATTGCTCCAATAATCAGCGACAATGATCCGTTTTTCGAGATCAATAAAAAATATGATTACAATTTATACCTTAGCGACAAGCTTTGCAAGACTTCAAAGTTACAACAGCATCCAATAGCTTCAAGGTTTTTCCCATTGGGTAATCCTTTTGAAACCCAGTTCCTTTCTCACCCTTCTTTTGGGAAAATTAATCTTTCTTCTCCAAAACCTTTAGAAACAAATGTTAATATCGGCAATAATTGTTACAATTCTACTTCTTTCTCTTCATCAATTAGCAAAGACATCAGCTTAGATCTGTTCATTGGCCATCATCGTCGCTCTTCTGCGCAGTTCTAATTAAATTTCTACGTCTCTTTTTTTCAGCTTCAAAGAAATTTCAACTAATTTTATTACTCATTTTTCTATACACTTCTCCAAGGTCTTCTCATTAAATTTGCGGAAAAATTAAAGGATATTTTCCCTCCTTTTTGCTCGTCATCCTGATATGATCCTTCATTGATTGAAGAATCTATTTTAATTCTCATTCCAACAATTTTTTCATTTGGTTTCTATGAAAGATTGTTTATTTTTCAAAATTATATACCCAATTTTAACTCATCAACATGTACCTTTACATAATTTTCTAAGCCATAAAAGTCTGTAGAAGTACTACCATTAATTAGGTATCATATCAGAGACCAGGTGATAAATAAGATTTAATATAAATATAAACATGCGATAATTAATAGTCAATGATTATTAATTAAAAAAAAAAGTAAAAATAAGAAATGAAAACACCGATAATTGCCGAAAAAAATCCAAAAACAGATAGATCAAAATCTAGTAAACACGTTTAAATAGCAAAGAATGAGAAAATAGTATAAAATAGTTATACAACTGAGAAAAAAAATAAAAAAAAAAAAAAAATCAGGTAAAACCAATCTAAACGAAATCAGCGTGTTCCCATAATCTTTTTCATCAATTGTTTCACTTTTGCGGTATCTTGTTCAATTTGCAAATTGATAAACATCGTTTCTTGATCATCAGTTAATTTTCCTAGTCCAGCGCCGCTACTTTCCGCTTTGACGTTGGTTTTACCATCAACCTTGGTTTTTACTGATGATGACACAACCTCTTCGTTGGTTTTCTGCTCTCCATTGTCATTCAACATAGCCACAATATCATCGGTTTTGATTCTATTCAAGTTCATTTTTTTGCCCAAGTTCAAAAATGGAACATTATCATCGCTAGAATCACTTTTAAACTTTTTTAGTAATTGCACAATATCCAAGGTTTCCCCATTTGGAATATTAACATTTTTGTTAGATGGTGTTTCGCATGGAGTATCAACTTCTTTCCTTAAGATTTTGTCAATATCAATTTGAGAGAAGAAAGCACACGACTGTGGAATGTTTTGAATTCCTAGTTGTTCACAAAATATTCCTCTTGTCCAAAGATTAGCAATCTGCAATAATAATGATACTTTATATTTGTCTTCTTCTTTGACCAAGTATCGGATCTCATCGTGTACTGTGATACAGAGCCTTGCGTCGACGTTGAACATCTGAATCAAGTATTCCATTGATACAATCAATAAGTGCAAGTAATCAACTCCAGAAGACTGAATGGCCCAGTTAATTCTTGAAGGTAAAAAACTGTTAGAATTCAAATTTTCTTTTTTTAATGCTTCTGTAATCCCTGCTTTCAAAACCGGAGTCTTTGGAATTTTATTTTCTGCTAAGTTTTCCAACTTGTTGAAAAGCACTGATTCAGAGCCACCATACCAGATTTTGTTCAAATTGATAGATCGACTTTGGAAAAATTTCTTCTCCTTAGGGCCCAACTTTACAGTTTTCCCTTTAGTGCTGTCAAATAAGTTGTTACAAATTTTGATCACTTCAGCATCAGTTAAACTTGGATTGAACTGTTTAAGCAAGGTTGACGTATGTTTCAATCCAGCACCATAAATTCTACTGTAGTTAAATACTTTTGCCTCATTTCTTGAAATCCCTAAAATTTCTGCAGTTTTGGAATGTAAATCGGTTTTCTCTAATTTGTTACCTTCAAGAGTCATCCAGCCAATCGCACTACCGCCATGAATTTTGAAAATCGAATCACTAAGCAAACTAGCAATCCAAAGTTCTTCACTATCCACATCAGCACCAACAAAGCAGTAACCATCTGGCGCTTGAACCTTGGTTTTTAGTTCAGATCCAATTCTATTTTTCTTCACATTAGAAGCAGTGAGCCAAGTTCTTTCCACTGCTCTTCTAGTGATTGTACCCATAGGTAAAATTTGAGGGATAATGATACCTATCTGATCATCTGGTGTACCATTGCTGAAAAGTGGCAAATTGAAATCCACATTAGTGTTAGGATCTTCATATACCACAAATTGACTCATAATACGCTCTCTGGAAGAAATCCAATAACTGGCGGAGGCATTCAAATCCAACACTTTTTCAGCAAGAGCATATTCAGAAGTCAATATTCCCTTTTCAAAATGTTGGAGGAAACTTTTAGTTGTCAAACTAGTGGTTCTTTTTCCAGGGCCATTAGGATGTGGTACTTTGAAATAAACATATTTATAATCTCTAGTAAGTTCCTCAAAATTTGGGTCTTCGGTAAAATCTTGAATTCTGGTATAATTTTTCTTAATAAACTCATTGATTCTAGTGAAATTATTGGATTTAACCCTAAAGCACCATCCCTTAGTTTCCGTCCAAATTAATGGACAGTCTTCCCACCTCAACTTCATCAAAATTGGCACCAATCGGGTTCTAATAGTCAACTTAATATCACTATTCATTGATGGAAACAAGCTTCTGTACCACTCTGGATATCCGGGCAATTTCTGACGCTTATATGGCTTGCCATCTTTAGTCATTTTAACCGGTTTGATTTCCCAATTGAGCTGGGAATACCATGGATCATTTACCACCTCTTCAGGGCTTTCTTTGAATTTGTTAACCAACTTTAAGGCAATATCTGCTAGACTTTTCTCAATCTCCATCTTGTTATTCTGATATAAAGATTCTGCGTTTTGAATGTAGTTTTGCCATGTTTGGTACGAAGTTGGTAAAAATATTGAATTGATGTGCCTGAGAGCACTAAATGATACTGGATGGGGACATGTCTTGCAGAATTTAGGGAAAACTTTACAGAAAACTTCATGTGTTGCTTGAACATCACTGGCGCAATAGCTCATCAACTGCTGAAATCTCTCCACTATCACAGTTTTATCAACCGATTTGAAATAGTCACGATCCGCCTTTTCAAGAGTTTTGCCACAATGTAAATGGTGCACATCCGCAAGAGAATTTGTACTGGTCATCGAAACCCATGGGTTATCAATTTGATGGTCTTCGTCGTCAAATTTATTGCTTAAGTTTTCGTTACCAATCATAGCTAGCTGGTCATTGACAAGGTAGTCATAAAAATGGTTTTCATCATACAATTTATTTATTTCTTTACTCAACTTAGATTCCATCTTTTGATTATTGTTGAACTTCATCCACACCGGCCTCTGTCTCGAGCAAATCCCCGTGGCGGCCACATGCAATGATAAAGTATCCAAGTAGAAAGCCTTGGATTTCTTGAAACTGTACTCATCTTTTATTCTGGCTCTATCGTAACACACACTATGTCCAACAATCAACTTGCTTCTGTTCATGACATCCATAGGGATAAGATGATTATTATCCACAGAATCTTTTTCAGTGGCCGTCAAGTAAGGGGAAACCCACCCATACCAGGCCACGGGTGAGGCGCAGGTCGCCATAACAGGATAATCACTAACTTTATACATTGTTTCAACATCAAAAACTAAAATATCTTCTAACGGATATGGAACTTTTGTCGGCTTAGCGCCATTAGGCTCGTAGCGATACCATCCTGGTTCAAAGAGCCATTTTTGAGGCTTTGCCGGCAACTCGATCTTGGATAGCACTTGAGCAAATTTTAAATAAGGGGATGCATCATTAAGAGCAAGTCTGATAAAATGCTCATTAAGATTTTTCCCTTGAATTTGCGGCACATTCAAAGTTATTGGATCAGTAATATTTGTCTTTTTATTCATTAAACCAAACTTCTCCAAATATTGTTGCGATAAATTGATTTTGATCTTGTCGTGTTTTGTAAGTCTTTTGCGCAGCACAGTTTTTTGGGACGGATATAGCTGGTCACGTAAGTCACTTGAAAGGTATTGAATGCCAACTTCATTCACAGTTGGCTCTTCTTTGACTAAGAGCTTGGGGAAGTCACCGCCAGAACTCTTGATATTGTTAGTTTTTTGATTTGCTAGATGCGAGGCGTGACGATACCCGTCGATCAGCTGCCTAAAGATGAGTGACTGGGAGCGGCGATACACTTGCAATGTTCGTAGGTGCCTAAACATTGTCTTTATGAAACTGTCTTTTCCCTATGTGTCCATATTATTTACAGAGTGCCGTTGACTAGTCAAGAGCTTGATCTTTGCGATCCTTCTCACTTTTGCATCTCTTTTCTTTTTGATACAATTTTTTTTTCTTTTTGATTTTTGCTTGCAGAGAAAGCCAATTTTTTGCCGTTTTAGGAAACTACAAGTCGGGGTCCCAACACCCTGGGTATTAAACTATAGTAGTTATTGAAAGTAAAATTGAAAAACCAACAATCTATAGCAGAAGAGAGAGAAAAGAAAAAAGAAAAAATTTTAGAAATAAATATTTCAAGTAAAAAGATAGAAACTGTCAAATCATATAGAGTTGCTTTGCTGGTATCTCTTTAGCAATTCCTCCAATCTCACTTTGAAGCCATCAACCAACTTGCTGGTCTCACTATGCCCAACACCAGCACTACTATTACTAAAACCAGAATTACCGCCATTAGTGTTATCATTCTGGTTAAACAGGTAGTAGTTTTTCGATTCATCCAAAAACTCATCCACAAGTTCTGAGTCATTTGAATCAATCCGGTTCAATTGCTCAAGCTCTCCGTTGAGCTCATCAATGTCATTATTCCGAAAGCCCAACTCGCTTGTATCGAAAAATGAAATCCCATTAACAAAGTCCCAGTTTTGTTTCACCAAATTTATATTGTTGTTACCAGAGCTGTTGTCTTTTGCCTTTGCAGCCTTTTTGTTGATTTCCGTTCTCATCAGCTGCGCAAGCACTGCGTTTTTCTTCTGTGCAATGACCATATTAATTTCCTTCTGCAATTTTTCCATGTCAATATTGTCTGTTCGCTTGATCAATTCAGTCATGTCGATTTTCATGTTAGCATTAGCATCCCCTGAGAAAAATTTCAAGAATTTCAAAAACCCAGAGACCCAGCTAATCAAGTTTTCGAAAAACTTATCTGTATCGTTGAGGTACGTTTCGTGAATAAATTCAAGCACGAAATCCTGGTACTTACTAATAACCAAATAAATGCTCAAAATGACCTCATTGGCATTCAAGACGTAGATGTAATCAAAAAGATACTCGATCAAAGAGAGCATATCATCAACGAAATTTTTGAATACCTTAACAACTTTCTTGAACAGACTGTTTTTGGCAAAAATTTTGACTAAAGGTTCAAAGAAAATAACCAAAAAATCTTTCAAAAAATTGTTCAAGTAAGATTCTGACCAAAGCTCATTCATAATGTGCTTGTCATTTTGACGGATCAATAACTGAAATAATTTTTTTAAATCATAGTAGAGCCCAGCATCCTCAACCAACTTAGCCAATTTTGCCGACTCAGCTTGACCTTCTCCCTTCTGCTTAAGCTTACTTAATGTTCTGTCTGCTTCATAACTACTGAAAACTTGCTTTTTCATGTTTACAAAGTTAGGGATGTTCCCATTGCCGCTCAACCTACTCAACTTGTCATTGAATAGCACAAGCAAAATCAAATCGGATTTTTTCTCAGCCTTGTATTGAGCAATAATTTCCTGCTTGAGCAAATCTTTGTTTTCATTCATCCGTAAAAATTGTTTGAAATTTTCAATAAGTGCACCATAACTTTTATCATAATTTTTGGTAAGCTTTTCGGTGATTTGATTAATACGACGATTAATATCACTTAAATCTGATGACAAAATGTTATGAAACAAAACCTGGATAAGTGAACGATGTCCGTTGTTATTCTCACCATCCCTATCAGTGCTGCTACCAGTGAAAAAACTAGGCAAGATATTTGGAGGTTGATACAAGAAAAACTCAAGCAACCTTTTAATAATGAGCAACGGGTTAGTGAGTCGCAAAATTGACTGTACAATAGTATATGGAAAGAGCCCATGGAGCCGTTTAATTTGACTGAAAAGTTCAAACGAAACAGCATTGTAAGCTTCTTCGCCCTCTTTATCTTCATAACTGTTGCTTGTGAAAAATAAGTCATAAACGAAAGAAGCAGCTTGCAATTTGATCCACTTGATAAACGTCTTGGTTATGGGACTAAAGCCCGTGATTTTTTTATTTTCCTTGAACTCGGCTAATAACTTTCCTAAAACGCTCTCATGAGATTGCAAGTTGAGGTATATTTTATACTGATTGAGTTGAGCTGGGGTGTAGTTGGCGTTCAAGTATGCCTGGTTGTTACTATTGAGAACAATGTTTTTGAACGTGCGCAATTCATTCTTGAGCTTTAAATTTATCAAGTAAATTTTTTTTTGAAAAATAAGCTGGTTTTTTAGCGTCAAGTAATCCAAATGCTTGCGATAGTTAATATCTTTTTTGTCTTCAGCAGTTAACTGACTTTGCCGACACGATGAATGGAAAAGAAAGTCTTTCAAATATGTGGAGTTGGCAACTTGTGGAATCTTGATTAAGGTTTTTAAATAGTTGTTTAGTAAAAGCCGCAATTTTTCTCTAGGTAGAGCCACATTCTCATCAATATCAGAGCTCTGTAGTACATTGTTGTTTGTAGCGGTCTTTGAGTTAGTTGAATAAAACGATTCAGTGCTCATTGATCCGCTTGATGTGTCATCATTGCTAGCTCTCTTTACAGACGAAGATTTACTACCAGAAATCTTTTTCAAATTTCCCTTTATTGAACTAGCAGTAGCGCCGCCACTGCGATTCTTTGGGCTAGCATTCTTTGTCAAAATATAATTCAATATCCGCTCACTGTCCTCATTAAATTCATCCAGGTTGAAAAATATTTCATCAAGGTCATTCATGCCATCCTTATAATAAAGTTTATCATCATCGCTGTCGTCGTCATCATCATCATCATCATCATTATTATTATTATTGTTATTATTATTATTTCCACTATTGTATTGGCCGTAAGAACCAGCGCTGTCTGCTTGATTTTCGAAAATGCTCTTCACCAACGTAGAATGCTTGTATTTTTGGGGAAGCTTGGGCAATGTCACTTCCGGAAAGTTTTTCTTAAGAAGTGCACTAAGCTTTTTAAAATCGGCATACGATCTAAATATGATGAATTCTTGTATAATAGTATTACTTTCATTTTCAATTTCGTTTTTCTCATTTTGTATTTGCTGGTCAGCATATTTGTCAGTGTATTTCAGCTGATCAAGACTGATTTTGTATTTCACTGACAAAATAAACTCATAAGTTTTCACCGCTTTACTAGACTTGAGAAAGTTAATGGATGAGAAAAAGCCGCCACTTTTGCTGCCACTGCTGGACTCATCAGCCTGAAGCACTTTGCGAACTCCGATGGTTTGAAGGATATAGCCATTAATGAAAGGCGGATTATTAAGTTGCTCAAGAAGATCTTTGCGAGTAATTCTCAACATACCTTCACCGTTTCCGCTCTTTTCTACGTTGCCATTTTCGTTGCCATTTTCGTTGCCATTTTCGTTTTCATTTTCATTGCTGTTTTCAAGTTCACTAATGTACTTTTCCAAATTCTCAGAGATTTGCTGGTTTAGTTTATCTCCTGTCATTTTGTTGATATCTACTTTGCCACCGCCTGGTTCCGCAGCACTATGGTCTGCATTACTATAATATAAGTCTTCTTTAGTTGTGGTGATTGATGAGTTCAAAAATAGTACAAGCAATTTGAATAATCTCAAATTGATTTTTTTCCGCTTAGTTAGCTCCAACCGATCCACTGAATTACTTAAATTTTTAGTGAGAAGATAATTGACAAAGGGCTGCAACTTGTAGCGCCAAAAGTTATTATTATTGGTGTGATCCAATGACACGGTTTGTGAATCCTTTGTCGAATACCTTGGATTCAGCACAAACCTATTGGAATTGCCATTATTGAGAGCAGCATTTCTGGCGGCTTCTTCAGCAGTGAGCATCTCTTCGCGATAATCGCTAGCGGCAAATGCGTATTTGGAATCCAAATCACGGAAATATGGGAAAGTTTTAACATAATTGATAAACATGAATTTCAACACTGGGTATTTATCGGCGTGGGTGGTAAGAAGGTCTTCTACCGAGTGCACTGGAGCACCGTTGCCGTTGCCATTGACGCTATCGCCAGAGTAGTTATCATTGTTGCTGCTGTTGATCTGACGAAATGGATATTTTAGATTAGCAAGAAAATCAGTATGGTCGTGCCACGCAGCATTGAATTCCTGTTCGACAAGAAGCAAAAGAAGCTGATTTTTCAAATAGTGATCTTGCTGGGGCGTCAATGCCAAAAAAGACTGTTTGTCTTGAAAGTGTGTGTCTTGTTTTACTTCAACATCATCATTGTTGATCGCAGTGCCGGCAACCAGTTGTGGCGGCATATTGTTGTGCTGCGCTGTACAACAGTGATCTGAAAGGTTCTTTTGGTGCCACTTTTGAAAGCGGTTGCGGGTCTGGGCTCAATTCTGGAGAGTTGGTGACTCTAGGTTTATGTACAGTTCTTTCAATTTGGTGACTGTTTGCCGCTGTTTGCCGCTTCTTCTATTCTGGCTGTGCCGTGAAACGGATTACTTGCTTGATCCGCCTGAGGTCTGCACTTTTGGTGGCAACTATACAACCGAAGTGTTATGTGCCGTTTACCACTCTCAATACTGAGCTGTAAATGCACAAGCCGGGGCGCTTTGTTTTGTTACTTTGTGGCGGCTGGCGCTGTTCAGAAAGGACCACAATGGCTATCGACAACGGCAAAACAGTTGAGCCGATCTGGTCGATGAGCATTGCTCAGCTTCTGCTGGATTTTCGTTTCGGCCTTGCTCTCAGCGTATCCATCCCGCATGAATCCGTACCGTTGGTACTGGGGGACTCCATGCACAGTACAACATCAAGAGCCTTTTGTATCGGCTATATAGTCTTACTGCTGCGAGGTTATTGCGGTGCGAGGCATCTTCTTGTGAGCGCATTTATATCGTGAAGGCAGAGAACACCAATTGTCTTGCAAAGTGTCTCTTCTTGAGCTACGTAGAAAGTGTTGAAGTGGTCAAGAGAAGGCAAGAGCATTTCCCACTAAACTCGAATGGTGCTTCATAATTTCCTATAGAGCTCAACCTCGTCCTACCAAGCAGAGGTATTGTTCTGGTGCGCCGAATGTTAAGCCGGAAAACCCTCGTCTGAAGCATATAGCCCGCGAAGGCTTTTTCTCAGCAAACTGCTGCAGTACAAGACCAAAACTCTTCCAAGAGCTTACAAGATAGAAGGGAGACGAAAATGGTGCGCGGCAGCTGCCCAAAGAAGAACTATTCCGTGCCCCGAGCGGCAAAGGCCCTATATACTAGCTCACCAGTCCGCAATATCACACAGCACTGGCCGTCGCTTGCACTGCCATATGAGGATTCTGCCATAGTCAGTACCGTGGTTCTGTATGCGACGCGAGTAAGCTATTTAGCTCTTCTTCATGGTCTGCGATAGTCCGCAACGGCAATCGTGTCTGTGTCTCAAAAGCTTTCGGCGGGGTGTGCGGAAGTGCGCTTAGCTTGAAGCCTGTGGCGGAGCTGGCGATCGAGAGGGTGTATTAGCGTAGGGTCCGCCATATAAACACAGCGGCGCCACATCAACAGGGGTGTAGTCCCGTCCACCTGCACCAAAACTGTTTAAAACCGCAAGAAAAAAAAAAAAAAAAAAAAAAAAAAACGCACTGCAATGCGATTGCAGGACACGATGGAAGATTCTCTTCTGTTTATTTCGTTTATTCCGCTAAACTGCTGTGGCAGTTGCTAGAGATGTTAGAAAAAACTTTCACATGCTTGGAAATAGGCGGAAAGCCTTTTTTTGTTCCGGACTTTTCTGGGCATCGCAATGCTTGGCCCCTGCCGAAAGACAGAAACGAATCGACTGTCGTTGAATCCATGAATGCAAGAGGAAAAGGAAATGCTAGCTCACAGCAAGCGGCACACAAACAACAACAACAATAACAACAACAACAACAACAACAACAAGTAACGTTTGTTACGGCCCCTCGCACTAGACGGGACATCCTAGCTGTGGCCGCTCAGCACCAATCTTTCAATCCTGGTAGATTCCAACTGTAAGTAAACCCTACACCGGCCTGATCATAGTCATTATTGCACTGTACTTTAACAGATACTCTGTCAGGATCTGTCAGGATCCTTTTGGGTATTTTAGCTTGTTTCTGCCGCAGATTGCCGATGCGCGCTTCCAGACACATGGTGCTGCAGAGATAGCTGCAGTGCGGTGCGTCACGGCAGAAACAACATGACAATTGCAATAGATTCTCGCCAGTCCTGAATATCCAGCTAAAGGGCTTCTCTTGTGGCTTCCCAGTCGCCGTGATATATAAGACTCGGGCTGCTGGCTGCTGGCCTGCCTTGTTTCTCGTTTTGTTTCTTGTTTCCTGTCTCTTGTTTTTTCTGTTTCGTCTTTTGGTGATATCGATTGTCTGCCCTATTGACTTTTTACTTTTACTACTTTTCTCAAGAGCTACTTGAACTTGACATGTCTCCAATATCTAACCACCCCACGGTGGCTCGCACAATATTGTCCAGGCTCCAGCAAGAACTGGGCCGCACCCACACTCCTTCTCCAAAAAACGACATCGAGTCAAACTGCAATAGTGATTCAAGCACATTAGATCCGAATAACAACGCTTTTAGCAACAAAGACAGTAATTACAACAGTAGTAGTGTTGGTAATAATAACAATGCTCATAGCGGCGATATCCCGGTTTACGAAGACGGCCTTGAATTCAAAGACATCGATCCATACTTGGTCACCTGGAAGGATGCCGGCGACAAGCAAAATCCACGCAACTGGTCATCAGCCCGCAAGTGGACAGTAACCATCTTAGTTTCGCTTGATGCGTTCACCGCCACATTTGCCAGTAGTGTGCTTTCTCCTGCCATGCCAGCAATTGCCCAACAGTGGCACTTCACCAATAACCAAACCTTAGCAGCAATGTGTGTTAGTATCTTCATTCTCCCTTGGGCATTTGTTCCGTTGGTTGCTTCTCCTTTGTCAGAAATCTACGGCCGCCGTGTTATTCTCCTTGCTAGTCTTTGGGTGTTGCTTGCTTTCAACATTGGCTGTTGTTTTGCCCAGAACAGAACTCAATTGATTATTTTTCGGTTTTTCGCTGGCGCTGGTGGTGCATCTCCTTTGAGTATTGGAGCTGGTATCATTGGCGATTGTTTCAACACTAGCCAGCGGAACTTAGCTTTGGCAATATTTGGTATTGGCCTAATCTTGGCCCCGGTAGTTAGTCCAGTGGTTTCTGCCTTTATTGTTCAGGAAGAAGGATGGAGATGGTCATTGAGAGTCTTGGTAATCCTAACTGGAACAGTACTCATCGCGAACCATTTGTTTTTAAAAGAAAGTTATGCCCCAGCAATTTTGCAGCTGAAAAAGAATAAAATTATCAAGAATATCAAAAAACAAGCTAGAGGTACCAACAAGAATAACGAAACAGGAAATGAAGACGCTATTGATATTTCCACAGTTGACAAATACAATACGGTTTACGACATCACAGAAGCCCATACCACATCAGTAACCAAAATTTATATCAATATTATCCGCCCATTACAACTACTTTTCTTTCATCCAATGGTTTATGGCTTAGGTATTTATTTATCCTTTATGAATGGTTTCTTATACTTGATGATTGTTATTTTTCCTAAAGTTTGGATGTTCAAGTACAACTTCAAAACTGGCATTTCTGGCTTAATGTTCCTAAGTATGGGTGTTGGGTTTATTATTGGATTGGTGTTTTGGACCTGGGCTATTGATTACACTGTCAATAAGCAAATCAAAAATGCCAAGGCAAAGCACGAAGCCGCTATAAACAAACAAATTATTCCTGATGTTGTTGTTGAGAAAAACAGCACTGATACCAATAATAATAACACCGCTGACACAAATGATAGCAACGTCACTGAAGGCAACAAAAACAACAGCAGCAATGCAAGTTCCAGAGAATTTATAGATGCCAACGACGCTCACACTACCTACTTTAAGCCAGAGTTCCGTTTACAAACTCTACTTTATGGTGGTATAGTTGGCCCTGCCTCGTTAATGATCTTTGGATGGTGCGTCGAGAAAAAAGTTCACTGGATAGTACCATCAATCTTTGCCGCTATCTTCGCCACTGCAGTGGTCAACACTTTTCAAGTCATTAACAACTACTTGATTGACATGAATCCTCGGTTTTCTGCCTCTGCGGTGGCTGCAGGGACAGTGTTTAGGTCATTATTTGGCTTTACGTTCCCACTTTTTGCACCAAAAATGTACGAAAATTTGGGCTACGATTGGGGAAATACAATGTTTTTTTTTATCGGAATTGTATTGGGAGTCCCGTATCCTGTTTTTGCGTATTTCAAAGGAGAAAAATTGAGAGAATGGGGAAATTTGAAGATTGAGAAGATGAATAGTAAGTGGCACGACCTGAGAATTGAAGGGCTTGTTGAGGAGTTGGGATTAAATGTTCAAGCTGCAGGTGAAGATGCAACAGGAGTTGGAGAGTCTGACCCTGAGCGGGATCAACACCATGTTCATCATGATGATAATGGGGATGCCTCTAATACCAAGAGAGATGATAATTCTGAAGAATAAGCGAAGCAAGAGCCAGTAGTGAAAAGTAGAGATTGCTGTTGATGTGATTGATGAGTCCCTACCCCTTTCGATTACTACTAATTCTTAATAGTATCTGTTTTTAATCCTCAAAATTGGTGTCTGTTCTTCTTTTTAGAATTCTTATTTTCAAATCTTTTCTTTATTTCTTTACTGTCCAAAAGTTTCAACTTTTTTTTCCATAGCTCTCTCAATGACTATTAATTTTTATTTAGTTTTTCTCTTAATCTTTTAATTTGTTTTTTATTAATATTATGGTTTTGGTTTTCATAGTTTAATAGAACTGCTTTATTTATAATTTTGAGCATCTAATGATACGATAATTTAATGATACCTAGGTATTCTCAAGGGTGTAAACTACCACACAATCTTTCTATATGTTTCTGATCCTTTTTTCAATTTTATTGTTTCAGCATTTCTTTTCGTAGAAACTTTAAAACAACAAAAGCACACACAAGGATAGATTCACATTGAAGAAGTATGCGAAAACAATAGCTCTGTATAAACGGTTCTACAGTAAGCCTTTGAAGAAGGCTGGTAAACGCAGTGTACATCATTCAAAGATGAAAATCATTATCAGCAAGATTTTGAACAAAGCTAACACCTCTGTGTTGATACACGAGGAAGCACAATAATGCAATGAGCACATCGTGCCTGAAAGCGCATAAAATGGTTTAAAGTGAATCCATTCCTTGGTTCTCGTTTTGTATACAAATATATGACTGCACGTTTCTTCCTTTCATGAAGCAAATAAATCTATTTCACTGTACTGTATCTTTCTTTCTCCATCCTTACCAGCTTCCACGTTACTACCAAGTCATGCCAAATCTCAATAGTCTCTTATAATGTATCTAAAAATATAATATGCCATGTAAAATTGTGTTTTCCCATGCGTATCGTTTTTACTAATTTAATTTTCTCTTTTATAGAAACAACAGAACTATAATGCATATACTATATAAATATGTTCATAAAATTGTATTTTCTGCAAATCTTTTTTTTACACAGTATTGATTTATTATCCTTTTACCTTTGAGTTTGATTATTGCGCTTCTATCATATTGTTAATGTCATCTGCAAAAATGTAATAAAGGAGCGCAGTTTGTTTATATTTTCTGAAAGAGATATGATAGTTTTGTATGAATGATTGTTTGGGTTCTTTTTGTCTCACCAGTAGTAGACTTTTGGCGCCCTATCTAAAACATTGTCCGTTTTGGGCGTGGCCATGTATGCAGGACACAAAACTTCAACTATATTTTTGTTAGCTATTTTTGTCTTCCGAAAGAAAATCACGGATTTCCGCAAATCTGGCATTTTTTTTTAAGTTTTGTTTGTGAAAAATCAAATGTGATAATCATTACTTTTTCTGACTTCCTGTAAGTCTATGATATTGTTGGTAATGGATCTATTTGTAGAGGAATATCTTGTATATTTTGTGCAAGTATTTTCATTCCATGCATGAATGCATAGTTGCGAGTGTCCAAGGGAAGTTGATGTCCAGCTTTCTGTTTTGGGAATATCTTGAGTGGTTCTTGGAACGTTAATTGTAATTTCAATTTTGCGGTCTCCTTGTTAGTCGTGGAATGAGGTCAATCTGGTAGAAGAGTAGGAACTAACAATTCTGGTCCGTAGAGGAGCTGATGGCAGAAGGTCGCTAATTGGAAAAAGGTTGATTTATCTTTCTCATTTAGTTATTGTAAGAAAGCATTTTCAAGTGGTAGTCATGATTTCTAAAAAATCATACATTTCATAATAATGTAACTTTGGGAAAACATTTTCTAAAAAAATGATGTTATAAATAATGCACCAAACGACTATTCAGACTTTGCTCAAGATAAATTTAACGTAAAAAGTAAGGGTAGACTTTGTCTAGTATAATCGCTAACATTCGTCAGGAAATTATACATTCAATCCAAGAATTTAACTTTACTAGATGGAGAATGGCCCGTGCTATCACTGATTCTATCAAGCCATTCCTGTATTTTGTGCAAAACACAAGCCTCATGTTTGACCACTTCCTATTTTACCTCCAACATTTTGGTAATGGTCGGCGAAATCTAGCTTATGACTGGTCCTTGGATTTACAGCTACACATATCGAAGGTTACAGCCGTATCATCACATTTTTTTTCTCACACAAACACCAGAACGATTTGCAAACTATATATAATTTGATAAACATTGAGTTCTAGATCAACAGACTGAGATACAGTCACGTAGCATTTTTTACTTAACACCTTCTATCATCTTCTATTTGGTCCTACAATATGCACATTTCATATAAGAGAATATTTGCTCCGAGTCACATTGCATAATTACTACTATTAATAGCTCAAAGTTAGTATGTGTTGTATTCAGTCTGATTATTATTTGTATACGGCTCAACCCAATCTTGTTATAGAATCACTATTGTGTCTATTAAAAACATAAAGCTTTTACAATTGATAACCATGAATCCTGAGATATCAGCATCCCGTAACAAGATCGGTTCATTAACTATATATAAACGATAGAAAATAGAATCTTACAAACTTTTCTATATAGCATATACAGTATATTTCAATCAAATGACTCTTACCTTAAAAAACAAAAAAACTAGAAGTGACGGAGTGGATGGATCTAAATTAATGAGATGTGAGAAGGTTTTGGGATTCATTATTATGCCCGGGATCAACAAGTATGAGAGATACTTATAAAAAAAAAGATAAATAAGATAAGTATTACGTGATAGAAAGAAAATGGCTTCGCTTAGCGTTATTCATACATAGTGGATATTAGCTATAGAGACGAACATAGCTTATATAATTTTTTTGAAAAATCGGAGTCTTTGATTACCTGCATTCAACGTTACTAAATACTTTAGCAATATTACTTTGAATTGCTATTTTCAGGAATGATCTTTGAATTGCTGTCGGAGTATATTGACTGAATCTACTACTCATACCTAAGGTAATCACCTCTCTACAACACTGATGAGATTAATTTTTCCTCTAGTAGTGAAGAGAAGTCACTTTAGATTTAATTAGGTGGTAAACTAACTGTATAACAAAATTAGACTTATTTTCCTCACTTTTATTAAACTAACACTAAATAAAATTTCGGAATACTGACATCTCAGGGTTCATGTTTTTAGAGGTAAAAGCCTTGTATTTCCAAATATAACTAACTAATAATAAATATATAAAAATATTGGGTTAGACCTTCTTCAAATAATAATCAGACTGAATACACAACATGTTATTGATTCGCTATTACCAGTAGTAAATACGTGTAACTTGCACCAAGATAAAAGATCCGCGAAGTTATTCAGAAATAAATGTTGGTTAACTGTATTCAGGTTTGTTGGTCTAGAACTCAATGTTCATCATAAAAATATTCTGTTTTTCCGTTTATATATAAATATTTCATTTCACATTTATAATGAACGGTATGGGCGTTTATATTGGAATAATTCCAACAATTGCTAACATCAGGACATAATGAATACATCGAGAATTACTTTCATTTTAGTTCTTTTTTTGTTCTTAACCATCAAAATGGTTTCGTGGTCTAGTTGGTTATGGCATCTGCTTAACACGCAGAACGTCCCCAGTTCGATCCTGGGCGAAATCATTTTTGATGATTGTTATCAGTAATTTTTTTTTCCGCATAAAAAACTAGATATTTCTTAAAAGCACGTGAAAAGCTCCTCATCTTGCAGAGATATAAAAAAAATAAAAATTTTTTTTTTTTTTTACATTTTGATGCTATCATTCAGTGAAATTTCATAAATTTACAGAGAGAGAAAGACAGTCAGACAAGCTTCCATTTCTCATACGAAACTACATTTAATTAAAGCGGCATTCCAACAGATTAAAAGAAACCATGGAACCGCAAATACAGGCGCCTATAGAGGCTATAGAGAAAAACCCTACTGACTTGATTACTCAGGCTCTTACATCAAGTCAAGATGCCAATCAGGATAATAATGATAATAATGCAGTTACGAAAAATTTATCAAATATTGTCAAAAGCATCTTAGACCCTGTCATATTGCTCAACCAAGCCGAAAAAGCCAAAAATAATAGAAAGAAGGCATCAATACTAGACCAGATTTACGTTGAAGGGTTGGATTCTAGTCAAGTATGGGAACAGGCAAAGTTGATTATTGATGACAATGTGGACGAGTTAATGTTCACTGAAATACCGGAGATTAAACTGAAGATCGGTAAAGATGCTCATGATGAAGGTGACTTCACTGATGAAGATCCCGAAGGAGGAAATTATGAGGTCAGCGATGGAAGCAGCGATGAATACGAAGATTTTCAAAACAAGAGTGTTAGTGGTGATGGTAAAGATGGTGATGAACTTTCTGAGGGCGACTATGAAGATTTTGGTGGGTCTGATGATAAAACCAAAGCTAATGTTGAAGGTACAGACAGTGAAGAAGAAGAAGAAGAAGAAGAAGAAGAAGAAGAAGAAGAAGAAGATAACGGCGTCAAAAATGACGGGTTTGGTCTTAATGATGACTTTTTCTCCTTAGAGGAATTCAACAAGCAGGTTCTTGCTGCAGAAAAAGAGAATAATAACATTGAGGACGAAGAAGACGAAATTGATTATTTTGGAGAAATTTCTGATGGTTCAGATGAAGAAGCAGAATACTATAATGATTTCTTTGATAAACCTCAAGAAGAAAAGAAAAAGAGAACTTTAAGCAAAACTAAGAAACCTACCAAATCTACTCAACAACAAAGCAGTGGAGACGAAGAAGAAGATTTTGATGACAAAGAATATGACAATGCCATGTCAAATACCATGCTTGATTTGTTTGCTGATGATGATTATGAACAAAAGAAACAAAAGAACGACAAGGAACAACTTTCTACTTTTGAAAAACAACAAAGGCAAATTCAAAAACAAATAGCAGAGCTCGAAAGAGAGGCAGTGGAAGAAAAAAAATGGACTATGAAAGGTGAAGCTTCAGTGAAAAACAGACCTACTGACGCTTTACTTGACGAAGAACTTGAATTTGATCGTAATGCCAAACCAGTACCAGTGATTACTCAGGAAGTCACAGAGTCTATTGAAGAACTAATTAGAAGAAGAATCAAGAATTACGAATTTGATGATTTACCGAGAAGACTCTTCAATGATATAAATAATGACAGATTCAAGATGCACGATGATTTCAATATAGAAGAAGTTGGCAAAAAATCTCAAAAATCTTTAGCCGAAATTTATGAGGACGAACATTACAACGGTGTGACAAAAGAAACTCAAGCTAATGATAAACTCAAAAAGCAGCATGACGACATTGTTGAATTATACCAATCACTTTCATATAAATTAGACTCACTTTGTTCTGCTCATTATATTCCAAAACCAGTGGCCAAATCTTTGGAGATTAAGGTGAATACGTCATCCATTTCCATGGAAGATGCGCAGCCATTAGCGATGTCCAGCGAATCAACATTAGCGCCACAAGAAGTGTTCAAGTTGCAACGTGGGGTAAACAAGAAGACTAATGAAGTGGTACTTGCTAATGGTTTAATTGTCAACAAGAACGAATTAACAACAGAAGAAAAGAAGAATTTGAGACAAAAAGGTAAAAGAAAGAGATCTAAGGAACAGAAAAATAGTAGCGAAAATGCAAACAAGAAGACCAAGAAGAATGGTAAGGTTTCTAATAGTGAAGTGCTTGAAACATTAAGAAAAGGTGAGGTGCAAGTGATTGATAACAAGGGGGTGAGAAAGGATATTAATGGTAATGTGATTAAGGATGGACAGATTTCAAAGAGTGTTTCATTTAAATTGTAAGTAATGGTGAGATTGGTTGATGTATGTATGTGCTTGTACTTTTGAATAGACGCTATGCTTTGTTCATAATATTTTATATCGGGATGTTATTATAGAATCTTTTGTACTGTTGGTGGAAAATCTAAAGGCTTTTTAAGTGAGGTCTAATAATATAAAATAGTTTTTCTATTAGGTTAGGGACATGCTCCGAAGAATTTGTATGTTATACTAAAACCCAATGTCTATTTGGGCGCATATTATATGTTGGCCTCCAGTGAACATTTTCATTCCTATGCTGCCTCTTATATCCGGATGTAATACTGTGATTCTCAGGACACTTTTGCGCATATGACCAAAATATGGTAGCGTTATATACTAAAGTAGATCGGTTGATTTAACATTTTTTACACTTGTCAAGTCAATCAAACAAAGCTATGAAATTATTTACCAACTTGAAAAGGTAAAATATTAAACAAAATATCAATTATAAACTAATTAGCATCAATTATATCATATTGAATACATACACATACTGACCACTTCCTATTACAATGTTCTATTAACATTGTGATCAAACAAAATGTTCTTAGCCTCTCCACCAATTTCATAATTGAACTTAACTCTCAACTTAAGCTTTGATCCGATTTTCCCGTTGATTTTCAATTCTTGCTTATAGAAATTATATTGATTGATCTCGGTGACTAGCTCACTAGGTACAATTACAAGTTTTTGTGACTTAGCTACCGCGATAAGCAAATTGAAGTTCTTAATCACTGAGTTTGCGTTAGTGTTGTGAGTGGCATTAACAATAAAAATCTCTAAAACTGCTGAACCTGAAGCTATGGCTTTCAAGTTGAGCTTGATTGTAATGTCTTCATTTTGGAAAATTTCTTGATAGTCTGGCCCAGATAAGAACCGGTTATTACTTTGCTGCTGCTGCTGCTGCTGCTGCTGTTGCTGTTGTTGCTGTTGTTGCTGTTGTTGCTGTTGTTGCTGTTGCTGTGGTTGTGGTTGTGGTTGTGGTTGCAGCTGTGAAGCGTTAAATAAACCTAAGACATTGTTGTTATTATTGTTCTGTTGATTGGTGTTTGCTGCCGGCGGCGTTGCGGTTGCGTTATTCGAACCAAACAAGTCCAAAATGTCAGCAGAAGCAGGCTTAGCGGATTGAGCTGGAATATTGCTATTACTGGAATTACCAAAAATATCAGAAAGTAAATCAGCATTGTTTTGTTTGTTTCGTGTTACACCAGCACCGGTGGTAGCGGAATCAGCATTAGTAGTAGCACTACCGGTATCATCCATCAAATCGAGCAAGAAATTATCAGCGGAGCTACCCACATTACTGCTATCAGAATCAGCTAATGATTTAGAAGAAACAGCTTCTAAATTTTGCGAAAGTGATACTTTACCAATTTCTTTGATATGCAGGGGTGGGATCCTTTCTAATAAACCGTACTTAATATTTTGATCCTTAATGCTCAAGATTCCCAAGTACTCCACCGCTTTCATTTGTAAATTAACATTGATGGAGTCGCTGAAAGTTCTAATCAATACTTCAATTTGTGCAAGACTTTGTGGATTATTTTGGAAAAGCTTTGAAAGTTTAAGCAACGCTGTCAATACATACGAGTTGATCAATTGACTAGTAGTGACTTTGACTAACTTGGTAAAATATTCCAATACTACTGCGTCTGTGATAACGCCACCAGCACCGTTACCACTTGGTTCTTCTGGCTTATCTAATTGGCCATTTAATACTAACTCGCCATATTCACCTAAACACCACACATTAATCAAATTCAAGCCATTGTTGTAATAATTAGCTCTGCTTAAATTGAAAATTTGGATTAAACTATCTTTAACCAACAACTGGTTATCATTAAAGTTGTTTTCTTGTGACAAACCAATATTAACTGGTTGATTATTAGCAATGTTTGATATGATTGATAATATAAATGAAATAATATCATTTGTCATGTAATTGCCATTCAAATTCAATAATATAATCAAATACTTGAAGAAAAATTTCAAATTTGGCGAATATGTTTTCAAAATAATAGCTAGTTTTTTGGTAATAAAAAATTTTAAATCCAAATTGTTCAATGAATATGATGAAGAGTTACTATCTAATGTACCAGTAGGGTTCTTAGTATATGAATTTAACGAGAAATCGTTCAATTCTTTGGATAAGTTGTAGTTGAAAATATTGAATTCATTAAACCCACCACCACTACCACCACTTTCTCCATTTTCAGCATTAGCAAGCTCCAAAAATTTAACCAATTCTTTAATTAAGACCCTGATATTTTTTTCGTTCAAGATTTCAAAGATCAATTCTAATGCTCTTCTCTTGATACTGATATCATTATCAAACAAGCAGTTGATGATTATTGATTGATGTCTCTGCACGGTTTTAGGTTCAAACTTAACGACAGTCAATAAGGTATTCAACGAAATATACTTGATGTTATTATCTTTCAAAGTTAAAAATTTACCTAACAAATTAATTCCAAGGACTTTTAATGCACTGTTTGAATTTTTCAATTGAAAGATTGATCTGACCACTTCATAAAGAATCAAATTACCGGCATTTTTACCAAATTCAACATTGGAAGAAATTTGGGTTAACAAATCATTGTATTGATCATTCAACTTGTTGTACAACTTTGGGATATTGTATTTGTTCGGATTAGCAAATTCTTGATTATTATTGCTTTCATTTTCAATGACTGGTTTGGACAATGTAATAATCAAAGTAATTGTTTGCAATAAAGCCACATGCAAAAATGGATCAGATATCCCCAAGATATCGTATTCTGGATTATAATTTAATGATGATAAGTTTTTTAAGATAACGAGTAATTTGGGCAATGAATTAACATATAATGCAGTTTTGACCGCATTATCACCAAAAATAAAAAAGCTTCTTAACAACTGGCACAAAGCAAGTAACACTGAATGATCCCTTTCATTGATATTAAGCAAATTATATTTATTTACATTATCAAAGAAAATCTCAATCAAGTCAACATTTTTTTCCACAAGCTTAGCGCTCACCAAGATAGCTTTCTTTTTCAAATACGGATTGTTGCCATTATGTGTGAGAATGTTCAATATATCGTTATACGTATCATTGGATAAATCATAAGAAACCACAGTGGCTAAAGTGGATAAAGCTAATGAGACAAAGTATTGATTTGGATGGTTTAAGTCCTGAACCAATGAGTTGGTCAATAATGTCAAAATTTCTTGATTTTCATCAAGTAATAGACTAGTGGCCAAGTATCCAAGGCGCTTATCGGCAAAATGAGAACTAGCTAATAATTTGATGCATTCAATTTGACCAAAATGAGTCTTTTCCCCTAAGATATACAAGTAAAGCAACTTTTGGATGCTGGTTCTTCTTTTGTTGTTGGATAAGTTGACATCTTTGAATGCAGTTCTGATGGCGGCTGATTCTTTTCTGATGACAGATCGTTCATCAGCAATGGTTTTGGAGTATCTGACCGCTTTGATAAACGATCTCAAAGAACCCATTTCGTTATCGTGCTTTATTTTGTTCTTGAGGTTGAACTTGATAATATAGTCTATTGGATTAATAATCTGACTAATATGTAGAATCAATGATTTCCGTACGAAATCAAAACAAGTGAAACTGGTACTCAAAAGGTAGTTATGAACCGCTGTCTAGGGCTCAATAATTAATACGGTGTACCTAACTGAAAACAATTTTTTTTCAAA